>JAHFWI010000083.1:1200000-1575841 GCA_028554975.1 Himalopsyche kuldschensis | reverse complement strand
AAATTAATAATATAAAATTTAAAATAATTTTAATTATTCCACGTACTGTGTTACTAAATATGACTCGTAATTCGGCTCTTTCAGAAGCATTTTCGGACTTACTATCGCAAAGTTTGCTTAAGTATTGAAGCAAGATTGATTCTAACATTTTAAAATTATGAAATTGCAAAATGGATATTGTGATTTTTCCCTTTTAAGGGAAGCAAGGAGGGGGTTATAAAGGGTATTTCAATAGGGACGCTCAAAATATGTTACTTTGTCCTGCTGAGTAGATTATTCATTGTTTAGTGGCCAAATTTGAGTCAACCAGTTTGGTAAATAATCGGCCAACACCTACCTGTACGTCATCAAAATACAATATCTGGTGAAAACATTGCTGCTGTGTGTGAAAGTGTACAGGAAAACCCAAGGCAGCTTATTTCTCGTTTTTCACAAGAACTTGGCTTTTCTGCGACTTCAACTTGGCGAATTTTGAATCGGGCCTTATGTCTGCACCCGTATAAAATCCAACTAACCAAGGCACTTCAGGTAAACGACCACAGACAACGCCTGATTGGGTTCTGAAGCAGTTGGAAGTTTACCCAAATTTGTCAAAAAAGTCAACTTTAGCGACATGGCCCATTTTATAATGAATGGATATTGGCAGACATTTGATGCTATATTCCATATTTAATGCCGTAAAATATACTTACAAATTTAGTCGAAATCTCACAATCAACTTGTTTTATTTTCATTTCAAAACTAAACGTCCTTATAAAAAGACCCTTTAGAATCGAAACAAAGCAAACGAATTATCATACTAATAATGACGTAAAACATTACAAACTATTAAACTAATGAGCTGCAATCAATCAGATAGGATAGTGATTACTCTATTAATTGGAAAAAATGTAAGTAATGGCGAGCAACCTGTCCTATTAAAAATATTATTTAATAATACTTCTTTTTTGTTAAGAGTTTTATTTATTTCTAAAAATTCTAAACTATTCATTGCGATAGTAAGCCCGAAGATGCCTCTGATAGAGGCGAATCATGCGTCACAGTTAGTAGCAAAATACGTGGAATAATAAAAGTTATTTTGTATTAAAATGAATATCCACTGCTGAATCCATCAAGAATATCTGTCTATTTATGACAAAATATTAGTGTCCATTTTCTTGTGAAAATTCGTTAACCTTTAAATTGTCGCCTTCATGTTCTTATGAATTTGGAAAATAAACAGGCGGATGTTATGGATTTGGAAAAAAAACTTGTGAACTTGTGAAACTCGCTCCCTATGTTGAGCATATGGCTATCACGCGGGGCCTCCTTGATAACTTTATTAATTCCACGTATTGTGTCTCGAGTATTGACACGTGTTACATTACTAACGTATCCTTGATAGGTATCCTGAAGATGATTTTTTCTTCTTCTGTTCGAAGATTATTGGAGAGATTTTTCCGATGTGTTATTAAAGAATTCATTTATGTTGATTGTTTTGAATTTATCATTATTTCATTTTTATATCATATTTTATCATTATTTTAATATTACAAAAATGTTGTTAAAAAAAAGAAATAGTAAAGTCTATCATTACTTTATTAAATTAAGGACTTCGACTAAGGGTGCTTGATGGAATTTCAATATCTATAGATCACTACTTATATATAGATTGCAGTGTAGTGACTGTCCCAGATTTACACAGTAAAACTGCTAGAACTTTAAATATAAGAGTGGCTGAGCATTTAGCCGCTTTTCGTTTAAAAAAAGATACCTCCACCTTCGCCAATCATTTAATTCTTGAAAACCACACGTTTAATTTTGACTCAGGCATTGATTTTTTACATACTAACAGGGGCGAATTTATATTATTTTACCAAGAAATCTTGGATATTAATCGAACTCAGCTTAACAGTTCGCCAATTTTGAATGAGCAACTTCAGCTACCTAGCTCATCATTGTTGCACCCTTTTAAATAATTGTCATTTATTAATAATTCAAGCACTTGCTATCATTAAATATTAATTCAAAGGCTTGAAATCAATCAACTCATTAATAATAGGTCGGATAGATTTATTTTAGATATTCTTATGTTATAATCTGGTCATAAATATTCTGTATATAAACGATACAAACTGTTTACTGTGCGTCAGCTCAAGTACATCCGTGCATTTAAAATGCAGAAAGGCGAAACCCGGGTCGTTAACAACAAAACTCATGGAAAAGTATAAAATTCAAACAATTCAAATTTTCTATCGTATCTTATTATTCTTCATATGTAGTGAATTGATTTTCTTGGAGCGCGTTACTAAAAAGAAGCTCACGGCATTCATCAGTCAACTTGGTTCGGTAGGATTTACACAGTGAGCATTTGCTTTTTTGTCAATCAATTTTATTTTATTTTTTGTCATGTACATACATAGGTAGACAAATGCATAAAAAGGTGTTCTCTTTTCCTTAACAATTTTTGACACTTTCATCTATCATTTTTTTTACTATTTCAATTGAATATTTTCAGTGTATATTCTCCCCGAGGGTGACTTTTTGTAACCTTTATTAAAACATACATTTGAAATATATTTTTTTACAACATTTTTCGGTTACTTTGTGAATACATTTTCTGTTCTGTATTCATAAATAATTCAATAAAAGTTTCTTTCCATTTTTTTTATATTTTTTATGTGACTTAACAAAAAATATGTATATTAAATTCCATGCCCAACATACCTACCTACATAAATTAATTTTTTTTCAACTCTAGGTATCTGAAATTGAAAAATAACCTTTGGCTATTTTTCACCTATTCATCCATGATAATCATTTTTTGAAAGAGAAACGATATTAAATAGGAAGAAAACTGGACGTAAACTAGGGCCTCGTATAACACGGTTATATAGTTCCATAAAAACGTCCAAGAGTACAAATCCGTGTTATACAATGTTAGAAGTTCATTCAAAATTAGGGTCTTGGGCGAATATCGTACATTTTTATTTTACTTTATTTTTTTAAATAAACAAGCACATATTTACTGAAAGAAACATAAAAATAAAATTAACCATTTATTGGTCATCGCTATCACTTAGAATTCTATATGTTTTACTCTTTTTCGAGATCGCTTGTGCGTTTTCATGATCGGAGGATTTTTTGTTGTTTTAGCCTTCAAAAATTCAAAAAAAGTGATTATCTGCTTTTAACGTATATACATACCTATATGTATTTCCTTATAAAGTTCCAAAATATTTTGTAATTATCTCTTGAATTTCAAACATCTTTCCATTATAGGATCATTTTTAATACAAAAAATCTAATTTAAAAACCAATTCCAAGGCGTCATTTATTCTTTTTAAGTGAAAAATTGTACCTAATTTGCTCCGACTGCTTTCTGAGTCGTTAATTGTGGTAGGTTCATGCAACATTTCGAGTAATTCTTCTTCGTTCAAAGTAAAATCCTCTAATATTTCTTTGATGTCATGGATATCCATGTCATAAAAACCTTCTCCACCAATACATTCATTATTATTATTCCCCTTAAGCCGTGTTATACAAAGCGTGTTGTATAGTAATATGTCACAATTTATACATCCGTGTTATACGAGGCCCAAGTGTAAATAGTTGAAAATCAAATTGAAACACCTTCGTCGATGGATATTATATTAGGTTATGTGAGGTATCTTAAGACGATTGTATTGATTTTAAAATTTTATATGTAAATATTATACGGAAACTATTTTACTATTTTTATTATCTCGCTTACATTAAATAAGTAAGTAGAGAATAAAATGTAAGTGATGATTTTATATTTCCAAACATATTTACAAACGAATCAATTGCCCTTTTACTATTCCGTATAACACGGTGGTAAAATAATCAAATTCCTGGTTGTCGTAATTTGATTTTCTAATTGAATCAGTCCCCTTTGCTCGGAAAATGAATGAAAATGACATGATCACAAAAGAAATCTTTTTTATGGAATTAAGAATTTTGAAGAATTGTTTTTTAATATTACCCTATAGTAAAATTATTCTTTTTATTTTAAACAAATAATAAACTTATGTGACTGTCTCTATCTGTATTAAATTATTATTTGTGTAGTTTGTGGTTGCATTTTTGCTCCTTTAAATTAAAACAACTCGATTTCATACTTATTGCGAAGTATTCTTTAGGATCTTCTATTATAATATATTTAAAAATTAATGACGAAACATGTAAAAAAAAATCGTAAGCCTTACATTCATTTCATTTAATGTGCTTATTTTTCATAAATCTTTACAAAAATTCTGTCCCGTGACCATATATCCATAATTTACCTCAATATGTTGGTTGTCAAATTACTCAAAGAATAGCAATAAGTCAGCGGAAACTATCGTTTTAGTTTTTTCGATATGTATTTTAATACAAGAAATTCTTGTTAATTATTTCGGAATGTTGAATATTCAAAAGCATTTGAAATTTGCTGCATATTAATGATCGATTTTCTGTGAAGTATTAAGATCTATGTATTCACAATAAGCTTATTAGGCAATTTCCGTTATACCTCATCGTCAGAACTATGTTTCGCTATTTACCTTTTCACAGTACTTACGAAAGGTTCTAATCGATACTAAAAAATCCAATTAATAATATGTACCTGCTCTCGAAACACCTGTGTCTAAAATTGTTCAAGAATCAATTGAAATGGAGACATGCTTTTATATACATCCATTCAAAACTAAAGTAAATATTGAGTGCCTAGATACAACTTTTGCGCGAAAATAATTAATTCCCATAACTCTAATTGAACAAAAATTTCGTTTCTACATAATTTTTGTCACGACTAAGGTTTACAATCCCGGACCAAAATTTTGATCCCGGGACCTTGGTTATTTTTTTTAATGCCATGTTTATTTATCATTAAAAATTATTAAAAATAATTTACGTCACTATCTTTTTTAGGAATATTATATTTCGGTTGCTTATCCATTATTGAAAAGCAAACAAATTTTACTGAAATATAAGTTATTTATTGTAAAAAATTAAACAGAATATATGGCATTACAGCTGACGCCAAAGCGCCATGCATTTGAAAATTAATAAAAATAGCACAAAACAAATGTATGAAACATAACAGAAACATATTAATTACATAAAAAGAAAAAAAATATAAACAGAGAACCAAGTTCACTGCCGAAGATGTCCACATCAACAGGCAGTGCATTCATCAGCCGAACAGCCCTTGCGACTGGCGACTCAAATGACCTACGTGACAAAGAACATTGATTGGCCTTGGCTACGACCACGTAGGTAGAAACTGGGAGCATGCAAGCTTAAAGTTTCAAGGATGTCAGGGTTATCAACTCGGCCCCGAAGAAGAAGAGTAGTGTATGAGAGTATTGGTCTCGTTCGAATCTGAAAACTAATTGAAATTAAAAATATGATTTTATGTATTTATATGCATTTTTTAAAATTTCACATTGATAAAATGAGAACACAGTAATGAGAATTTTTCACGTTTTTATTGATGACAATTCCATGAACATCTTAGACAGTGATGCACAACCTTTTTGGGAGAAGGGCCAGATAATCAAGTTTCAGATAGTCTGAGGGCCGCATGGGTAAAACTGTTTTAAGTGTATATATTGTTGAACATTTTATTGTTTTATATTGTACTTCCATCGCCCGCGGGCAGCAGGTTGTGCATCACTGATCTAGGATATAAGGTACAGTTTTAGTTTTATTACTTGATATTTTTCGACCTCTAAATTCATTTAAAAGCAATAAAAATATTCGATACTGTAATGATACAATAATGCATAACGTAGATAATTTATTTTCCACTGGAATCAGTTGTTAAATATTATATAACACTACGATTTTTTTCATAATACATCGTTTAGGCTTGATAAATAAATCAATCCCGAAATATTGGGATTGTTTTTTCTAATCCCGGGATTCAACAGTTATTGAATATCTTCGGGATTCAGGGACAGGAAACAAGCCCTAGTCACGACTGAGCTCCTTCCATGTTTGCTTTCCAACCTTTACGGTGATCCTAACAGCCCTTGCGACTCATAGACCTAAGTGACAAACAAGTTCCGACATATGGACTCCTCACGGAGTTTATCTCAACATATGCTTTTCTACGAAAACTGCATGTTATTCAGTTGGTCAACCGCTCTTTTTCGAAGAGAGTAGGGATGGAAAGGATACGAGGACTAGGATAGTACTAGTGATTAGCTAATCGCTGACACTATGCGTCGCTCTTTGGGATCGGATAGGTGGAAAGGGATTTTCAACAACACAAACACCCATGCCTTCGAACAGATTTATCGATTGAAAAAATCCGCCTGTACCGGGAATCGAACCCAGGTTGTCCAGCACGCAAGCAAACAACGTTGACACTGCGCCACGGACCGGACATTTTCAATATTCAAAATATTTATTTGAATCAATGTTCGCGGAAGCGAAACAAAGCATTCATAAAGGAAAATAGTTGAACTGTTATATTATTTCTATCCTTTTGTATTTAAGCCGTGCTCAAGCCATTATTGAATAAACAAATATTTCACACTTTCTCTTTCACCCTATAGCCTATAGCAATATCTTTTTTGCGCAAATCACACCTTTTACGCCGTAAGAGTGTGCAAATAAATGAGAGAGAAGAAAAAGTCAAAACATGAGAAACTTTTGGTTTGTCGCAATATCAATAAACTGTTGCTCGCAAACTAAAAAAAGTTTCTAAATATATCACTCGTCGTGAACAGCATGACCTACTTTTACAAACACCAAACCATTGGCGGATCCATGGGGGGGGGGTGGCATAGCCCCTCCCTAATGAGAATTTATTCCATTCAAAATATTATAACATTAATTTTTAAATGATTTTTATTCAAATAAATATAATGTTAGCGAATTGTATGAAGTTTGATAATCAGCGTTGCCTCGCTGAAAGGAGTTTTTCCACATTATGACGCTTGTAAACCTGGCTAAGGAATCTTATGAGTTTGGAAAGACTAAAGGGTCTGGCTTTGTAACGTATTCACTGTAAAATGGATATTAATCCTGAATATTTTTCTTGAGCCGATTTGAATCGTCAAAAAAAATGAAAATTTGACTACATTTTATAATATTTGTGATTTTTCTCAGGTGTTTAACTGTTTAAATGTTAGCATTTTTGATATGAAAAAAAAAATCGATGATAATGATCAGAGTCATCAATTAAATCACATGATTTTGTTGGGGTTCATTTATTTATTCAAGAAAATACAAAGCATGGCATTACATGCGCCATGCGTTTTGACAAATTTAAATACATTTATATATACATACCCGCGAATATATAATAAAAATCAAAAATTAGTTAAAAACAAGATGAAAACATTGTAGAAATTTTCAAAGCAATCAACCGAGTGAGTTCCGAAAAAAGCAACTATAATACATAGAAAACAGTACTCATCTGAACTCACTCACGTCCATGTGAAATATGTCAACATCCGAAGCATTATCGTAAAAAACCACTAAAGCTCTTCCCAGGAGCATCTCCATTTGCAGACTGGTTTTACTCCTTGGAAGAACAAACAACTCATCTTCACGATTCCTCAAAAAATTATCAGGGACATTCAATTTAACATTCATCACTTCTTTAAGCGCAGGGTATTCATTTCTTCTGTAAAAAATAGCGTTAAAAGAAGTAGCGCTGCCGTCGAAAAAAAGACATAAAAAAGGGACTGGGTGTGTATATATTTTAAAATCATTTATTTGCTATGTACCATGTTTATTTTCAAATCGAATAGCCACCCCCTGGGACAATTTCTGGATCCGCCACTGCGCCAAACGAAAAATCGGCTGGCAAGGTCACCACAACTTTCAAGTTGATCTCCTTTTGGGTGGAATTCGATAATAGTACCTCGGGGACGAGCGCTTAAATCGCGGAAGTCGCCAATCAGATGTTGAATGATTACGTAAGCGAAACCAAATATGAGTAATAAAAATAATAGCACATTTTTTAAGTACTTGTTATCGAATATAAAAATATCCGAGTTGGAATCCCGAGTATGGTCGAGTACCCAAATTGACGATATCAACGGAAAATGGTGTACTGCTGAAAACTCTTTTTCCAGAGATATTCACTATGGAGCAGGGAATAGACTAATAGCATGTGATAAATATAAAGAAAATAAACAAATCTATCTAATAAATAATAAAATATTTTTAGTGCTTATTCCACATACATTTTATTGGATCGGGACCGGTTTCGCTCATAGCGAGCATTATCAACGAATACGAAGTAAGAAGTTGTATATTTTATCAAATTTTATATTAAAATGAACTTCCACAAAGTTACCGCCGAAACCATCGAAAATATCAAATTTTAATTGTTTGAATTTTGTACTTTTCCATGAGTTCTGTCGCTATCGACCCGGGCTTCGCCTGAAAAGTCCGCCAAGACTTGACTTGACAAGTCAGTTCAAGTACATCCGTGCACTTGAAATGCCTGAAGATGCCGAAAGGCGAAACCCTTGTAGCTAGCGACAAAACTCATGGAAAAGTACAAAATTCAAACAATTCAAATTTGATATTGAAATTCTATCAAACACCCTCAGTTGAAATTTTTTCTTAGTATTTATTATCAGCTATTATGTTTATTATAATGCCATTCAACCAAGTATTGACAGTGAACATCTACACTACCTACTTTTCACATAAGCATTTGGATGTTTTCATTAAAAATTTGCGTCGCATAATAGGTCATTTATTATAGAAGCTAATGTTTTTAAATTACTGCTATGATAATGACAATAAAAAAATATTTCGATTCATTTTTTTTACAGGGCGGTGGAGTCAGGGATTTTCAGTTGGAGTAATTACTTCAAATGAGCCAACGAAATTGTTTCCTGTAACCATAATAATTCTTACAAATTTAAAACAAACAAAGGAAAATATATGTATATTTATTTTTTTTTATTATAGAAATAAAATTCTATTTTAACATTATTTTAACATTTCTAAAAAGATCAAAATTACTGATTTTAGATTCTAAAAAATCCATGAAAAAATTAGCTAAAATATGAGACAAAGGGTTTCCCATTGCCAACCCATTCAACTGTTCGTAAATTTTATCATCAAATTTAAACAAGTTTTGGTCAATACAACAATTGACAATATATTTAATATCTTTAACTAACAAGGGATTTAGATTTTTACCATCAACAAAGTCTAAAAAAGCTAACTTTAACTCAGGTATAGGGACATTCGTAAATAAACTCACTACATCTTTTGATGGATTTTTTAGAATCTAAAATCAGTAACTTTAGAAATGTCATTTATTGGTATAGATACGTAGATGACATCTTAGTACTTTGGGGAGTTACGGAGAGACAACTTAATCAATTCTTAAAACATATTAATAGTGTTAACCCGCATATCCAATTTACAATAGAGTTGGGGTTGAATAAAATAAACTTTTTGGATCTAACGATCGAGATTATTAATAATCGGCATTTTTTCAGTATTTTTAGAAAAGATTCATATAGTGATAACATCATTAATAACTCTTCCAGACATCATATCTCGCATAAATTAGCCACCTTTCATTGCTTTATACATTGTCTCTTTTTGATTCCGATGAGTAAAGCAAGTTACGATCTTGAATTAAATACAATAAAACAAATTGCAATGAATAATGGTTATGATTCGGATTTAATAGATCGGCTTTTATTTAAAAAAAACCAAAAAATTAGCTCTGTTAAATGTAAGCTCTAGTTTGGTGACTAATGATCCTGCTGTTAAGAAACAGTGGGTGAAATTAAGTTACTTAGGTAGAGTTTCAGAAAAGATTTCAAGGAAAATTGATAAAAATCTTTTTAAGGTAACTTTTTACAACTCTTTCAATCTCAAAAATGTCTTAGTAAATTCTAAAGATAAAATCAATATTCTCAACCAAAGTGGGATTTATCTACTTGATTGCGAATCCTGTGGAGCCAGGTATATTGGTCAAACGGGAAGAACTTTTAATACCCGATTTAAAAAACATCTAGCCTGTTCACGCAAAGGGAATGAATTATCTTCATTTGGAAACCATTTGTTCCTAAATAAGCATACTTATGATATCACTAAAAACTTTAAAATCTTACATGTTATTAATAAATCTTTAAAACTCGATAAATTAGAAATCCTTGAAATAAACCGACATAAATTCGTTCCATCAAGCGAGTTATTAAATGATCAGTCAGTCTTCGTTTCTTCACCTTTGCTATATCCGATTCAATAACCTTTTGTAATTTTATTTCTATAATAAAAAAAATAAAAATATATATAAATGTATATTTTACTTTTTTTGTTATAAATTTGTAAGAATTGATATGGCTTCTATTCTGTTAACAGGAAACAATTTCGTTGGCTCATTTGAAGTAATTACCGGGATTTCCATCTAATTATGGTTGACAGACATGCAGATTTATTTTATTAAATTTAATTATTTTTGGGCTTTGACTTTGTAAATGATAAGTCATATTTAATTGATTTTTCATGTTTTATTAGTTTGCATTTCTAAGAGGTCTTCAACCTTTTATTTGTAGCCTATTTTTTTGTTATTTGCTTCATTTATTTGATTAGTTTTTCTACCAATTGTTTGTCATACCTTACTTAACTTTTGTATAAACATCACTATTGTATTGTATTTCTTATCAGTTGACAATGCTCGCCATGAGCGAAACCGGTCCTGATCAAATAAATTGTATGTGGAAAAAGTACTAAAAATGTTTTTTTTTTTTTAATATAGTATCCATTTAAATAAATAAAAAACTGTAAGAAGAAATTTCTAATCAAACGAAAATGTATGTTTGTTTCGTTATAATACACAGTAGAAACAAGAGCTAGTGCTTTATTTTTAGTAAAACCCTTGTTGTATTTAATTTATTTGTATTCGAAGCATCTCTGCGAAAAGAAGTACGTTTTGAGCTAGAACTAGACTGAGTTTTACTTATTTTTTTAATCTTGGAGTAAGCCGCTCTTCGCTGGAATAAAAATAATGTTCAGAAAACGAAGAAACCTTTGTGGTTTTACCGATGGTTTATATTTTTCTCTAAAATATTCCTTGCTGATGTCATTTCGTCTTGATTTTCTTGTTTATAATTCGCATTTAAGGGTATTACTTAATCTTCTTGTATTCTATGAAGAAGTATAGAGTCAGCGCAATGTGAAATCAATTATATCAGCTTCCCGCGGCTCATCCGACAAGATTTCTACAGTACCTATTTGAGACTGTAATTCGAGTATTGAATACTCGATACTCGAGAATACTCGTCCATTTTCCAACTACTCGATACTCGAGCATTTTGAAAAATACTCGAATAATACTCGTAATATTTTTTTATTTAAAGATTTATTCCTAAATTTTATTTACTAATAATTGCGTTACATTTAATAACATTGCGTTAAATTGAGTCTTTCACGTGGATTTTACTACAAGGAAAAATATTTTTTTTCCATTTTTTTTGCCGTTTTAATGCTATGCGAGAATTTTCTTTGTTGCTTTTGCTTTGGGTCATGCTGACGAGAGTCTGTGATGACAAGATACAAAATAAAATATTGAAAAACAATCTAATTAAAAAAAATAGTTTACACAAATTTGAATTAATTGGTGCTTCTGAAACTACTCGAGTATTTAAAAAAATTATTACTCGATACTCGAGAAGTTGACATGTCGAGTAATTGAAGTCTCTACTATGCATTGACGTCACATATCGATAGATTTATCTCTGGTAAATACACGTTTTATGTGAGACAACAGCCTACAACAGGTACATTAAAAACAGCATATTTATCGCAGTGGTTGTTTAAGGGGGTCACGGGGGTGTGACGGCTGTTTTTTTTAAGCTTTTTTGGGATTTGTTTTTGACGAAAATTAATGATGTATAAGTTTGAAATTTTTATTAAATGTTTAACAGTAAGTCAAAATATTTTCAGATTAAAATCTTCATCACAATGTGTGTTGCACCACTCCAAAGGTACCCATGTGAAAAAAGATTGTCAACGGTCTCCATGATTTTAGCTGATTAGTTGATTGGAAATCGAAAAATATAAAAGCATTTATTTTTAATATTTAAAGCTGTAAAAATCGTTTGAACTAGGATCTTTCGAAAATATTGAAAATATAACAATTGGCATGATTATTTTGTTATGTAAAAACAAAATGGCTCAGAAATTTCCAGTATCCTAGTTTAAACGATGAAAATACCCTGTCGGTCTCTGTAGTCTAGTGGCAAGAGCTTTGTCGTAGCGATCAGGGGCCTGGGTTCAATTCCAAAATCTGATTTTTTCAATTGAAAAAAAAGAGATCTTGTGGGTGTATGTTATGTTTCGTTGATTTTGTGCACAACTGATTCACTATTTATCATCGAGTTAATGTCGTATGACTTTCACAATCAAGAATATTTGGCGTAAGCTGTAATGACAAATATTTTTCTTTATTCTAAAGATTTAAAAAAAAACATGTGTTAATCTAACATTACAATTTTAAAGCAATTGGTCAAACCGTTCTTCAGATATCGTGGAGACCAGTTAGAGAAACATTTTTTTAAGAAAAACGTGTTTCAAAGTTCAAATAAAAAAATAATATACCCATTGGTCTAAAATTAACCGACTTTGGCGCACTGATGCACGTTTTCAATTTGTAAGCAAAGCAAATCTGTCTTTTTGGCTGTCAAAAGCTGCAAAGGCTTTAAAAGTTTCACATGAGGAGGCGGTAAAAAAAGTTGCTTTTATGAACAAGGCTTTTCCACTCTAATGAACATAAAAACGAAGAACAGAAATCGATTAAGCGCCAAAGACTATGCTCAATTTGCTCTTACATCAAAAAGCCCCAATTTTGAAGTTATTCTATCAAACATGAATCAGCACCATTTCTCCTAAATCTGAAGGGGAAAAGTTTTGAATTAAATTTTGTTTAAAAATCATAAAACCTTTTTAGTACTTTTTCCACATAAAATTTATTGGATCAGGACCGGTTTCGCTCATGGCGAGCATTGACGAGATTATGGTGAGAAAAGTACTAGAAATGTTTTATTATTTTTATTATAATGCCATTCCACCAAGTATTGACGGTGAACACCTTAAAAGCGACAAATTTTGTTTGTTCGAATACGAGAATTTTATTTTGTTTGTCTATTATATACTAAATTTGAATTGTTTGAATTTTGTACTTTTCCATGATTTTGTCGCTAACGACCCGGGTTTCGCCTTTCGGCACTCAAAGAAAAGTACAAAATTCTAATTTTGATATTGAAATTCCATCAAGCACCGTCAGTCAAAATCCTAAATTATTATATACAAATTTTTTTATTTTCCGTGTAAATTAATTCAATAAAAAATGTTAAATTTAAATTTACATTGATTGTATCCTTTTCAAAATGAGGGGGTTATATCGACTTACACAAAAATATTTTGGGGTAATGGTTAAAAAAGTTCCCCGACCGCTGTTTTAGCACTGGTCAAATTACGCACGTTGAAGATGTTACAGTAAAAATGTATCAAGTGATAGATTTGTATTATAGGCCCAAATCGATGATTTGCCAGCCTAAAATTTTGGTTTGCTTCAATGAAACAAAATCAGCAAGTAGTCCCTTCCATAAAAAGAGAACCAAAGAAAAGCACAGACAAACATTGGTCTGAAGATAGGGCGGTCAAATTTAATTTCAATGACAGCTTCGAGAAGAATATATTTTCACTGAGAATACAGTTTCACTGTAACAAAGAGATAGCATTAGCACTGGTAGGTATGACACTGATTATCAACCATTGGACTGCCGCGGGCGTTGTTTTAATTATCAGAAAATTCCGGGTAAAGGTTAATCTACCGAAGTTGGAAAATGTATAACAACCTTTCCTTTTTTTTGAAAACCTTTTTTGTATAGACGTAACGAGCTTAACCCACATTTTCACTTAAACAAACTCATTGGTTACGGATGACTCGCCGGCGAATCTTTTCGCCTGTCTAACTGAGGCGTCGAAATATAAACATCCAAAGCAATAAATGTTTTAGATTCTCTACAGAAGGCATAACAAATGTTTGATGCATCATTTAAAAAATGTTAACAAACAAATTATTTATTCGGTGATTTCCTAGAAATTCAAAAATAATCAGCAGACAGTTGAAATATAAAAGTTTTTTTTGTTCGAATTTTTTTTATTGAATAATATATTGAGGAAATGTCGTATATGTAATAATATATAGCGACTACTTGGGTTGTTATGTATTAAGTTTTCAATGAAATGTTTAATTCTATGTCAAATACCCGATTTTCTATCTTAAAAAATCAGGGCTGTGGAGTTGGAGCTTTTTGGCCGGGGTCGGAGTCGGAGTCGTCACGGCGTTTTGGCTGGAGTCGTACTCGGAGTCAGAAATTTTGAAAAGTTTGAACTTTTTATTTTTGCATATAATATGTAAAATTTCACCATTGGCCGGATTAGTAGGGCTGATATTTAATTGAATACATATAAATAGGAAAGTTAGGAAAAGTGCGATATTAAACTTTTTTTAGCCGGAGTCGTGTTTTTGGTCAATGTTTTTTTTTACCGACTCCACAGCTCTGTAAAAAATACAAAAGATTGAGTATCACTAATAAAAGCAAGTTAAAATATATATAGTATTATGCAACTAGGTGTTGTTCAGCTGGTGTCCAAATATTTTTTTTAAATGTCTCACAGTTTTAAAGTTATATCTTTTTCGCAAAAATGACCCGTAACGAATGTGTTAGGACGCTACGTCACGATGTTGACGTAAGCACTGAGTATAACTATTTCAAAATAATTTCCAACTTTAATTGGCTGTAACTTGAACCTGCGATGTTTACTGAAATGACATCCGGTATGTTATTCGAAAATTAACAGATCTCAACGAATTATCTTTGTAGTCAACGAGAGTCACTTGTACGCATCTTTGAGAATATTATATGTCTCTTATTAAAAATATTTTACCAAGTCAATAATATACAACCATATTTTTAAGGTGTTCTCTGTCAATACTTGGTGGAATGGCATTAAAATAGAAATAATAACACATTTTTAGTACTTATTCCACATAAAACTTACTGGATCAGGACCGGTGTCGCTCATGGTGAGCATTATCAACTGATAAGAAGTACACCGAGACGGTGATATTTATCAGGGCTGTGAAGTCAGAGTCGTAGTCATACTCGGAGTCAGAAATTTTGAAAAGTTTCAACAGTTAATATGTCAAATTTGGCTTTTGGCCGCATTGATAGGGATGATATTTAATTGAATACACATAAATAGGAAAATTAGGAAAAAAAGTGACGATATTATCCTTTTTTTAGTCGGAAGCGGAGTTGTGGTTTTGGTAAATGCTGGAGTTTTTTTTACTAACTCCACAGCCCTGATATTTATACAAAAGTTAAGCAAGAATTACAAGGTATGATAAACAATTGGTATTATAACTAAGCACATACATATTGAAGCAAAATGGACTATAATTAAAAATTTTAAGACCTATTAGCAATGCAAGATATTACATCAACAAACAATTAAGTATGAATGATCATTGACAAAGTAAAAACCAATATACATAAGTGCATTTAATAAATTGATAATAAGTCTTAATGTCTTATCCATAATGGGTCATGGGAAGTCCGGAAAGAATACTCAGTCCAACGTAAGATATTCTGTGAAAAGATTTAACTAGACCAGGGGTCAGCAACCCGTGGCTCGCGAGCCGAATGCGGCTCTTTCTATGTAAAGTTGCGGCTCTCCAGTTCCATATGAAAAAAAGAATATTTACCCTTTAAAATTTTATAAAAATTTAAAAATTTACCCTTAAAAAAAAGAAAATATATTTTTATGTGTCTAATTTCTCAATAGCTTCAATTTTCATAATCGTTAATTACAAATCGCTACGCTTCACATGTCCGTTGAGCCAATTGCATTACATTTCTCTCCCAAACAGCCACCATCGACAGTAGGCCCGGGGAGTTCAGTTGTGGCTAAAAATCAATAACTTCTTTATTTTTAATGGTATCGAATTGAAATAAACAGTATATCATTCTTGACTATAACTGGTATTTTATTTAATTAATAAAAAAATGGTGTTCCAGGAATAAATCATAATATTGCTCTAATGTATACTCGTCGTTATATTACATATTTTAGTATTAAAAACGCTGGAAATTTATATATTTTGTCGTTTGATGAATAAAAATAAATAAAGATTGTCAAATTAATTATCTTGTAATGTTTAAGCTTTAGTCTTTCATTTTGTGCAAATTCTTAAAAGAAGGGAAATGAAAAATAGCAGACGTAGTTATTTTTTAAATAATCAACAAAAATACAAATGAAATCAACATTGAGCCATTTGGAATTGATGCTGAATCGTTTCAGATGCAATTGCTAGATCTAAAATCTAAAGACTTGTGGAGTAGCAAGTTCACGGAACTCAAGAGCAAGTTGGAAGAGTTGGAGGTTTAGAAATGCATGCACATCGCGCAGATAAGTGGACAGCTCTAAAAGAAATTCCGCGAGTTGAGACCCTCATATTCTGCGCATGGAGTAGTCTTCCAGAATGCTATAGTGAGGTGAAGAAGTTGGCATATGGAGTACTGACATTCTTCGGGTCGACATATTCGTGCGAAAAAGCTTTCTCTTGCATGAATATAATAAATAGTAAAATTATAAGTGAACTATCAAATAAAAATCTAGAGTCGTGCTTGAAACTTAAAACAACAAGTTATAAGCCAGATTTAATCTAACTTTGAAAAGACATGCAAAACCAATGCTCCCATTGATGTAATTATATATGTATCTATATTTGTGTATTTAAATGAATAAATATTATTCCGTATTTTAAGGCGGTTATTTTAAATCAACATTCTACATTAAATGCACGATATTCAGCGAATACACGATACACAATACACGATATATATATAACTATATATGTACATATGGTACATATAAGTAAATACTGTAATATTGAAACGAAAAGTTTTAGTGGCTCTTTAAAAACTGGGAATTTTTTGTAAATTGTAACTTTTGGCTCTTCGGATTGAAAAAGTTGCCGACCCCTGAACTAGACCATATTAATTCTAACAAACAAAAAAAATACAAAAATCAAAATAAATAAATAAGAGTATACTAATAAAGAAATATCATAAGCTAGTTTGAATTGTTTGAATATTGTACTTTTCCATGAGTTTTGTCGTTAACAACCTGGGTTGGGGTTTTCGGCATCTTCAGGCAAGTGCACGGACGTACTTTGAATGACGCTAAGTAAACGGATTGTATCGTTTATATAAAAAAATAAAATTAGACCACTAAGTTAAATTGGTATTAAAATGTAAATTAGAGAAAATTTTATGGAAACGAGTTTCAATAAATTGAGTGGGCTTGTTATAATTGTCGGGAGTTTTGAATGTAGTATCTAAAATACTAATAACCAGATAATAAGATAGAAATATCTATAATGAGTTGAATGCAAGTGTTTGAATTAATAAATAATGATAATTATTCAAAGAGGTATACCAATGGTCAGTATGTAAGATTAAGTTGTTCGTTTAAAATTGGTAAACTATTAAGCTGAGCCCTGTTTATCTTCAATATTTCTTGATAGAACAATTTATATTCGCCCTTGTTTATATGTAATAAATAAAAGCCTGTGTCTATATTGAACGCGTGATTCTCAAAAAGTAAATGATTGGCAAAGGTTGAAGTATCTTTTTTTAAATGAAAAGCGGCGAAACGCTCAGCTACTCTTATATTTAAAGTTCACGATGTTTTCCCTCTCTTATTATTATTCTCTGTCACCCACCATTACCTTTGTAACATTCGAGATCCCAGCATCCTTATCTCTTGCCAGGCTGAGGGTGAAACAGTCGACCACCACTGCTACTTTATCTTAAATATCTATAAACTTTTGGTATTCTTTAATCATCGTTTTTTAAATCTTTTGCAGTATGGTAATAAGATTTTGATTCGTGATTGACTAGTTTCGTCGCAATTAAGTCAACAAGAAAAATAAATCGGATTATTATTGGTCGAAAGCATTTTATATTATCCCTACCAATTGCTAGGATTAAAACTTCACTGCCCATACGCGATAAGATAACGTTATCTTATCTCAAACGCGTCTCTTTCAACAAACATTCCAAATCAAATGGATGCTTTTGACATAAAACAATGTAGATAAGAAATCGCATTTACAGTTTTATATCGCACGTCTAGAATAAACAAGAACACAACCAGGTTGCACCATTCATGCGCGACTTAAAATATGAATAATTATAAGAACATTAACGATTTTCGTATAATTGTTTTTATAGAACGATGTATAAAGATGCGTAAAAGCATAATCAATCATTTTTTTATTGCAGTCTTAGCCAATAAGGCCATACCACTGGACTCTTTTTAGACCCCCCTTCGGCCTACGAGTTATTTTTTCAGTTATAACAGTCTTTCGAATGTTAAATTCCACCGCATACATAGTATGGATAGTATCTACCCGCAGGTCATGCAGTTGACCGGAATATCACATGCGAAAAGAAAAAGCATGCGCACCACGTGTCCTGGCCATTTCCCAAGTCTCATCACGACCGCTGACTCAGCAATGAGCTACCTGGCTTGTTCACCTTTATCCGCATTCCTCGTAAAAGCCTTCCAACTTTCGCTCAGTATTTAAAACGAGCACCACTTTATAAAATGAAGTTTAAAGTTTTCGTTCGTTGGGTGACATGATTAGCTACCCTAAAGCGTCGTCGAGAGCGTTAGTCTGAATCTCATCATTGAATTGAAAATATGAATCATCTGAGCTCTGTTTTTGCTAGATCTAGTATGTATTATAAAATTAATAACACATTTTTAGTTCTTATTCCAAATACAATTTATTGGATCAGGACCGGTTCATGGCTCGCTCATGGCGAGCATCAGTTGATAATGCTTGTGATTATTTTTATATATTGCCATTCCACCAAGTATTGTCAGTGAACACCTTAAAAGTTAGATCTACCTTTGTTTTCATCCCTCAATCTCTATCACTCGGCGACGAAAGAAAATCACGTGAATTGTTTTAATCTTAATTGATAATGCATTGTAGGTATAAAATTAATGCAACAATTGTAAAAAATATATTCAAAAATTAGACCGGTTACGTTTAGTACCGAATAGGCCTGAATTATGGGCATGGTATAGCACAAAAAATATGTATATTAAAGTTTATGAAAAACTGAAAATAGGCAGATAATTTCCATAAAAACCACATTAGTACCGTCCAACGGGGTGAATAGAGATTTCGGGGTGAATAGAGACAAACACAAGGATTGAACTTTAGCACAATTTTACTAAGTATCTAATGTAATCATTATGGTTAAGTAAGTTTCTTCACAATGACTATAACTATAATACTATCTCTAGAATGAAAAAACCAAACCAACTAAATGATTGGCCAAAATTGAAACAAACAAGCTTTAGTTCGATGCTTGCGCATCCTTACTTTTTGAGGCCATATAAACTTCTTAAAACTAAATGAAAACATGTTTTTTAGTTAATAAGTACCGTAGAACGGGATGAATATATATACATAGAATAGAGGTTCATATATTCCAATCATAAAAATTTGTTGTTTTGTCTCTATTCACCTACCAAGTCACTATTCACCCTCTCTCGTCGATTCCCCCGATTTAATGTGAATAGAGATATCGAACAAAATTGACTGTATCTTAATAACGATGGTGAATATTTGAAAAATATTATCATGAATGTGTAGTAGGACCATAGAAACACGTTTCAAGCCATTTATATTTGAAATATGTGGCGCAGGTATGAAGAAGATACATAGTCGTGAAGGGTAAAAAGTGTCTCTATTCGCCTCGTTTTACGGTAAATCAAAATATAAGTTGCTTTACACACCTTTTCATTGGTTTTACTAATTGGCTTAAATTTCAAGTAAATATTACTGGATACACATAGCACTGTCCAGTTCAGTTGGGGTAATTTTTTTTGCTTGATAGAAAGTTAATTTAATTTAATGTTTTTAGCATGGCTTCCATGCCTACCTGAATCAAGTGGTAAAAGTATAATGTTTATATAAAAATGTAGTATTTTTATGAACCAACGAGAAAAAAGCGTTTTTTAAAACTAGAGATGTTGAAATTGAAAATTAAAAGAATGTATTTTTTTATTTGAAATTTTTCTCAGTTCAGGAATGATTTTTCCCTTTAATAAATAAAATTTGACTAGGCATTTCCACAAATGTAAACAAATGTATTCTAATATAAAATTTAAAATAACTTTGATTATTCCACGTATTGTGTAACTAATTGTGACACGTGTTTCGCCTCTTTCAGAGGCATCTTCAGACTTACTATCGCAAAGTTTGCTTAAGTAATGAAGCAAGATAAATTCTAACATTTTAACATTTTAAATTATGAAATTACAAAATGGATTACGGGTTTTTTTCCTTCTAAAGGAAACAAGGAAGGGGGTGATAGAATCAAAAAATGCATTAACATAATGATACTAATAAGGTCCAATCACTCAATCAATTAGATTGGGATTTTTTCCTTTTAAGGGACGCAAGAGAGGGTTATAGAATCGAAACAAAGCAAACAAATATATTTCTAATGACGTTAAACATTACAAACTAATAAACTATAAACTAATGAGCTGCAATCAATCAGTTAGGTTGGGTGATCATTCTTTTGAATTGGGAATAATGTCAGCAGAGGTGAGCAACCTGTCCTGTTAAGAATATTATTTAATATTCAATAATATTATTTATTATTCAAGAATATTATTTAATATCAAACAACCAGTTGCTTTTAAACATATATGTGCCCAACAAATCAAAGAATTAGACTTTAACTCATTAAAATCATCGAATTCCGATATGCGGACGGCGAAAAATATCAAAGATATTTACGTAGAGAAAAACCTACTGACGAAAGCAGATAAAGGCAATTCCGTAGTAATTTTAAACTCATTAGATTATACATCGAAAGTGGAAGACTTCTTGTCGAAAGGAGATCATTTCCAATTACTAAACAAGGATCCTACATCCAAATTTCAAGATGAGGTAAAAACGGTTATCAAAAACTGTCCTATCATTTTCAACTCAAATAAATTTAAAGTTATTAATTTAAACCCGCAAGCTCCGAGATTATTTGGCTTTACCCAAACTACACAAACCTTTGATACCGATTCGTCCCGTGGTATCTTTTTGTAGTTCTCCGTCTTACAAAATCGCCCGTGAATTAAATGACGTTTTAATTCTTACAACGTGTTTAGACCGAAGTATACAGTTAAGAATAGCTTTGATTTCACGGAAAAAATCAAAGACATACAATTAACTAGTAATTGTAAATTAGTATCGTTCGACGTGACAAATTTATTTACTAACGTACCAACGGAAGAGTGCAAAAATATAGTCAGTGAAATTTTAACCTTTTCGGATATTAATAGCAACGTCGTTAAAGAAATGCTTAGGCTTTTAATATTTGTATTGAACAAAACTATTTTTTGTTTAATAAAAAAATTTACAAACAATCAGTAGGATTACCTATGGGTGGTCCTATTTCACCTTTGCTCGCGGATATTTTTTATGGATCATTTTGAAAATGACCTCTTTAAGTCAAATCACGCGTTACTTAAAAATGTTAAAACTTGGTATCGTTATGTAGACGATATCTTTTGTATTTGGACAGGGACAGATAGACAGTTAGATTCCTTTTTACGTCACATAAATTCATTGCATTCAAATATTAAATTCACATTAGAGATTGAGCAACTAAAAACCTTAAATTTTCTTGACTTAACAATAAAGATTAATAATAACAACAGATTAGAATTTGCCATTTATAGAAAACCTACATATACAGATGTAGTCATTCACCATCAATCGATTCACCCGTGGTCACAAAAGCTCTCATCATTCCATGCAATGATTAATAGATTAGTTAACATCCCTCTCACTAAAGTCAACTTTGAATTAGAGTTAAACATTATTAAACAGATAGCTGTAAATAATGGTTATAACACAGATATAGTCGTTAACTTACTTAAACGTAAGCAAGTTAAACAACTCATAGTTAATAATATTTTTTCAGGAGAGAAGAAAGCAAACGAAAATATTAAACACTGGCGTAGAATCATTTATTTAGGAGACATTTCGTCAAAGATAGTTAAGTTTTGCCAGACAATATAGAACCCGCGTTTTACACAGTAAATAATTTAGGAAATTTTTTATTGAACAGTAAAGATCGCGTAGATTCATCGTCACAGAGTGGTATCTATCGACTCTCTTGTGGAGACTGTCCAGCGTCTTATGTTGGACAGACAGGTAGAAACTTTAATATTAGAATTAAAGAACATATAAGATGTCTAAAGAGTAATAATTTTTTCTGAGTTTGCCAATCATTTAATAGAAAATGACCATAATTTTAATCAGACTAGTAATGTAGAAATACTCCACCGAGTAAATAAAAAAGGTTTAAAGATGAATAGTCTAGAATTTTTAGAAATAAATAAAACTCTTAATAAAAAAGATATATTATTAAATAATATTCATAACAGGACAGGTTGCTCACCTCTGCTGACATTATTCCCAATTCAAAAGAATGATCACCCAACCTAACTGATTGATTGCAGCTCATTAGTTTATAGTTTATTAGTTTGTAATGTTTAACGTCATTAGAAATATATTTGTTTGCTTTGTTTCGATTCTATAACCCTCTCTTGCGTCCCTTAAAAAGGAAAAATCCCAATCTAATTGATTGAGTGATTGGACCTTATTAGTATCATTATGTTAATGCATTTTTTGATTCTATCACCCCCTTCCTTGTTTCCTTTAGAAGGAAAAAAACCCGTAATCCATTTTGTAATTTCATAATTTAAAATGTTAAAATGTTAGAATTTATCTTGCTTCATTACTTAAGCAAACTTTGCGATAGTAAGTCTGAAGATGCCTCTGAAAGAGGCGAAACACGTGTCACAATTAGTTACACAATACGTGGAATAATCAAAGTTATTTTAAATTTTATATTAAAATGAACTTCCACAAAGTTACCGCCGAAACCATCGAAAATGTATTCTATATTATCGATGAGATATAAAACGCATCATTGCGAGGTAAGAAAATAGCAATCTTTTGAGGATTATCAAATAATCACTTTCAAGGTCTCACTTTTTTGTAGGTCTATTTAGACATATAATATATTCATAAAGATCAGAGCTGGTGTTGCTCATTACGCGTATTATCAACTGATATCACGCATTCGATTTAGACTCAGGCATTGATTTATTACATATTAACAAGGGCGAATAAAAATTGTTCTATCAAGAAATATTAGAGATTAACAGGGCTCAGCTTAATAGTTTACCAATTTTAAGCGAACAAATTAATCTTTCAAACGAGCCATTGTTATACCCCTTTAAATAATTATCATTTTTTAATAATTCAAACTCTAACTATATAATTAATTATTAATTTAAACTCTTGAAATCAATCAACTCAGTAATAAATGTCGGATAAAACCCTTGATTTATTTTAGATATTCCTATGTTATTATCTGGTCATTAGTGTTTGCGATACTACAACAAAAATTCCGATAATTTTAACAAACCCACTTCATTCATTGAAACTCTTTACATTTTAATAGCAATTTAACTTAGTGATTAACTACTTTTATTTTTGTATGTATATAAACAATACAAAACGTTTACTGCGCGTCATTTCAAGAACGTCCGTACACTTGAAACGGCTGAAGATGCCGAAAGGCGAAACCGGTTTTGTTAGCGACGAAGCTCATGGGAACGTACAAAATTGAAACAATTCAAATTTGATATTGAAATTCCATCAAGCACCCTAAGTCGAGTGGTGTTTTAGAATTCACATAGGTACTTGTTGGAATCTAATTAATCCTCATCTTATATTAAACTTAGACAGCTGCCAACAAGTCTCACAATCAAACGATACTGAATTCTGACAGCGTGACAGAGTTTCTATATAAACTTTTGAAACCTGACGGTGAAATTCAGTAGAAGCAATGCTTTTAGCCTGAATTGATTATACTATACATACATACTAGAGGTCTGCACGGGCTCGGGTTTGTCCCGCGGCCCAGGCCGGGTAACGAGGGTTTGGATTCGGGCCCAGGCACCCAAAAATATAACAAAAATCGGGCTATTTCCGAACGAGCTCACCATTACCGTACATACATCTTAGTTTAATACAATAATAAACTTCACGTACTCGTATTACAGTCATCTTTTCGACGCCTTGTTTGGTATTTAAAAACCTTATCTTCTCGTATGAACACATCCATTCGATAAAACAATTCACATTGTTCTTAATTTAATGACTGCGTGACAGCAGTCATTAAATACTAAATTATTTTTTAATGATGTCTGCTGTTGAAGAGTTTGTACAATACGCATGATAAATATCATAATATGATCTTGAATTCAGTATTTCTTAAATGGTTATTTCGATCGGTCGCAATTCGATTTGTTAAGTTGATTTTTCTTAAATTTATCGGCAAGAATGGGCTTTTTTTAACAATTAAAATAGTAGGAACTGGTAACCAGGGAGACTTTGCTGTTAACCAATTTATGTTGTTAAATCATTAAGTTATTAAGTAGTTAGAATAAATGTATTTTGCAAAATTGCAGAGACACTAAAGATGGTGAGTAAATTAAAAAAAAAATATTTTTTTATTATAATTGTCGAGAAAAAATCGGGTTTTTTCGGGCAAGGCTGAAAAATGTCAGGCTCGTGTCGGGTTCAGGTAAGATTTTTGGAAATAAGCCTCGGGCTCGGGCCGGGTCGGGTAAAATTTTAATTTCGGACCGTGCAGACCTCTACTACATACGGTGTGCTAAAAATTGGCAACTGCCGGAAGATAGTTTAAAACTTTGGCATATTTGTTGAACCCCAATCAATTTCGACAATCATTTATTTATACACGGGTTTATGGGCGTATAAAACAATGCAACCAAAAGTAGTCTCATCAGTTTTCATGAACTTATCTGAAATATTCTTAACGAAAATTAAATGTTCATTCAAACGATATTTAATAAGGTATTTTTTTTCCAATTATGAAGACGGATGAATCTAAATATCTTATGATCATTATTTCTCGGCAAGAGTTGTGAAAAAATATGCTTCAAATAAGTACTTCGAAACAATTTTACTTGCTCATTGTTACAAGTGAATTTTAATCAATCGAAACTTCAAACGCTCAAATCTCACAACAGTGTCAAGAGCAGTTAGAACCTTTTCGAAGTAAGATGTCGACTTGCTTAGTGATCTTAATTATGGAAATAATGATGACAATCTTAGAACCTTGTCAAATAAATTTAGTAAGAAAAGTGTGCAGATGCAGTGCATGTCTGAAATTCTGCTAACTCCGTTATTCAACAATAGATAATTCTTATATATCTATGATAGAATGTGGTAAATAGAAGTTTTTCCGACCATTTTAGGCAAAAATGTGAAATATAACCTTTTCAAAGTAAGGTAATGAAATGGAGCAATTTTCAGATATGTTTGAGATGCTGTTATATTTATAATAAGCGATATTATATGAAGAAAATGATGAATCAGGCAAATAAGCTAACGAAAAATCGACACATCCCCATCATTAAATAGTGAGAAACAATACAAAATATCTGCGACAGAATACGTCTTATAAGGGTGAAAATTCTTTATCAATAAAAATGAAACCAAGCAACTGCAATACTCATGGCGACCTCACACAAACTCAAAGAAATGTGTGACTAGCTTCATTTCTCTTCAAAATATCTAATATGAATACGTCAGAGAAAATCGGTTGAATAAATCCTTGGGTAATATCACCCTCGCATACAGCCTTGAGTAAAGTAGCCTCAAAATTTACTTATTTACTCGCTGCACCATAATAAGGGTACACTTAAAATTTTTGGAGCATGAAAAATCAATTTACTATTAAGTCAACGTAACAGTTTTCCCTCGTGAAAAGTGACTTTTGAGATAGAGGATAAAGCCCAAACATTTTTTTTACCGTATGCTCGATTTTACTCGTATGCTTTTGAGTACAGTATAGGGATTCCAATTATTCGTCAATATCAACTATCCTATATACATATATAAAAATGCATGTATTTTTATTTGTCAAATGCATTGCATTGACTGCGTCAGCTGTAATGCCATGATTTGCTTTTTCTTAAATAAATAAAAAATCACTTTTAAGGTGTTCACTGTCAATACTTTGTGGAATGGCATTCTAATAAAAATAATAAAACATTTTTAGTACTTTTCCACAAAAAAATATTGGATCAGGACTGGTTTCGCTCATGGCGAGCATTATCAACTGTTAAGACATACAACAAAACAGTGATATTTATACAAAGTTTAAGTAATAATTACAAGGTGTAACAAACAATTGGTATTATATATAATGGCTTAGTTATAATGTTTGGCTTAGTTATAATACCAATTGTTTGTTACACCTTGTAATTATTACTTAAACTTTGTATAAATATCACTGTTTTGTTGTATTTATTATCAGTTTACAATGCTCGCCATGACGAAACCGGTCCCGATCCAATGATTTTTTCTGGGAAAAGTACTTAAAATGTTTTTATCATCGACAATGGTCTCGATTTCTTAGTTTTTACTAAATAATCGTATACATAACTCGCACGCAAAAAGAAATGTTCCATGATCAACGTTTCCTTGTTCACTGAAATACATTTTATAATAATCTAACAGTAAATCTTTCCCAACTTCTGTAAAATCTTAGATAGAGACAATACATATAAATATAAATTTCAATAACCTTCATTAGCACCCGAGATGGGTGAATGCAAAAAGAGCCACTACCTGGGGTAATAAAAAAGTTTTATTATAAGTAGTACAGTAGGTACTAAAAATATTTTATTATTTTTATTTTACTACCTGAGGTATTCATAATTTTTCTTGTGTTAATGTGGAGAAATTGTGATTTGATCTTTCGCTGACTTTGTAATATATTACAAATTATAACGAATACTATTCAGATATTTTCCCAAATATCTGAATATCGAATAGTTTAAAAAAGCGCCGAATACACCCGAATATCCGAGTTGGAATCCCTGGAGAATGATTTTCAGAAAAACTTACGATCAAGCCACCATCATTTTCAAGCATTGAAGTACGATCGAATATTGCGGCTATTACATTACCGAAGGCCTAAGTGTGTGGACCGGCTGAGGGCGACCAGCGTAGAGCGTATATGTGCGAGACTCGAAGGTGCCGCAATGGCTTAAATCAGCCATGGGCAACCTTTTCTATGTCTGGGGACAAATTATCATTCTGTCTCCGAGTCAAGGGCCGGACCAAGTATTAAACATAATAAAGTAATATTTAATTCAATAAAACACGTTGCTACTACATACATATTTTTTTATTTATATAATGAACGACATAATATTAAATACTGATTACAAAAATGAGTGTGAAGATTGGCCTTGTACATAAATCACGTGACTATCAATATTGTCGTTTATAATAAAAATAATAATACATTTTTAGTACTTGTTGATGTTAATCAGTTGACAATGCTCGCCATGAGCGAAACCGGTCCTGATCTAAATAAATTTTATTTGGAAAAAGTACTAAAAATGTATTAATATTTTTATTATAATGCCTTTCCACCAAGTATTGGCAGTGAACACCTTAAAAGTGATTGTCGTTTATATTGCTTAAGGATAATCGCATAGAATTTTCGAGATTTCCATCTATCATCTTCGTTTGAATTTTTGATTTCATGTATGTAATCCTCGGAAAAAACAGTTCGCACGTATATGTACCATCAAAAAGACAAATGATTTTTCTTGCAAATGCTCATGACAGCAAGTGTCATGTTACACCGCATGAAGCTACGCTCTACGCTCTTGAGTGAGGCCGTAGCCTAAGCCGAAGGGCAAACGCTCTTGATTGTCTGCTACGAATATACCGTCAACAGGATGCAGTTTTTAATCCTCAGACAGAGAATCTTATAAATCTATTTATGATTTCGCATTTATGGACATGGGTATTACGTTCGAAATCACTACCTCCCATCTGATCTTAGAATAAAATTACCTATTCCCTGTTCCCACCCTTCTATCTTTGCCGTTCTCACGTAAGAGGGCTTGAATAATAGTCAATTCCCGGATAAAAGGATGTTCTATAAGTACTCCAAATGATCCGCATTGGGCTGAAAATAAACCATTAATACTCATTTTTAGTAATATTATCTCGGCTCGTATCTAAATTCCACATTGTATTTCCCTTATATATTAATAAAATCATAGCACGGATTCTATTGTGTCGAAATCGTGTGGCAATTTGAACTTAAGTGGAATCCCGATCTAACGATCTCGCATAAACTATTTTCCCGCGTGGTTCGTCCATTTTCTATAGTCCCGGCCAAACACCCATAAGAAAAAATAAACTCCGCATTAATTAATCCCCGATTTATTATCTAAATATAATGTTCCCGTTACAAATATTATTCCAATTGACCGTTTTTGTTTGAATATTTCTCATAAGCACATTCGACCCCATCCAATCGGTTTGTAGTAGTAAAAAAAAACTGAGACTGCAAGTGTGCAAATGTTGACGTTTCATGTTCATAATGTTTCCGGTGATGACTCACTTACTAACACCTGTGTCCTCTGTAGAAGAAGAGGGCGAAAACGCAATAATGATCATGTAATTACATTTACAGGAGCGTAATTGGTCTTCGATATTTTTTATATATAGTTTTACTCCATAGATATAGATCAATCTGTTGAAGGGTCTAAGGGGCAAAGAAGCAACGTACAATCTGACTTCCTTAACAGTTCACTCGAGTTTGCGGCAGCCGTTGATACTAAATAAATTTTCTCCCCTCTGACATAAGAATCTACCTACCACACTAAGCCCACTCGTTTAGTCTATATCAAATTAGGGAATTTAAAATTTTCTAGAAATTTTCTAAGATCTCTGGCAATCTTTTTTTTGCGTACGTCATTCAGGACATTCTCACAGCGCCACTCTTTCGAGTGCATAAGTAGCGTAGTCAGTTTGTAACTTTTTTTAAAAAATGAATGTTATATGTATAATAACAAAGTCTAATAAATAAATAGAGTAATCACTAACCTATCTGATTGATTGCAGCTCATTAGTTTAATAGTTTAATAGTTTGTAGAACCATTAGAAATATGTTTATTTGTTTGCTTTGTTTCGATTCTATCACCCCTTCCTTGGTTCCTTTAGAAAGAAAAAACCCGAAATCCATTTTGTAATTTCATAATTTAAAATTTTAGAATAAATCTTGCTTCATTACTTAAGCAAACTTTGTGATAGTAAGTCTGAAGATGCCTCTGAAAGAGGCGAAACACGTGTCACAGTGAGTAGCACAATACGTGGAAAAATCAAAGTTATTTTATATTTAAATGAACTTCCACAAAACTACCGCCGAAACCATCGAAAGTAATAAATGAGTCTTTAAAAGTTTTACTTTTTTTATTTCATATATTAAGCATTCTCGCATTTATCGTTTGCTTTTTAAAGTTCCTTGAAAAACGTAGAATCGGGGTTTCACTGTTCATCGATTAAACATAGTACGGTCGTATCATATTAAAAGATCATTAATTTAATTTATTTCTTTCAATTGATTAATCAAGAGAAGATTTGGTAGCTTTGCTTGCATTTTAAATATACAAGTAATGAAAAAATACTTGCTTACGTATTTATTGTAGGAGATAAATACAAGACGTACCGTAAAACGGGGTGAATAGAGACACTTTTTACCCTTCACGACTATGTATTTTTTTCACATCTTCGCCACATATTTCAAATATAAATGGCTTGAAACTTGTTTCTATGGTCCTACTACACACTCATGACAATATTTTTCAAATATTCACTATCGTTATTAAGACACAGTCAATTTTGTTTGATGTCTCTATTTACATTGACTTAGACTTATTGAATAGACAAAACAACAGATTGTAATAATTGGAATATATGAACGTCTATTCTATATGAGTCTCTATTAGAGACTCCAATTACTGGACATTTCAACTACTCGAGTGTCCAGTAGTACAATTTAAAAATACTCAAGTACTCGAGTATACTCGAGTAGGTTCAGATGTACTAAAATATATATTATTAATTTAAATTTGTGTATTAATTATTAACAATTAGTTAAACGAAACGTGGAATAATCAAAGTTATATAATATGTTAATTTGTCACCCTCTTCTATCTATCTACTCTAATAGAGTGTATAATATGTTACATTGAAACTGTATTCTTAGTGAAAATGTAAGTAATAGATTTGTATGACAACATGATTTCACTGGTCACGATCATTGAAATTATTGGCTCCGGCCTAAAATTTTGGTTTGCTTCTATGAAACAAAATCAGCAAGAAGTCCCTTTCATAATAAGAGAACATAGAAAAACACAGACAAACATTGGGCTGAAGATAGGGCGGTCAAATTTAATTTCAATCTTCGCGAAGAATGTATTTTCACTGTAACATATATAAATAGACGACAAATAAAAAATAAGCTTATTTTATTAAATCAATACATTTATTTCAATTTATGAAACATATATTTCAAAAATAATATAGGATTATGCGTTTCAAATTTTAATTTGGTTCGAACTGATTTTGTTTTAATCCCGCATTAGATAAAACTCTCTCTGTCGCTGTGGACGTCGGTATAAAAGTTACAAATCAATTAAATAGTGCTTTCTAGTTTTTCTTTATAGTTTTTCATTTATAAATAACGAGTTAAACTCGAGTATTTTTCAAATTACTCAAGTATCGAGTATTTCAAAAATGGATTAGTATAATCGAGTATCGAGAACTCGATACTCGAATTGGAGTCTCTAGTCTCTATTCACTCTGTTTTACGGCACTTATCAACTTAAATAAGCCTGATTTATTTTAATTTTCCTGCAATAAAACAGAAGTTTATAAGGAGACAAAAAGTAAGGATGCACAGGCATCGAACTTTAACACGTTTGTTTCAATTTTGGCCAATCATTTAGTTGGTTTGGTTTTGGCATTCGAGCGATAGTATTATAGTCACTGTGAAGAAACTAACTTAACCATAATGATTGCATTTGATACTTAGTAAAGTTGTGCTAAAGTCCTTGTGTCTGTCTCTATTCACCCCGTTTTTCTGTATATAAGTATTCATTGTAATTTGTAGCCGTCTTTAATTCGCTCGACATTTTTGTCGACAGTGAATAATGGATGCGGCTTGAGAAGTAGCTTCAACTATTAACAACAGAATACATATCCTTGTTTTCGCAGACTTTAAAATTTGGTGCCTTTTGTGGAAAATTTCCGGCATCCGCAAATTCTTCGATCGCAATTTTAATTGGCAAATCAAAAAAAAAATACTTTATATATAATTAAGCTTAAGGATTTCGACTGAGGGTGCTTGATCGAATTTCAATATAAAATTTTAATTCTTTGATTTTTTTTACTTTTCCATGAGTTTTGTCGCTAACGACCCGGGCTACTTTTTGAAAATTACGCGTTCGATATAGACTACATAGATATAGGCAATAAAAAATATACATAGATATAGGTTATAATGTAATAATATATTACATTATAACAAGAGCGAATATAAATTGTTACATCAAGAAATATTGGAGATTAAGAGGGCTCAGCTCTAAACTCTCCATAACTATCCATGTAATAATTATTATTTATTAGTCATTAAAACACAGACACAAATTTTCGCAGGTTTAAATTTTGATAGTAATTTAACTTAACAATCTACTTTTATTTTTTGTAAATAATCGATACAAACTGTTTACTGCGCTTCAGTTCAAGTACACCCATGCACTTGAAATGCCTGAAGATGGTGAAAGGTGAAACCCGGGTCGTTAGCAACAAAACTCATGGAAAAGTACAAAATTTTAAATTTGATATTGAAATTCCATCAAGCACCGTCAGTCGAAATCCTTAATTAAATTAGTCTACTCTTTTTGGATACGAAAATAATAAAGTTTTAAGGTGTTCACTGTCAATACTTGGTGGAATGGCATTACGATGATGATAATCAGTTGATAATTCTTGCGATGAGCGAAACTGATCCTGATCCTAATAAATCTAATGTGGAATAAGTTCAAGAAATGTGTTATTATTTTTCAATAATTTCAATGAACCCATTTTCATAAAGCTTCCGTAAGTTGTTTTTATTATATACTAAGCCAGTACTTTAAGATAACTACTTAATAAATATATTTGAAATTACAACTTACGCCAATGCGCCAAATATTCTTAATTGTGAAAGTCATACGAGATTAACTCGATGATAAATAATGAATCAGTCGTCTACAAATCAACGGACGATAAATAACATACACCCAGCCCAAGATGTCTTTTTTAATTGAAAAAATCTGAATTGGACGATATGATTAATATATTTTCAAAATTGATTTATCAACGCCTTGCTACTTGTTTCGTTATAAATCAATAAAATTAATAATGAAATATTGCTTTACGTCAGTAATTATCACAATAAATCACAAGATCTTGAAGATGATTGTTTATAGCAAGCACGAAGCAAGCAAGCAAGTGGAAGCAGGAAGTCGGAAGCGAAGGCTTTTATCCTACTTCTAATAGATTTCGTGATAATTTTTCATTGCCTAGCAAACTCATGAGTCAAAATTTATCGTAATTAAATACAATATACCGGACCGATCATCACGTTATTTAGGTTTCGACTGAGGGTACCTGATGGAGTTTCAATATCAAGTTTGATTTTATTACTTCACCGTTATTTGTATGCTGTATTTCGATATTTATATATCTGCTTATTTTACAACTGTATAATGTGACTAGGATAATACCCTCATTCATTTGTACCTTAGTTTGAAAATTTTCTAATTGACATTCTTGCCTAAAATGCCTTTTGGTCGGAAAAGCTCGTATTGACCGCATTCTATCATGTATATGAATTTCAGAATTATCTATGGTTGAATAACGGAGTTAGCAGAATTCCGGAGTTGCACTTCATCTGTACACCTTTTTTCCTATGTTTATTTGACAAAGTTCTTAGATTCTCATCATTATTTCCATCATAAGATCTGTAAGACCATTATTCTTCAGAAAGAGTTGTCAAAAAATATGCTTAAAATAAGTAATTTGAAACATTTTTACTTGATCATTGTTACAAGTGAAATTTAATCAATCGTAACTTCAAACGCTCATATCTCCAAACAGTGTCAAGAGCAGTTAGAAACTTTTCAAAGTAAATTGATGACATGTTAGTGGCAATTTTGTGGTATTAATTCCAATTTACTGCAAATTTTAACAATTTGACATACGCTAAAATAAAATATGTTAGCCTGCAAGAAAAATTGTATTCTAAAATTAAACCAATTTTTCAGCGAGTAGGGGCTTTAATTTAATTTACGATCTTTCCACAGTATTTCAGCTGTGTGCTAATACAGATATAAAAATCTTCTTCTAATATTTAAAAGTGAATATTTGTTTGTTTGTTTGTTCGCACTATATGCCCTGCCATACGGTTCATCCGATCGCAATGAAAATTTGACAAACTTTTTGCTACCCTTATTAATTTATACTTTTATCAGTTGCATTTTAATTCGTATTTCAAAATAACGATAAATGTGTTTTTTTAAACATATTGAACGCAGAAATCTGGGTGTATAACTATTTTGATAGACTGATGCGAATTACTGTACAGTGGAACTCCGATCTAACGTTCTCGCATTATACGTTTTCCAGCGTTGCCCGTTCATTTTCTATAGTCCTCGCGAAACACCCATAAGAACAATGTTAAAAATTCTCCGCATTTACCGTTCCCCGATTTCTCGATTTCATCGAGTTTTTGTTTTAAAATTATCGTCCCGTCACAAATATTATCCCGATTGACCGTTTTTTGTTAAATATTTCTTAAAAAGACATTCAAACCCTTCAAATCGATTCGCAGGAAACAACTGAGACTGCAAGTGTGCACTTGTTTTCTACTCTTTGTCATAATTTTTCCGGTAATAACTGAGCATCTGTGTATTCTGTAGAAGAAGATAGCGAAAAACGCATAATGAACCATTGAAGGATTTTTTTTTAAAAAATGAATGTTATAGGCATAATAAGATTTTTTTTTTTAGTTCATATTTAAAACTTTCCCGCATTAATCGTATGTTTTTTACGGTCCCTTGAAAAACGTAGAATCAGCGTTTCACTGTAACACCAAAAATAACTTTGTATGAGAATAGTTTCACGAGTAAAATTTTGCATTTTCCACCGGTGATTATGTACCACAGACGTCGCATTCTAACTTTTATACATATCTGCATACTGTGTTAAACACATTCTAGCAGTTCTGTGCTCTATTGATTTTCCATACAATTACAAATTATTATATGACGCTAGTGACTTTTTGGAGAGTAAGAATATCTATTCGTTATTTAACCTGTTAGGTACCGGGTATGATTAGTATGGCCGTGTATGGAGGGCCGTGATTTTCTTTCAAAAAATAAAACCTAATAAATAAACATATATTAATATTACATCACAAACCCTTTTCACATTTTATTTCAGAGATAGATATAATTATTTCTCGTAAATTTACAGATATAAAATAAAGTCCATTTTTCCATAATTCGAATTCAAATTCAAATTCAACAGGCGAAAGAGAAAAATATTCTTTTGTAGTTGATTGAAAGGAAATTATTGGACTTTTATTCAAATGAGGCGTCCATTATCGAACACGGCCAAGTCATGTTTTTGGCGATGTACACTTTTTGGTAAATTATGGATATATGGTCATGGGACAGAATTTTTGTAAAGATTTATGAAAATCACATTAAAATAAAATGAATGTAAGGATTACGATTTTTTTGACGAGGTATAGCGGAAATTGCCTATTAAGCTTATTGTACATACATACATAGATCATAATACTTCACAGATAATCGATCATTAATATTGAGACGACCAGGGTTTCTTCCCAATCTGACTGCGTCAGACAGCATCCTTCCACGGCGTTCGGAGACGGAACTTAGGGATAGGATGGGAGGAAAGGTATCTCTGTATAGATTTCAATCGGTAATTTATCTTGGCCGAAAACTCTATCCTAGAGTCGGCTAATTTATTGTCTTCAAATTATTACATTTTTTTATTCCACACGAATACATTGCAGTAAGAACATTTTTAAACGCGTAAGACCAAATGAATAATGTGATTTCCTCCTGTCCGAGACAGGAGGGCATATGGCTATCGGCTTGAACGGTTACGACTGACGCGCTTCGCGGTTATTTTATTTGACAGCCGAATTTATACTCCGTGATTCTAGTATGAAAAACAGCTCGACCAATCAACGCAAAGCATTCTCGCCTGAGCTGAATTCAACCAATCACTGCGAAGCCGTCGCAATGAGTCGGTTACATGAATTTATAACAATTTGAATGCATTTATTCGCGTTATATTATTCGTTTGGTCTTATTATTATTGATTGAGGTGATAAATAAGATCGTAAGAGAGAGTTATAATACCTTACAACATCATGCGGTATCAATATGCAGCTAATTTCAAATGCTTTTGAATATTCGACATTCCGAAATAATTACTAGATTTCCTGTATTAAAATACATATCGAAAAAACTAAAACGATAGTTTCCGCTGACTTATTGCTATTCTTTGAATAATTCGACAACCAACATATTGAGGTAAATTATGGATATATGGTCACGGGACAGAGTTTTTGTAAAGATTTATGAAATATAAACACATTAAATGAAATGAATGTAAGGCTAACGATTTTTTTTGAAATGTTTTGTCTTTAATTTTTAAATTTATTATACTAGAAGATCCTAATACTTCGCAATCAGTATGAAATCGAGTTGTTTTAATTTACAGGAGCAAAAATGCAACCACAAACTACACAAATAATAATATTATACAGATGGAGACAGTCACATAAGTTTATTATTCGTTTAAAATAAAAAGAAAAATTTCACCATAGGCTAATATTAAAAAACAAATTCTTCTTTCAGAACTCATACAGTAATAAGTAATATTCTTAAGATTTAATCATTTTGATTCCACATTTTATAATAATCCACAAGAACTCAAAGAGTAAGGTCAAAACATAAAATTATAAGCCAGTATGTATAAATTTTTTGAGGTTAGCTCGAAAGGATTGGGATTCTGTCTCGTGACCTATTTTTATGAATTTACCTACTTTTCATATAAAAACACGATGTGTCATTTACGCCATCATTTATTCAAAAACCAAACCAACAAACCTTTCACAAAACGTCAGGGTAGTCACAACACTCACACAGAAAATACGTGATCCTGACTTATACCGGAACAGATTCATAATAAATTTAATCTTAAATGTAAATTAAAAATGTTAAATTATAAAAGTAAAAAAAATGAAAAGAATTTAAATCAAAGGGAGTTATAGGTATTTCATTAAAAGAATACCTCTGTAGTCATTCAAAATTTAAAAGCTAAATATTTCCGTACGCTGGTGAATAGACAGACATTTGAACTATGTACTTTTTAGGCTCAAAAGACTTTTTAAAAAATATGAGAAGCGATTAAAACTTAAAACTTTCTTCTTGTATAAAATTTATTTCCCTCTTTTTATGAGAATGAAAAAAAGCATAAATTTTAATCACACGGCCGGTCCTAGCTTAATTATATTTAAATACGCTACATAAGAAAAATAACAATATATTTTTATTCTACAGAAATTATTTTATATATTTGTTGATAGCTATTTCGGCTTACGCCCTCGTCAGAACTAAACTGTAGTTCTAGATAGTTCTGACGAGGGCGTAAGCCAAAATAGCAAATATATAAAATAATTTTTGTAGAATTAAAATACATTGTTATTTTTCTTACCGTATTGTAATGGAGTTCTACCAAGTACATGCTTACTCAATCAATAAATTATATTTTAGGTCAGCAATCGTTTATATTTATCAGTTTAGATGTCGTCGATTATTACGTTCGAATCCCAATGGTTTAAAGGTTTAAAGGGAAAAAGAGAGATTGAGCAACAAGGAGATATCGTACGATGTTTTCTCGAAATAAACTTTAAGCCATAGGGTTCTCATTGGGCGCGGACATGGTGTAAAAATCTAAGGAATTTTTTATTTGGACTTGAAATGAAATGGAAACGATAAACACACACGAAATAATTCCACAACATAAATAAGACATGGAATGAATTAGACTTCGTAACTTACTTTGAAAAGGTTCTAATTGATATTTTTGCCTTAAATGACCTTTTTGTCGGTCTTGTAATTATCGCACTCTATCATATAAATGAATTTCGGAATTATCTATGGTTGAATAACGGAGTTAGCAGAATTCCGAAGTTGCACTGCATCTGCACACTTTTTTTACTTAATTTCAGGGCTGTGGAGTCGGTAAAAAAATGTTTGACTCCGACTTCAGCATTTACCAAAGCCACGACTCCGACACCAACATTGACCAAAAGCACGACTCCGACTAAAAAAAAAATAATATCGTTTTTTTTGTTTCATAATTTTCCAAATTATGTGTATTCAATTAAATATCAACTCTACCAATAAGGCCAATAGCCAAATTTGACATATAATATGCAAAAATAAAAAGTACAAACTTTTAAAAAATTCTGACGCCGGCCAAAGCCCCGCGACGACTCCGACTTCGACTACAAGCCCTGCTTAATTTATTTTACATAGTTCTTAAGGTAAAATTGCTGTATTCAGACACGTGGCTAATATTGTTTTGACGCTACTTTTGATGGTAGTTTTGGATTCCTTGCTTCATTTTGGACCTATATAGCTTGGCGCAGATGGATTTCGTTAGATTTTGTGGTCGTGGTGTAGTTTTGAAGTTTGCAATTTTGTGCGTTTTTCACTGACGAGCGGTCGGCCTGGGTCGGCCATTCGCAAGTAGCTCAGTGGTGCCAACTGTGGTTTGAATCTGGGAAGCGCAGTGTTGCCAACTGATTCTGATTACAATCATACGCTTATTGTATTCAATGGTCACCAATATAAAACCATTTGAAACAATTGCTGACATTCAATTGTTTTTTCCCCTCAGATTCACTTCACGACATCAATATATTGTTATAGTTTTCTGTACCGTGATAAATACTTTTTTACGTAATGTATTTATGAAGATTTCACGTAGATATTACACTTCGTACGTATTTCAGCATGACTTGTGATCAGTGTGTGTGGAATTTGCGATGATGAATTTGATTGATGGTGAGTTCACCTAGGGACTTTCGTGTGGTTGTAGTTGGTTGCATTGTTGGATGGTATAGGTTAGGTTAGGTTAAAAGAAGGTAAAAAAAATCGGTGACCCAACCGAAATTTTTTATCTTCTTTTAACCTAACCTAACCTTCTTATTGCTCCTTCCACCACGACCACAAAATCTAACGAAATCCATCTACGCCATAGCCGCCAGTCGTACGTAATTCCCCAGATTCAAACAACAGTTGGCAGCACTGAGCTCTCCAAATTCAAACCACAGTTGGCACCACTGAACTATTTGCGAATGGCCGTCTGCTTGGTGAAAAACGAACAAAATTGCTTCAAAAAAACTTCAAAACTACACCACGACCACAAAAACTAACGAAATCCATCTGCGCCAAGCTATATAGGTCCAAAATGAAGCAAGGAATCCAAAACTACCATCAAAAGTAGCGTCAGAACAATATTAGCCACGTGTCTGAATACAGCAAATTTACCGTTCTTAATTATTTACATCATTAGATTATTAAGATCATTATTTCTTAGCAAGAGTTGTTAAAAAATATGCTTATAATAATCAATTTGAAACATTTTTACTTGCTCATTGTTACAAGTGAATTTTAATCAATCGAAACTTCAAACGCTCATATCTCAAAACAGTGTCAAGAGCAGCTAGAAATTTTTCAAAGTGAAGTGTCTAATGATGAATGTGATTCCTTTTTTTTAGACAAAATAAATAAAAAAGAATGCTCAATCTAATACGATTTGAGTAATATTTTTAGTTCGCTTTAATATGACATTTTTTTTTGTATCAAATAAGTGCTACCATACCAACCAAGGTATTAATTAGTTATTAATCATTTTTAAGTTGTTTACTGTTAATACTTGGTGGAATAGCATTATAGTAAAAATAATAATACATTTTGATAACTTCTTCCTAATATAATTTATTGGATCAGGACCGATTTCGCTCATGGTAAGAATTATCAACCGATAATAAATACTACGAAACGGCGACATTTAAACAAAAGTTAAACAAGAATTACAAGGTGTGACACACAATTGGTATTACAACTAAGCAAAAATATCACTGTTTCGTTGTATTTATTATTTATTTATTTATTTAATAGCAAAAAAACTATATAAAATACATGGCATTACAGCAAGCGCCAATGCGCCATGCATTTGACAAATTAATAAAAATTGCATAAAATATTACACAAAAATAAGAAACAGAACAGAAACATATTATTTACATAAGAAGTCAAATTTTTTTAACAAAGCATCAAGTTCACCGCCAAAGATGTCCACATCAACAGGCAGCGCATTTATCAGCTGAATAGCCCTTGCAACTGGAGATTCAAAAGACCTACGTCACAAACAAGTTTTGACAAAGAAAATTGAATTGTCTTTGTTACGAATTATCAAATGATAATGGTCGCCATGATCATGAGCAAGTATAATAAGTATTTGATCAACAGAAACTTTTATAATTTTCAAAAAAATATTTTATCGGTGTTTCAAATGAATTCAAATAAAAAAGGATCATTAGTGAATTGCCATCATAAAAATATAATAAAAGTACAAGTTTTTTTTTTATTATTCTACAATATTGTATAAAACAATATTCAACATACTAAGCAAGATCTGAATCCTTTGCTAAAATGTTGTGTGTTTGTATTGTCTCATGAAAGATAAATGAAAAAATCTGCGCATTATACAAATAAAAAATGAGGAAAACGTGACGATATTGTTTTGATTTCGCAAGCGTTCTCTGTTGTGATGTCAAATAAATACAATCAAGGAAAATGTGTCATTGGAGCATCACGTCAACCCGACTTTATCCGCCACTCTTCTATAACAGATCTGTGCCACTCTACGCATCAGAAACTATCATTTATTAAAAACAAACAGTATGGCAAAATAAAAAATGAAAATGTCTGTTTTAATTGTAAATCATTTGTCTTTTCTATGACAGATTGTTCAACACGTTGCTATTTTAATTAAGTGAATATTTTACTTGCTTAAGTTTTGATTACAGATAGAATAACTATTTATTTTTGAGAAGGTGTTCACTGTCAATATTTGGTGGAAAGGCATTATAATACATTTTTAGTACTTTTTCAACATAAAATTTATCCGGTTTCGCTCATGGCGAGCATTGTCAACTGATAAGGAATACAATAAAACAGTGATATTTATACAAAAGTTAAGTATGAAAAACAAGGTATGACAAACAATTGGTAAAACAACTAAGCAAATACATTGAAGCAAATTATAAGAAAAATAGACTATAAATAAAATGTTTAAGACCTCTTAGCAATGCAAACTAATACATCAAAAATCAATTAAATATCTATTATCATTAACAAAGTAAAAGTCCAAAAATGAGTGCATTAAATAAAAATAAATAAATCTGCATGTCTGTCAACCATAATTAGATGGAAATTAGTTTTGATTGTTCCTGCCGTTGAAAATACTCGCTCATTAGCGGATGAGGTTGGCTTTACTGTTAAAAGTGTTTTAAAAAAAACGTCCAACTGTTCTGTTCTTTTTTAAAATTGATCCAAATAATTGAAACCTTTTTCAGACCATTTTTAAAACCCTTTTCAATACCGTTTTATTGGATTACAATATTTAAATTCACAGCTTCATTTGAGTAAATCCATCGGTATTTTTTTAATGAATGAAATTACGGCATTAAACGATTTTTTAAGCCCTTAGTCCGTGCCAGTTTGTCAAAGTTTTATGATAAGATAATGATAGCAACCGAGTTAGGTGAAGGCAAAAAAAAACACTAACTGGCACTTCCATAGTTATTCGTTAAATGTGGAGAAATTGTCACGTGATCTTCCGTCGATTTTGTAAAATATTTAATTGAAAATTACAACGAATACTATTTGGATATTTCCCCAAATATCTGGATTTCGAATAGTTTGACTGACGCACGAATAGTTTGACTGACGCAAGTGCGCGGATGTACTTGAACTGACCACTTGTCAGTTCAAGTACATCCGTGCACTTGGAATGCCTGAAGATGCAGAAAGGCGAAACCCGGGTCGCTAGCGACAAAACTCTTGGAAAAGTACAAAATTCAAACAATTCAAATTTGATATTGAAATTCCATCAAGCACCCCCAGTCGAAATACTTAATTATAAATAAAATGTTGAATAGTTTTTTTTTTATAATTTGTAAAAGTATTGCCATAACCGTAGTAAAGATGGTATTATATATGTAACTAACCTGTTTTTTATTAGTTGAAAGTGTTTGCGATCAGCGAAACTGGTCTTAATTTATAACGGCTAAAAGAATTGTTAACATTGTAATATTAATGTAGAATTAAAAATGACTCAGTTTATTCCACATGACAAATAGTGTCTGTCACGAGGCAAAAGGCGTGTTTCCGGTAACAAGCGTTGCAATGCCACTCAAAAATTGCCCATTGATAGGTATGGATGACATTTGCCGTTTGATGTTTTCTGTTTGTCTATGGGTCGTCACACGCGCCACCTACTGAAAACTAATTGCACTACGCCTATAACCCTTGCGCAAGTGAACAATAAGTTGTCAAAATTAACGGTATGCAGCGCATAAAATATGAAAAAACATTGATGTTTACATAAAAGACCTACTGTAAGTTGATTTTACTATAATTTAAACAACTTTGATTATTCCATGTATTGTGCTACTAACTGCGACACGTGTTTCGCCTCTTTCAAAGGCATCTTTGGACTAACTATTGCAAAGTTTGCTTCAATATTAAAGCAAGTTGATTTGAATATTTTAAAATGATAAAATTACAAAGTCGAGTTTGAGATTTTTCCTTTTTACGGGAAGCAAGAAGAGGGTTGTAGAATCAACGCAAAGCAAACAAATAATTATACTACTAATGACATTATATACAAAATTTTCGACTCCGACTCCACAGCCCTGGTTATACCTATTATTGAGGATAGTGTAAGCAATGGCGAGCAACCTGTCCTATTTAGGATATTTTTTAATAATACTTTAATTTGTTTCTAAAAATTCTAAGCTATTCATTTCTATGACAGATTGTTCAAAACGTAAGATAAGATTTGTTCGATTTTTTTTCGAATGAATGAAAAAATTAAGGAAATATTTCAGAAGAGATTTATTGAAATTTCCTTCTGGGTAATTAATCAATTACAAATAAGGGATAAATTATAATCATCAATTAGTAGCTAGTGGCGTTTATAATCTTTATTTCTGAATCTTTCCAGTCCGTTATAAAGGGTAGTTAGCTAGAAACTTAATGCTTCAGATTCTGTTTTATCTGTTGATAAATATGAAAAATCTTTTTTTTACGTAGGCTCGAATATTAAATCCGTGCTAGAAAGAAAGAAAAATAAACAGGTTTTGGATGAGTTTAAATGTGAACACATTATTGTGAAAATAAAACGAAACGCTTTTCCACGACACAGATTATTAATAAGCACACGCTATGAAATCAAAATACCATTAAAAACTTCTTTCTGGACATAAATGATCTATCGATGGTCTAACTACACTTTTATTTTTACTGAGTAGTATCAAAATCTGTTGTTTTATTACTATGTTAACATTTACATCCGGTGGGTAAGACAGTTTACCAGCATTGCCACTTTATCTTAAATATTTATCTTAATATTAAAGTTACAATGTGTAAACTTTTGGTATTCTTAAATCATTGTTTTATCGACTAGTTTCGTTTCTATTAAATAAGAAATAAAATAAGTCGGATTATTATTGGCCAAAAACCATTTGTGTTATCGCTACCAATTGCCAGGATTCAAACATCACTGCCCATACGTGATAAGACGTTACCTTATCTCAAACGCGTCTTGATTAAACGTACGTTTCAAATCAAAATGCTTTTTACATTAAAAGACGAAGACGCCAGTCTGTCTTGAACATCAATACGATCTGTTGTATTAATATGCATAATTATAGGAAAACCATTGAATTTTATACATATATTAAGATACCTTAAAGCAGGAGTTCTTAACTTTATTGCGGTGACGGTATTTGAGATTTTGGAGATGAGTCATGGGCGCAGGCCGGATTTTTAAAAAACAAGATTTTAGTAGGACATATTTATGTATGTATGTATTAATTTTATTATTGTTCCATTGACAGCTTAACATGTTTTACATTCATTATATTGTGTGACTAAATTATTTATTTTCAATCGGAAGATTATGTATTTATTTAAAATTACAAAAAATCCTTGAAATAAAAGAGCACATTTCGTGTAATCTTTGACATTGCATTTCACGAAGAGCATTTTAGATTGACAAAACCATGTTAGGTATTACAGTTTTTCTACGAGGGCTTTTAATATTCTGTGAGATAAAAGATTTGTTCAAATATTGTTGATTATTTTCAAAACGACATTCATGACTTGTTCAGAGGAAAATGTTTTGGAACATAATGCTTCTTGATGAATAATACAATGATAATTCATAAAGTACATGTAGGATTCATCTCTCTTGCAATGGGAATATAATCCATTATTGCAGCCGACCATTGCTGGAGCATTATCAGTAATTTTTGCTGATACCTTTTATGAAGGCATGCTAATTTCTTACGCTTAATTTAAGATATTAAAAATATCATCACCTCTCAAAATAACATAGAAAAGCTTTTATTTGTGCAATTTCAAAAAATATTTTTGTATTCTTTGCCGGGCGCACGGAAATGACTCCGCGGGCACGCGGTTAAGAATCTCGCGTTAAAGCATAATATACTATGTTTTTAATGCAATCTATGTATGCAAATAAAGCCATAACACTGGGGTATTTTTAGTCACCCCTTTCGGATCACACACTATTTTTCAGGGACCGTATTTCGAGGGTTAACCAGTGATCCACTGAGAACTGGTGCTCTGAAAACATTTCCGTAATTGCCGCAAATTTTCAAATTTATTTATTTCATTACATCTTAAATAATGAGTAATTCCATAATTAGCTCTGTCCAACGTTCCAAAAATAAAACAGATGGTTGTCTTGTCAACGGACTGTAGCAAAACACTGTTATTTGAGTATTTTTACATTTTTTCTACAATTAAAAATCCCATTTGTGTCATCTCAGTTTAACGACGATAGTCAATATAAAAGAAAATAAACACGTATGACCAACTAAATAGAAATAAGTAACATATTTGAATAAGAGTAGAGTTAAGGTTTTTACGGTTAATATATATTAATACATTCGATGGATTCGGCGGTTACTTTGTGGAAGCTCATTTTAATATATTTCCTTTAAAATAACTCTGATTATTCCACGTATTGTGTAACTAGCTGTGACACGTGTTTCGCCCCTTTAGATCCATCTTCGGATTTACTATCGCAAATTTTGCTTAAGTAATAAAGCAAGTTGATTCTTATATAATATTTTAAAATGATAAAACTACAAAATGTAGTTTGGTATTTTTCCTTTTTACGGGAAGCATGGAGGGGTTAAACAAACAACTATACTACTAAAGAAGTAAGCAATTACACAATATTAACTAATGAGATGCAATCAATTGGGAAAGGGTTAAACCTGTCATTGGAAATAATATAATCAGTGGCGAGCAACCTTCCCTAGACTATTGAGGACTTATTTTGTTATGTTAATATTTTATTTATAAGTATGTACAGTAGTTATTTGTTTTATTTGTTTGATTGGGTCTCATTAGTTAATATTTTGTAATTTATAATGTCATTAGTAGTATAATTATTTGTTTGCTTTGCGTTGATTCTTCAACCCCCTCCTTGCTTCTCGTAAAAAAGTAAAATCCCAAACTCCATTTTCTAAAATTATCATTTTTAAATATTAGAATCAATCTTGTTTTATTATTTTAGCAAACTTTGCGATAGTGATTCAATACTAAGATGCCCCAGAAAGAGGCGAAACAAGTGTCACAATTGGTAACACAATACGTGGAAAAATCGAAGTTATTTAAAATAAAAACATATTAATAAATATTGTTTTACTCATTGATAATAGAAAACCTTACCAAAAGCCTTAACCTTTAATACATTAAACTTTAAAAATAGTTATCAAATGAAGGTTGCAAATCGAAAGCACACTTTGATAGTCAAGTAATGCTATAATCTGAAAAAAAAATGAATGCGTATGAATAGTAAATGTAAGTCAATAAATTAATGTTAACTGCAAATTTATAACGTGTCTAAAGAAGTTGAATTTTGATGCCAATTGGTCTATGGTTAAAGGCATTGGCGGATCCAAGGGGAATTGGGGGCATGGGGGCCATGCCTCCCTCCGAGGAGAATGCATTCCATTCAAAATATTAATTTTCAAAAGATTTTTATTAAAATAAATATGTTGTAATTCTATTTTTTCTTTCATTACCCTTTAGTATAACAACTATATATACGACATATAATAAATTCATAATAATATCCTAATTGTAAGGTTTTGACACGGATTTCATTTTGAACTTTCACGATGTTTGATCTTATTGTTATCAGCGTTGCCTGCGCTGAACGGATCTTTTCCACATAACGACGCAGGAAAACCTGTCTAAGGAATCGTATGAGTTTGGAAAGACTATAGGGTTTGGTTTTCTAACATATCAACTGGAAAATGGATACTAAGCCTGAATATATTTTAGCCCGATTTGTATCGTCGAAAAAATGAAAAATTTTCTTTATTTTATAATATTTGAGATGTTTTCAGGTATTAAGCTGTATTTTTTATATTTTATTTTTTTGAATTGAAATAAAAGAATCGATGATAATGGTGAGTCATCAATTAAATCACATGATTTTGTTCGGGGTCATCACTTCTATAAACGCAGGCTCTTCAATTCTCATGTGAAGAAAATCACTTAAAAAAGTAAGGGGCACCCTCGCGCGTAAAAAAATCGCGTAAAAAAGGGACTGAGTGGAAATATTTATTTTAATCATTTATTTTTTAATGTATTATTTTTGTAAGTTTATTTTCAAATGCCATGGCCACCCCCTTGGACAATTTTTAGATCCGACAGTGGTTATATATATATTTATTAGGTATTAGCATTTAAATTAACTTTTGTTATTAAAATAATCAAATATTGCAAATGTATTGATTGCATGTCAAATAAAATGCGCCTTGCGTCTTAAATTTGAATTAGTTTACATGTCATTATCAGTGTCGTGTATCGACGTAAATTACTGGCCGATTTCTCAATTCAACATCTTACTTTGAAAAGGTTCTAACTGCTCTTGACACCGCTTTGAGATATGCGCGTTTGATGTTTCGATTGATTAAAATTCACTTGTAACAATGAGCATGTAAAAATGTTTCAAATTACTTATTTTAAGCATATTTTTTCACAACTCTTTCTGAAAAATAATGATCTAAGAGATGCTATGACGGAAATAATGATGACAATCTTAGAACTTTGTCAAATAAATTTCGTAAAAAAAGTGTGCAGGTAAAGTGAAATTCTGTAATTCAGCTAACTCTGTTATTCAACCATAGATAATTCTGAAATTTATATATACATGCGATAGAATGCGATAAATACAAGCCCGGTCTGTGGCGCAGTGTCAACGGCGTTGGCTTGCGTGCCGGATCGCCCGTGTTCGATTCCCGGTATAAGCGAATTTTTTAAGTCGATAAATCTGTTCAAAGGCATGGGTGTTTGTTCCCACCTTTCCAATCCCAAAGAGCGACGCATAGTGACAGCGATTAACTAATGGCTCGTATTTTAACGGTCATAATAGTAATACAGTTGTGGTCTGAATTTATAATAAGATGGTCAGAATCTTTATTACAGTGGTCTGAATTTATATTAAATGGTCATAATGTATTGTTTATAATACAGAGGGCAGAATAAATTATGAATGGTCAGTATTTAAACAAATTTATCAGAATTTAAATATCATTGGGCAGAATTTAATCGAAATTTGTAATATTTAATAGTATTTGGACATATTTATTTTGACATCTGTCAGATTTTTTTTTGGAGATAGAATAGCTTTTCTATTGGTGCAAAGTGATGTCATACGACAAATGGTCCAATGGGCGGTAGATACTACTAGCGCCGCGGCCATTGAATAAATCACTAGTATTTACGTTTATTTGACAGCTGTCAGGTAGATATTTTCTCTAAATATTAAAAATTAAATATCAAAATGAGGAGAATTTTGATGATGAAAGTCACCGATTATACAGAATTTTAATTTCAACAAATCGGCTTCTCAAAAATGCAAAAATCAGAAATAATGTTCATATTGCGCAATATATAAATTAGTATGGGAAGGGATGCCCGTTATTGTTCTTGGAACCACGGATATGGATACAGTTCTATCCAAAGGGAATGGCTGTGTGCTCTAGTGAGAACACACGCAATTATGAGATTATAAATATATGAACCCAAACCTTTACCGAATTTTATTCTGACGTTTTGTTTTTATTTACAATTTCAGACCAAAATTGTTACAAATTCTGATCATTTTATAATTTTATTCAGACCGCTAAATAATTTTATTCCGACCGTTTAATAATTTTATTCTGACAATCATTAATTTTATTCAGACCGTTACTATTTCTTTTATGACCTTATATTGAATTGTATTCTGACCAAGGAAACCATTTTTATTCTGACCGAAACATCATTTTAATTCTGACCATTTATTTTGTTGCCTTAACTAATCACTAGTCCTGTCCTAGTCCTCGTATCTTTTCCATCCCTACTCTCTTCGAAAAAAGAGAGGTTGAGCAATTGAGTAAAAAGCAGTTCTCGTAGAAAAATCAAATTTTGAGGTAAACTTCGTGAGGAGTCCATATGCTCCAAGTTGGGAGCGGACCAGCTTAAAAAAAATACAAGCTTTACCAACCAAAAGGACATTTTAGACATTTTTTGTGGTTATCTGTTCGATGACAATACCTTTTTATTACAATATCCTTACAAGTTCACGAATGTGTTCTTTTTTTATAGTATCAATGAAATTTTTTGTTGTTGGTAGGTAAAAAATCTTCTAAAATAACAATGATAAAGATAAAGTATCTGCACGTGAAACGACAACGTAAAGAAAAACATGTGAGTCTAAAAAGAACAATTCAAATAAAAAGAAATGTGGAATAAGTGAGATGTCACTCCCATCCAGTACAAAAGCTCTGTGGTTTTTATATGAAATATGATTGGAAAATTAGAATGTTTCGTTGTGTTTGAATTTGTCGCTAGCAGTGTATGTATGCATAGAACCTTGTTTTGAGGCATACCACTCAGTGGAAGACTATTTATTTGCTATAAGAATTTGGAACGTATATTTTATTTACATTTATGATTAAATTTATTAGAAATCAGTTCCTATTTAACGTCACGTTCACGTATTTTCTGTGTGGGTGTTGGGACTACCTTGAAGTTTTGTGAAACGTTTGTTGGTTTGGTTTTTGAATTAATGATGGCGTAAACGCCGTAAACGACACATCGTGTATTTATATATTTGGATGAACAAGTTGGTTCTCCCACCACACTTCCGTTATGTGTGTGCAGCCGTTTTTTACATCCGCCTTCCATAACGCTATACGATCAAGAAAAGAAACGAATTTACTCCTCACTTACTTGGTCCGAGACGGAGCTGTACGGGATTGATGTTTTAACCATGCACTAAGGTGCTTAAAAAGAAGAAAAATAGAAAGTAAAAAAAAAGAAAATGTGACTTGCTCAGCCACTTTGTTAGAGTGATATTAAGTATCCTATGTATCTGTATACTGAGAATCCGTGGAGTTTAATCTACTTCGCGTTGAATCTGAAGAGGAATCAAGATTATCCCGTTCCCCATATGATGTTGCAAATTTATCGAATGCCTCAAATTGGCTTTGGATGAGATTCAAGTCAGCGTGGCATATTACGTATATTTGTATGGTAAGTTTTTGTGATGTCCTAATAATATATGTCCAAAAAGTATAATTTTTTTAAAAGAAAATCACGGCCCTTCATACACGGCCATACTTATCCTACCCAGCACCTAACAAGTTAATAAAACTAAAAAAATTCACAAAATGAAAAAAATATTTACATCTTTAGATAGAGTTTAATTTAAAAAATCGTAGCTGCACTGAATTTAAAATTTAATCGCATATTTGGCGTGATCGTAAACTTCCAAGACCCGGAGAGTTAAATTAATATTTTTTATCTTAGGTTATTAAATTCATTATGGTGATTTTTTTAAGTTTAATATTCAAAGCACCGCATGTTGTCAACGCGGTTTATTGATGATTTGACGTGAAGACTTAGTTTAGAAATTTTGCTATGCGTACCTAGTTTTAACTGAGAAATAAGCAACAACCCGTTACCTTACTTTGAAAAGGTTCTAACTGTTGAGATGACCTCGATCTCAGCTCTTTCGTAAATGAGAAAAAGCCTCTCGTCCGGACACTCGGGAAGAGGAAATTAGGACTCGGAGGAGGAGAAAGAAGGATGCTCTGAATTTAAAGAAGATCTCAAAGGGTAAAACACGTGCGATTAGCACTCGCACAATTTAATTAGTTATTTAAAGAATTACACAGGTTATACAGTTGACACAATTACATATGGAATTAATACGACACAGAAGTTAGTTTAAAATTGCAAGGAACAATTGCGGCTACCTTCTCGCGTTGAAAAAGGCGATATCAGGATTTAGAATGTTAGAGAGAGTAAAAGTAGCTTGAAGGCGACCCTTGGGACTCACACGGTGAGGAGAAGCTTCGACCCTCTGTAAGATTTATCCAACTGGTGCACACTCTAGGCTCTCTAATCTCTCTGTAACTTTGACTGCTAATTGAAAATAAAACCGGCTCTAATCTGCGCCTCACCGTCCGTTATAAGCGGACTGTATCTCTCCGGTCGCGATCTGAACAGCGCAGCATCCCGTCTCGAGATGCGCTAGCCGTACCATTTGTTTCCGGTCCAGTGGAGGCTGCGTGGAATACCACGTACCTCACGCATTCAGGGCGTAAAAGAGTCAGCTATATTTAGAGCGAGACGGCTGTGCGTATACATCTTCGGAAACGCGGTGCCGAAATATCGCTTTTACAAACTAAAAAAATACTCTATATCGAATCGCTATAGATTTCAATATAGAGTATGATTAGACTGAATTTACTTCCTGATATCGACTAAAACTCATAGACTGAGGTGAAATATAGATCGTTCGAGAGAGTGCTGATGTCCTAAAATACGAGAAGGTATCACTGTCATATTTGCCTATACTGACTTTTTGGTCAAAATACTTGTATTTACCGCATATATGAATTATCTATGGTTGAATAATGGAGTTAAAAATTAATGTTTGTTTGTTTGCTCATATTTTATGCGTTGCAAAACCGTTCATCCGATTGCTTTTATATAAAAATCAATGTTTTTTTCATATTTTATGCATTGACATATCGTTCATTTTTAAAACTTTTTGATGCACTTGCGCAAAGGTTATAGGTATATTATAATAAACTTTCAGTAGGTGGCGCGTGTAGACAATCGGCAAAAGATAAACGGCAAATGTCATTGATACCGATCAATGTTAGTAAAACGAAGTCGAAACTATTTATTTAAAATATTGTGCATCCGAAAAAACTTTAATAAATACAAATTCTTTCTTTGAGTGGCATTGTAACGCTTGCCGGGTACCGGCTAGTTTCTTATAAGAATCACGTCAATCGCGAGAAAGTTTAAGATTGTAAAGAAGCGAACAAATGTACGTCCTAGTGAATTCTAACAATGTTTTCAAACAAATGAAACTTAAAATAAAATAACTTCACAGCGTACGATGAAAAGATTCAAAATATTGATACGGAAATTCATTTACCTTAACTAAACATAAAAGAAAAAGAAAGATCTTAAGAAGACAGTTTAAGTGTTAACATTATCTATTTGAAAATAAATTCACGTTGCTTTATAGATTCAACAGCTTCCTTTAGTGGCGGATCCAGAAATTGTCACAGGGGGTGGCCATTCAATTTAAAAAAATGTTATAATCCAGGATTTCGACTGAGGGTGCTTGATGAAATTTCAATATAAAATTTGAATTGCTTAAATTTTGTACTTTTCCATGAGTTTTGTAGCTAACGACCCGGGTTTCGCCTTTCGGCATCTCCAGGCATTACAAGTGCACGGATGTTCAACGTGCAGTTCAAGTAAATCCGTGCACTTGTAATGCATGAAGATGCCGAAAGGCGAAACCCAGGTCATTAGCGACATAACTCATGGAAAATTACAAAATTCAAACAATTCAAATTTGAAAAAATATGATTACGCGATTTCGATTTTACGCAATTTTTTGGACAGCACCGTTACGATGTTTTTTAGATTTTTTTTTACATAAGAAATGATGATCCTGCGTTCAAAGAAGTGATGACCTCATGTAATCGGCCTGAAAAAATTCAGGTTAAATATCTATTTTCCAGTCGATATGTTATAAAGCCAGGCTTTTTAGTCTTTCCGAACTCATACGATTCCTTGGCCAGTTTTTCATGCGTTGTAATGTGGAAAAACTCTTTGACTCCTTTAATATTCGTAACAAAACCTCACAATTAGAATATAATTATGAATTGATTATATATCTTATAAAACTAAAGGATTGTGAAAGAAAAAAGGGAACTACAACATATTTATTTAAATAAAAATTATTCATCATTTATTATAAATCATCTTAGGGCGGGGGGGGGGGCATGGCTCCATCCTTGGATCCGCCAATGGCTTTCTTACTATACACTATGAACGTAAACTTGACAATTCTCACTTAATTGGCTGTCTTATATCTGTTGAAATGTTTAATTGATCTATCGCATTGTTCTTAAAAAGGCAATTTATTTTACTTCAAGCTGTAAGTTATTTTCTACACTATCTTTATTTTAAGATGTTTTAACATTTCCAAAATTCACCTTTTCACTTTTTTCAGTTAGTTAACCCTCGAATGACGGGCCCTGAAAAATGAGCCGTGATCACACGTTAAGCTAAATTGCTATTAAAATGTAAATTAGCGATAAATTTATGTAAACGAGTTTCAATGAATTAAGTTGGTTTGTTATAATTATCGGGATTTTTTAAAATACTAATGACCAGATAATAATATAAGAATATCTAAAATAAATCTAGGGTTTTATCCGACCTATGCCTGAAGATGCCGAAAGGCAAAACCCGGGTCGTTAGCGACAAAACTCATGGAAAAGCACGCAGAAATATTCTGTTTCAGAAAATTTTAGTAAATCAATTAATTATTATGTTTCAGAAAAATTTTATATTACTTGTTCCAAAACATATAAATATACAAACATGGGTAATAAATAAATATAGAACATTTAAACCATCTTGGATTATGGGTTAAAAGTGCGAAAATTTTCATTGAACCTTTCTTCTTGTAGATTACCAAAAAAAAATGTTAAATAAAGTTTTGACGAACTTTTTGTTATTGAATTTCCATTTCAATAACCTTCTGCTATATTTTATTAGACAAAAGTGTTTTCGTAAACCGGCGCCTTTATTATAACTTTCAATAAATTTGTGCATCTCAACTCAGCCATATTTTGTTTTGAAAGCTTTATTAATTAAACATCAAAGAAATGTTTTTCCCATTGTTGCTTTCTTTCACGAACAAAACTGCCGATGCCACATATTACCGTTCATCAGTTACCATTCAATTTGAAAATAAAAATGATACATTAATAATACATTTAAAAATAAATTAAAAAAATATGATTTTACGTGATTTTTTTTGGACGGCAACTCTTTTTTATTTTACATGGTTTTTTTTGGAGAAGAAATGATGACCCTGCGTTTAAAGATGTGATGATCCCGAACAAAATCATGTGATTTAATTGATGACTCTGACCATTAGGTATCATCGATTCTTTCATTTCAATTCAAAAATGCAAACATTAAAAAACATAATATAAAAATACAATTTAATATCAGAGAAAAATCGAAAATAGTATAAAATTAAGTCAGACCTTATAGTCTTTCTGAACTCATACGATTCCTTAGCAAGGTTTTCATGCGTCGTAATGTGGAAAAACTCCTTTCAGCGGAGGCAACGCTGATTGACAAACTCAATATGATTCGTAAACTGTGAGGCAATAAGGATATAATTATGAATTAATCACACGTCGTATATATAGCTATTAAACTAAATGGTGGTGATGAAAGAGAACTAAAACAGTCTTAATATAAAATTTAAAATAACTTCGATTATTCTATGTATTGTGCTACTAGCTGTGACACGTGTTTCGCATTTTTCAGAGGCATCTTCGGACTTACTATCGCAAAGTTTGCTTAAGTAATGAAGCAAGATTGATTCTAATATGATAAAATTACAGAATCGAAACAAAAGAGAAAAGAGGCGATACACGTATCACAGTTAGTATCACAATACGTGGAATAATCGAAGTTATTTTAAATTTTATATTAAAATGAACTTCCACAAAGCTACTGCCGAAACCATCGAAAGTATTACACTAGTTTTATTTAAATGAAAATTAATGATTAAATTCTCCTCTGGGGAGGACCATAGCTAGCATGGCACCCCCTTGGATCCGCCAATGCCGTTTATGCTATAAATTTAGCACTATTGTCTACCAATAGTCATATGACAAATAAATATGTACGATAAGAAAAACAACATCTCATACTAAGGAGTCATTTTAGATGGAAATTTGTGTTCGTATTTTCCTCAAAAAGATACACAAACGAAGGTAATTTTCAATTAGGTTGAATAGGGTCAATTTCAGAAAATCCACCCTTCACAACAAGCTTTCAAAGAAATCTGCACGTAATACAGACCTATCCGGAAGTTTAATTCTTTTTTTTGTTGGGGCAGATAAGATCAGGGGTGCATTTTTCTTATGGATGTAGCACGCCCGGTCCGTGGTGCAGTGGTTAATATCATCTCCACCTTCTTTATCGGATTTTTTCGTATTTTATAAGCAAAGCGATTACCTTTTAAATGATATCGATTTTTTTAAAGGTAATGGCATTATATTAAAAATAATAAAACATTTTTAGTACTCATTCCACAATATATTTATTGGATCAGGACCGGTTTCGCTCATGGCGAGCATGATAAGAAATACAATAAATTTGTATAAATGTCACTGTTTTGTTGTATTTCTTATCAGTTGACAATGCTCGCCATCAGCGAAACCAGTCCTGATCCAATAAATTTTATGTGGAAAAAGTATTAAATTTTTTTTATTATTTTAATGATGTGAATTTGTTTAGATGTATTTTTTTCATAATAAAATCTGTTTTTTTTCCATAGGATGTACTCAGGGGAGCTACGGGACGCCGGGGTGACCTGAGAAGGAGTGAGGAAGTTGGCAGGTGATAGAGAATCTTGGAGGCACCGTGTGGTGGACATATGCTCCGAATAGGGATCGGATATGGAAAAAAAATATCACATTTAATTTCATACTAAATATACTTAATACCATTCAACTAAGAATTGACAGCTGCGACCTCAAAAGTAACTATTTATATAACTCATTTCATTAAAAAAATTAGAATTAACGTGTTTATATTCGTAGCGATGTCACTAATTAATCTTTTGGCTATAACACAGTTAAGGTTATTTTAGAAATGTTCTTAAAGTTTTAGTTACAGCTCAAATGTTTTATTAGATTTTTACCTGCCAACAATTATAGATTATTGCATTCTCCACTCGCATTGCATGCATTGCAAAAAATAAGTGTAGCCAGTGAAATGGACTGTGGAGTACTAGGGATTCCAACTATTTGTCAAAATCACCTATTCGGTTATCGAATAGTAAAACTTAATTAACGTAGGTATAAGTTTTTAATAAATAATCGTATAACTGGCACGCAAATTGAAATGTTACACGATCAACGTTTCCTTGCTTAAGACTAAATCTTTTCCCACTTTTGTAAAATCTTAGATAGAAACAAAACATATAAATACACATTTCAATACCGTTCCGTTGTATTATTTGCAGCTGCATCGGATTATTCCATTATTACTCCGTTATTTCTTTAATGAATGAAATAACGACAATTAAGGTTTCTTTTAGACTCGAGTCCTAAGCCGGTTCGTTAATTAAAATAAAGTATCATGATTAAATACTGATAGCACCCGAGTTAGACGAAGGCAAAAAAACCACTTACTGGAATTTTCATAATTATTCGTTAAATGCGGAGAAATTGTGATTCCTTGAATACGAATACTATCCGAATATGTCTGGATATCGAACATGCGAATATCCGAGTTTGAAACCCTACTGAGTACTAATACTGTATAAGTCCTATCCCTTTATTCTTACATTTTCCTCAAACATAGTGTTTAAATGACTGCACCATTTCAGAATCAGGTATCATATTCTCTAAATTAAGTAGGTTTTTGTGTGTGATACTGCATATTTTAATACAAATAAGCTGTCATTGTTGTATAATTATTGGAAAATCATGTGATTAAGCGAATGGCGACTATAACCAAATAGACGTTCAAAATTTCAACCAACTAAGTGTTTTCAATATATGATAAAACGAATTGACTGATCGCATGCTTGCACGCACTCTACTCGAGATATGTTACTCGAGATTAAATTAGGCTTCGAGACTACGAAGCAGATCTTCTAAATTTCGGCGTCGCGTCGCTTCTACTTGATGATGTGTTTAGTGAGATGAAACTGCGCTACAACGAGATGAAGTTAATAATTAATAACTAACAATTATAAAAAAATCAAAACAAAAAAGATCAATTTAAAAAGTCCATGTAATGAGTAATAAAAACACCCTGGATAGATCACAGAGAACGTCAATTCCTTCAAAAATGACGATAGCACAAAGAATGAGCTTGATTTTCTTCAACTTTTACCAGCTGGAGGGTGAAACCGTCGACCACCACTGCTACTTTATCTTAAATATCTATCTTAATATTAGTGAAACAATGCGTACAATTTTGATATTCTTAAATCTTTTTCAGTATATGTATATAAATATGATTTTGATCTGATAGTTTTGTCGCAATTAAATAAAAAAGAAAATAAAATGTATTATTACTGGCCGAAAACCGATTTATATTGGCGCTACCAATTGCCTGGATTAATACATCACTGCTCATACGCGTTATCTTATTTCAAACGCGCCTCTTTCAACGAACATTCAAATGAAATGGATGCTTTTTAGCAGGGCTGTGGAGTCAGAGTCGGAGTCGAAGTCATGGAGTCGGGGATTTTCGGCCGGAGTCGGAGTCGTCGCGGCGATTTGGCTGGAGTCGTACTCGGAGTCGGAAATTTTGAAAAGTTTGAACTTTTTATTTTTGCATATTATATGTCAAACTTGGCTATTGGCCGGATTGGTAGGGTTGATATTTAATTGAATACACATAATTATGAAAATTAGGCAAGACATAAGTGACGATATTAAACTTTTTTAGTCGAAGTCGGAGTCGTGTTTTTGGTCAATTGCGGATTCGGAGTCGAACTTTTTTTTACCGACTCACACTAAAAGGCGTAGGTAAGAAGTCGCATTCACAGTTTTGATATCGCCAGTCTAGCATACACAAGAACATGATCAGGTTGTCTTATTCATGCGCGACTTAAAATATGAACAATTACTATAAAATATCGATTTTCATATATATTTTTTATAGAACGATGTATTAAGATACGTCAAAGCATAAACAAACATTTTTTGTTGCAGTCTATGCCAATAAGGCCATACCAATTGGTACTTTTTTAGACCTCCCTTCGGCCTAGGAGTTATTTTTCAAGGACAATCTTTTGAAGGTTAATATCCCATTGTAAGAATTCAAAAAATATTCCACGGTAACAGATTTTTTTTCATTTACACGTGAAGAACATTTATTATGCAATTCGTGCAATTTATTCTCTGAGTGGTGTATTTATCTTTTGAGTGTATAATTTTTATGACACTTGAGAATTAATGCGCTCAGGTTCTTGAAATTGAACACGTGTTATGATACTCCAACTATTACTAAAACTTGTTTATGTCCAAAACGTGAATTCATTAAAACATTAACTTCATCCGTACTGATGCTTGAGCTCGAACATCAGCAATGTTAGGATGTCACCTTCAAATGAACTTGTGATATTTTCCATTTTATTTTGCGTTATACTATAGGTCTAAACCTTACTTTGAAAAGTTTCTAACTGCTCTTGCCACTGTTTTGAGATATGAGCGTTTGAAGTTTCGATTGATTAAAATTCACTTAATACGGTGAGAAAAATAACAATGTCATTTAAGTCTACAGAAATTATTTTATATATTTGTTGATAGCTATTTTGACGTACGCCCTCATCAAAACTAGAGCCTCGTCGTGATAATGAAGTTCTACCAAGTAAATGCCAACTTAATGAATAAAATTCATTTGTAACAATGAGCATTTAAAAATGTTTCAAAATACTTATTTTAAGCATATTTTTTCACAACTACCACGGTACCATTTTTCTGCGTGTCTGCGTCTGCGTGAAATACCACGTATCTCACGCAGCCCGGGCGAAAAGAGATAGCGATAGTTAAAGCGTGACGGCTATGCATATACATCCCAGGTGTCGTTGCGCCGAGATGTCGGTTTTACAAACTTTAACAAATAACTCTATATTGAATCGCTATAGATTTGAATATAGAGTATACCTGATATCGATTTAAACTCATAGACTGAGGTGAAAAATAGATCGTTCGAGAGAGTTCTGATGACCCACCATGTGGGGCGGTGTCAATATATACATTTATTATGTAAACATATAAAAGTACTGATAAAGTAATACGCTGTCTTTTTATTTTGATAAAAATTGTATATTTTTTTATATTCCGCCTAAGCCGGTTTTGATCTGCCCTTTTGTCATATTTCTTATATTGCGTGTTTACTTTAAATGGAAATCCATAAATCATGGAAATTTTTCGTTTGGCCGATAATTGGATAGAAATATAAACAATATACATAGATCCATGTTTCATTTTGGGTTTAAAAATTGTACAAACAATTTGATTACAATCCCCAAGAAATAAATTATAAACGGTTTTTATCTTTTGTATGTTTAGCAGAGGAAAAGTTTGTCCAATTAAATTTTTTTTCGTGTGTAATACAAAGAACTTCTTTAAACACAAACATATCTTTTGGATTAAAGTTCACAGTTATAACAAAGGACTAAAGAAAAATCTTTAAAAGAAAAGGAAAAATCTCGCATATTTGGTAATTTACTTCTTTGTCGTATTTCCTGGAATAACAAAAAAAACGTTTGAATTATAATATTCAAGGCAATGAACGGACCTGTGTTACCATATAAAATAATCTTTCAAGCGAAACACGTGGCGGTTTCAGAAAGAATAATGAATGGTTCAGGTTGATTCGCATACAAACTCGTTACAGTATACTAGGGATTCCAATTTGGATATTCGGATATATTCAGCCGTTTTCAAACTATTCGAAATCCAGATATTTGGGAAATATTCAAATAGTATTCGTTGTAATTTTCAATTAAATATTTTACAAAATCGACGGAAGGTCACATGACAATTTCTCCACATTTAACGAATAACTATGGAAGTGCCAGTTAGTGGTTTTTTTGCCTTCACCTAACTCCGTCGCTATCATAATCTTATCATAAAACTTTGACAAACTGGCACGCACTAGGGGCTTAAAAAATCATTTAATGCCGTAATTTCATTCATTAAAGAAAAACCGATGGATTTACTCAAATGAAGCTGTGAATTTTAAATATTGTAATCCAATAAAACGGTATAGAAAAGGGTTTTAAAAATGGTCTGAAAAAGGTTTCATATATTTGAATCAATTTTAAAAAAGAACAGAACAGTTGGACGTTTTGTTTAAAACACTTCTAACAGTAAAGCCAACCTCATCCGCTAATGAGCGAGTATTTTCAACGGCAGGAACAATCAAAACTAATTTCCATCTAATTATGGTTGACAGACATGCAGATTTATTTATTTTTATTAAATGCACTCATTTCTCATTTTACTTTGTTAATGATAATTCATATTTAATTGATTTTTGATGTATTAGTTTGCATTGCTAAGAGGTCTTAAACATTTTATTTATAGTCTATTTTTCTTGTAATTTGCTTCAATTCATTTGCTTAGTCGTTTTACCAATTGTTTCTCATACCTTGTTTTTCATACTTAACTTTTGTATAAATATCACTGTTTTATTGTATTCCTTATCAGTTGACAATGCTCGCCATGAGCGAAACCGGTCCTGATCAAATAAATTTAATGTGGAAAGAGTACTAACAATGTATTATTATTTTTATTAATCAAAACTAAGTTAAAAACAAATTTGAATTATGAAAAATTTAATGCCCTTTTTTCGATTTTAATGTACAGTGGAACCCCGATCTAACGTTCTCGCATTATACGGTTTTCCCGCGCGCAGCGTTAATTTTCTATAGTCCCGACATTTAGTTCATATATAAAACTTTCCCGCATTAATCGTTTGTTTTTTACGGTCCCTTGAAAAACGTAGAATCGAGGTTTCACTGTTACATGTATTTATTTATTATTTTCCCTATATGAATATAATGTATTTTCTGAAAACTATTCGGATATCCGGATTGTCTCAGCTTAAACAATTCGATATTAGGATAGTTGGTAATGACGAATAGTTGGAAACCCTACAGTATAGTTAGTGGTATTGAGGTTTTCATTTCACGCAAATATCATTTTATTCGAGAAAGCCGTTCTAAGGCACGGCACGTTTCGATTGTGATACTTCTGAGATAACCCATTAGCTTTATATCCGGTGATAATCTTCAACCCCACCAACTTCAGTGCCTTGTAGAATTATTGAAGCTGTAATAATGATAATGATGGTTTCATTTAAACTCATATTATTTTTAATTTTAATTGTTTGATTTTTGTACTTTTCGATGAGTTTTGTTGCTAACGACCCGGGTTTCGCCTTTCGGCATCTTCATTCATTTCAAGTGCACGGATGTACTTGAACTGACGCGCAGTAAAAAGCTTGTATCGTTTATATACAAAAATAAATTTCTTAGAAATTAACAGAGCTCAGCTTAACAGTTTACCAATTTTAAACGAACAACTGCATCTTCCAAATTCACCATTATTGTACCTCTTTAAATAATTGTCATTTATTGATAATTCAAGCACTATCATTAATTTTATTCAAAAAAGTATTAATTCAAAGACCTGCAATCAATCAACTCATTAATTATAGGTCGGATAAAACCCTACATTTATTTTAGATGTTCCTATTTTATTATCTGGTCATTAGTATTTGCGATACAATATTAAAAATACCAATAATTATAACAAACCAACTTAATTCATTGAAAATCGTTTACATAAAATTCTTATCACTAATTGAAATTTTTATAGCAATTTTACCTAGTGATCTGCTTCTATTTTTGTATATAAACGATACACACTGTTTACTGCGTGTCATTTCAAGAACATCTGTGCTGTGAAAAGTACAAAATTCAAACAATTTAAGTATTAGCAAGTTTAAATGTTAGACATTTTTTCGTAGCCAGTCAAAGATTGAACGTGCTAAAAATTACTTAAAATTATTAAATCAGGGATTTATTTATTTATTTAAGAAAAAGAAAATCATGGCATTACAGCTGATGCCAATGCGCCATGTATTTGACAAATATAAATACGTGTATTTATATATATACATACATGTAAATACATAATATTAATTAAAAAAAAGATGAAAACATTGTAGTCATAAAAACTGAGAGAAAAAAAAATTATAAAATCAAAATCATCAAATTTTCAAAGATGTCAACCGAGTGAGTTCTGACAAAATCAACTTTTATTCAGAAAATATAGTATTCGTCTGAACTCACTCACTTCAATATGAAATATGTCGACATCCGAAGCAATGCCGTTTAAAATTGTTAAAGCTCTTCCCAGAGGCATTTCCATTGGCAGACTGGCTCTACCCCTTGGAAGAACAAACAACTCATGCTCACGATTCCTCAAAAAATTATCAGGAACATTCAATTTAACATTTTCAAGAATGGTGGAATTCTCATTTTGGCCTCGGATAAGCCGAAAGAAATATAATGCCACGTACATTTCTCTTCGAGCATTCAAACTATTGAAAGTGAGCATCCCTAAGAGAAAGTCTGTTGGATAAAGCCATGGGTAGTACCCATATGTCCTCAAATAGAGAATTCTCAAAAAATTCTTCTGAACCCTCTCCACCATAAGAACACATTTCGCACCCCTCGGTGCCCAAACAATCGATCCACTCTCAAGTCGGCTTCGAACCAAAGAATTATACACTAGTATCAAAATTTTTACTCCTGGAAAGACCCTGGTAGTGCGGAGGATAAAGCCCAACATTTGCAAAGCTTTGTTGCAAGTAATCTTAATGTGATGTTGAATGTTAGTTTGCTTTCAAATTGTACGCCAAGATCTTTTACTGATGAAATTCGTGACCATTCATTGAATATTGAAAGAATAACACTCGTGAGCTCCTCGTAAACGATAAAAGATTGCATTTATCAATATTAAAATCAAGTTTGTTACATCTTCCCCATTCTATTATATTATCTATATCGGACTGGAGACGGTGACAATCATCCAAGGTGACAACCCTCAAAAACAGTTTCAAATCATCAGCGAATAATAGGAACTTAGAATTTTTAATGACTTTTACAATATCATTTATAAATATAGTGTACAGCATTGTCCCCAAGTTCGAGCCCTGTGGTACACCAGAATACGTGTAGAACGGTAGCGATTCAAAAAGCCCATACGTTACGTATTGTTTTCTGTTCCGAAAATAGCTCGCAAAAAGCCTAACGAAGCCGTCAGACAAACCGATTAGTTGGAGTTTTTCCAAAAGGATGTCATGATCGACCCTGTCAAATGCCTTCGCATTTCTTTAGGGATCAGTAGCTTTGGCCAATTACTTGTTATATAGTTTTCTTCATGGGGAAGATCCATTAATTAACATTTCAGTCACGGGTGGTAAGACAGTATACCACGACTGCCACTTAAATATCCATCTTAATATTAGTGATACAATGTGTACACTTTTGGTATTATTAAATTATTGTTTTTACACCATTTGCAGTATCTTTTAAATATGATTTTGATCGACCAGTTTCGTCACAATTAAATAAACAAGAAAATAATTCGTATTAATATTGGCTGAAATCCATTTATATTGTCGCTAAAAATTTGTCAGGATTCAATCGTAATCTTATCTCAAACGCACCTCGATAAAACGTACGTTTCAAATCAATTGGAGCTTTTTACATTAACAACGTTAACATTAGCACTCACGCAAACAGTTTGGACTACGCCAGTCTGTCATGAACATCAATAAGATCTGCTTGCCCGTTCATGCAAGACTTAAAATATGAATAATTACAGGAAAACTATCGATATATATGTTTGGAACGATGTTTAAAGATACGTTAAAGCATAATATTACATTTTTGATTGCAATCTATGGCAATAAAGCCATAACACTGGGGTATTTTTAGTCCCCCATTTCAGAACACACGCTATTTTTCAGGGACCGTCTTACGAGAGTTAATGAGGTGTGTGTTGTTTCTGAAACTATCATTTTTTCGTCTCAGATGATTTTATTTTACTTAACCCCTTACATAAACTAAAACAAGATGAGTTAGCTAACAAAAATCATGTTTAATGTTTGAAAATACCCGTGGGCATACGATTCGTGGCTTTTCTGCCGTTTAGTGGTCTACGCCAGTGTTCCCCAAACAGAGGTTTGCAGCCTAGTGCTGGTCCCCAGAGACTTTCCACTGGGCCGCAAACAGTTTGCCAAATTTCAATCATTAATTATAATCTTAAACACTTGAAATCAATCAATTCAATAATAATATGTCGGATAAAACCCACGAATTATTCCATGCTATTTTCTGGTAGTTAGTATTTGCGATAGTACATTCAAAATACACGATAATTAAAATTTGCCCATATAATTCATTAAAACTCATAAAATCAAAATTTTCGTTAATTTAAATAAATTACGTTCATTACGATCATCATGTCCGCTCCCAACTTGGAGCATATGGACTCCTCACGGAGTTTATCACAACATTTTTTTTCTACGAGAACTGCTTGTTGCTCAACCTTTCTTTTTCGAAGAAAGTAGGGATGATAGGTACTAAGTTAAATTGCTATTAAAATGTAAATCTACTTTTATTTTTGTATATAAATGATACACACTGTTAACTGAGCGTCAGTTCAAGAACATTCGTGTACATGAAATGCTGAAGGTGCTCTAAGATGAAACCTGGGTCGTTAACGACAATGCTCGAAAAGTACAAAATTAAAACTTGATATTGAAATTCCATCAAGCACCTTCAGTCGAAATTCTTTATTAAAAGATCCGCGATTTTTTTTCTTTTTTTACCGATCCGCAGGGGGAGAAATGTTGGGAAACACTGGTCTTCGTAATCCAAAATCGAACAGCTCAATGTCACGTTCTGAAATTAATTTCAAAGGTATTTGATGGATGTTCAAACTTCATTTTGCTCTTGAAATGTTTGTTAGATACTTGAATAACTTGATAATAATATTTACTCTTGCGTCATTTCGTAATATATAATGTCTTTTGAAGTTAGCTAGACATAAAATATAAGTTTAAACATTAACGTGTTTGGGAATAATATTCTAATTAAAAATTATAACGAGAAAACAGTCTAGGAGGAAATCCAGCAATCAAAAAAGGTATGAAATAACTTTGATTATTCCACGTATTGTACTACTAACTATGACACGAGTTTCGCCTCTTTCAGAAGCATCTTCAGACTTACCATGACAAAGTTTGCTTCAATAATGAAGCAAGATTGATTCTAACATTTTAAATTATGAAATTACAAAATGAAGTTTGGGTTTTTTTCCCTTTTAAGGAAAGCAAGGAGGGGGTTATAGAATAGAAACAAAGCACACAAATAATCATACTACTAATGACGTTAAACATTATAAACTATTAAACTAAAGAGATGCAATCAATCAGGGAAATAGTGTAAGTCATGGCGAGCAACCTGTCCTATTAAGAATATAATTTAATAATATTTTTTTTTCCTAAAAAATGAATGAATGAAACCATTTTTTTGTACTTCTTCCACATGTATTTTACTAATATCAGGACAGTTTTTCTAAAGCAATAAAAAGAATATGCTGGAAAATGTGCAGTGAAACCTTTGGACGTACATGGAAAGGTATTAAAATAATAAGAGATTGGTTTTAATACATAATAATTATTTTAGGATTGACCTAATACCGACTGCCCAATGGCTCCTTTGGGAGCATGGGGCATCACTGTGTATAATTGGGAATGTGTTAATGTTCAGCACACACAAACCGGGAACCAGTGGTGGATACAGAAATTGTTCCAGTGGGTGGCCACAAAAATGATCTATAAATAATAAATTAAAAAGAAAATGAAAAAATATATGATAAAACAATATATACACCCAGAATCCCTTTTTCGCGTTTTTTTGGACGGCACTGCTCTTTTTTTTTTACAGAAAAAATGATGACCCTGCGCTTAAAGAAGCGATGATCCCGAATAAAATCATGTGATTTAATTGATGACTCTGACCATTATCGTTGATTCTTTTATTTCAATTCAAAAATCAGTAACATACCAAAGAAAAATCGCAAGTATAATAAAATGGAGTCAAATATTAGGTTCATGTTACAAAGCCAGCCCCTATAGTCTTTCCAAACTTATATGATTCCTTAGCCAGGTTGTCATGCGTCGTAATGTAGAAAAACTCTTTTCAGCGAAGACAACGCTGATTATTAAACTTAATATAATTCGTAACAAAACCTCACATTCAGGATATAATTATGAATTTATCACATGTCGTATATATACATAGCTGTTAAACTTCAGGGTCGTGAAAGAGAGAAAAAGAAAACTAGGAACAACATATTTATTCAAATAAAAATCATTTGAAAAATAATGTTATATTATTTTTAATGGGATAACTTCTCATCAGGGGGGAGGGTCATGACCTCAATGTACCCCTTGGATCCGCCAATGCTTCAAGTTTCTGTCAGTAGACTTAGGGCTACCACGAGAGGCTTCGCTTGTATTAGCTGTACCCGGATGTCAATGCCCACGCCCAACTACTCTAATGTAAAGTGTCATCATATCAAAGCTAATTATGTTGCATTTGAGTTGACCGCTGGCGCCTTAACCCTCAAGAGACGGTCCCTGAAAAATAGCGTGTGATCCGAAGGGACGGATTGAAAATACTACAGTGGTATGGCTTTATTGGCATAGATTGCATTTATAAATGCTATATTATGCATAAACGTATCTTTCTTACATCGTTTACTTTTCATATTTTTATTCATGCATGAGCGGACAAGCGTAATCAAAACTGTTTGCGTGAGCGCTTATCTACTTCTTTATCAATTCTATTTACGAATTTTTAATCAATCTATTATCAAATATTGAATTATCTCAGAATGACACATGTTTCTATTGGATCTTGTTTGCAAAAATACTTCCAATTATTTCGTCAATGAAGTTGTGAAAATATAATATAAATACCAGGGCTGTGGAGTCGGAGTCGTCGCGGCGTTTTGGCCGGAGTCGGAAATTTTGAAAAGCTTAAACTTTTTATTTTTGCATACAATATGTCAAATTTCACCATTGGCCGGATTAGTAGGGTTGGTATTTAATTGAATACACATAAATAGAAAAATTAGAAAAAAAATTGACGATATTAAACTTTTTTTAGTCGGAGTCAGAGTGGTGTTTTTGGTCAATGCTGGAGTCGGAGACGTGGTTTTGGTAAATGCTAGAGTCGGAGTCGGAGTCGAACTTTTTTTACCGACTCCACAGCCTTGATAAATAACCTCGCATAAGGCAGCTTTATTACTTTCCACAATGGAGTGAGTAGTACATTATTCGAAATTGCTAATTTGACACCCTATCACAGGTGCTTAGCCAAAGTAAAATGGACAGTGCTTGCTCACTACTTGCCGGAACTTAAACTTAAGTATATCACTTTATTAACTGACAATTTCCAGTGGAAAGACAAATATTAATTCAAACCATAAACCGACTTTTTTAACTGAAGATTTCTGGTGAAAACATTAATATTAATGTTTTAATTATTCTACCTTTTCAATATTTGTGAACTCTTTAGAACTGATAGTGGTTTTCTACAAACATTTCCCATCTCCATTAACTGCTTCAGAGCTGGAAAAAATCTTCAATTACACTCACAGTGTCTTGTAGAATCATTGTTATGTAAGTGGTTCTCAGATCTATTGTAAAATTTTCCATTTGTTCACGTTGTTGATGACATGATGACATTTTTATTTAAAATCATTTTTTTTTTTTTTTTTATGTGGGATTGATTTATGATTTAGTGTCCATTTTTATGTAGGAAATCACAAATAGTATTGTAAATTTGGTTCCTATTATCTGTATGTTTTTATAATTTTTTATACGCAAATTACTTATTATTACTTTTTAACCATGTCCACTCGCAATTTGGAGCATATGGACTCCTCACGGAGCTTATCGCAACATTTTTCTTCAACGAAAACTGCTTGTTACTCAGTTGCTAAATCTTTCATTTTCGGAGAGAGTATGGATGATAGGTACTAGGTTATATTGCGATTAAAATGTAAATCTACTTTCAGTTCAATTACATCCCTGCACTTGTAATGCCTGAATATGCCGAAAACAGAAACCCGGGTCGTTGAACTGACGCGCAGTAAACAGTATGTATCGTTTATATACAAAATTAAAAGAAGATTTACATTTTACTAGCAATTTCACCTAGTACCTATACTATCGTTTATATACAAATATATATATATATATAAATATATAAGTTAAATTGATATTTAAATTAACGAAAATGTGATGTAAAGGAGTTTCAATGAATTAAGTGGTTTTGTTATAATAATCGGGATTTTTGAATGTAGTATTGCAAATGCGAATGACCAGATAAAGCAATGGAAATGCCTGAAGATGCCGGAAGGTGAAACCCGGGTCGTTAGCGAAAAAACTCATGGAAGTGTACAAAATTCAATCAATTCAAATTGGATATTAAATTTCCATCAAGCACCCTCAGCCGAAATCCTTAATTATAATAAACAATTAGCTTTATAGAACATTTTTCTTCCATTAAAAAGACGTTTGTAGTCTGAAAATATTTTCCGTTCAATTGGTTCATCTCATAAAATAGTCCATTTTATATAAATGAAGAACACTTTTAAAATGATATTAATTAAAATATTGTATAATTTCTCATAATATTTTTCGATTGCCAACGAAATTTTATTCAAAACTCGTAGAACAAACATTTATAAATTTGAAAAAAAATTGGTTAATTATGGATTGTAAAAGTGGATGGTCACGGGACAGAATTTTTGTAAAGATATATAAGCACATTAAATGAAATGAATATAAGGCTTACGATTTTTTTTGAAATGTTTCATCTTTGATTTTTAAGTTTATTATAATAGAAGATCCTAAAGAATACGAGTTGTTTTAATTTACATGAGCAAAAATGCAACCACAAACTACACAAATAATAATATTATACAGATAGAGACAGTCACATAAGCTTATTATTTGTTTAAAATAAAAAGAATAATTTTATTAAAAAACAAATTCTTCTTTCAGAACTCGTACAATAATAAGTAATATTCTTAAGATTTAATCATTTTGATTCCACATTTTATAATAATCCACAAGAACTCAAAGAGTAAGGTCAAAACATAAAATTATAAGCCAGTATGTATAAATTTTTTGAGCTTAGCTCGAGAGGATTGGGATTCTGTCTCGTGACCATCATATATCCATAATTTACCGAAATTTATTTAAAAATTGTATGCCAATTGTCCGAACACGTCAGAACCAAATGAAAGATATAAATTACGTTTTAATATTCTATATTGAAATATCCAATGTAAGATTTGACTTCTTAATATACCGTTGGATATAAATTGAAGAGCTTGGGATAAAAAATGACATCCACTTTTTCCTGAACAGAAAAAATACACTTTTCGTATAAAAAATTTATCGCCATCACAAATTATTCATTTAACTGTTATATTTGATGTATTTATTCCAGGGCTGTGGAGTCGGTAAAAAAGTAGTTCGACTCCCACACCTACTCCAGCATTTACCAAAAACACGACTCGAACTAAAAAAAGAAACTTTTTTTTCCTAAAATTTCCCATTTATGTGTATTCAATTAAATATCAACGCTATCAATCCGGCCAATAGTCAAATATGACATATTATATGCAAAAATAATAAATTCAAAATTCTGAAAATTTCCGACTACGAGTACGACTCCGGACAAAACGCCGCGACGATTCCGACTCCCTGATTTTATCATATGAAATTAAGATAACGGCTGGAATACTGAAGTTTGGTGAAGTAGATCTTAAAGAAAAACATCGACTACGCGATATATTTAACTGAAAAGATATTAGATAAGGAAATACCTTTCTAGCATTTTATGTTGTAAGAAATTATTTCGAAATACGCCATTAGATGTCTTACAGCTGATAAAGATCGCATAGTCACGTCCACATATAGTTCACACTGTCAAAAATAAATGAAATATGTATTTTTCACGTAAGTCATTTGCATAATAAAGTCCAAGCACAAATACATTTTGTTATACAGCTTCCTATTTACGCAAATTCCTATTAAATCAAATGAAATGTACTTGAAGCGAAGAGTGTCTGAAATAGAAACGGGATGACCGCTTTGTAAGGCTGGTGGATTAACGTTTTAAAAATCTAATCCGGTACTAGACTCTTCTACACAAAAGATCAATCGAATAATACTCGATGGTTTCGGCGGTAACTTTGTGGAAGTTCATTTTGATACAAAATTTAAAATATTGTGATACGTGTTTCGCCTCTTTCAGAGGCATCTTCGGACTTACTATCGCAAAGTTAGCTTGAACTTGATTATATTAACCTTGCCTTCCTGGTTGGAAAGACAGATTACCACTTTACTTATCTTAAATATCTATCTTAATATTAGTGACAATGCAAACTTTTGGTATTTTTAAATCATTGTTTTTTACACCTTTTGCATTTAATTTTTTTGTTGACTAGTTTCGTCGTAATTATAAAAAAAGAAGTTAATTTGGATAATAATTTGCTGAAGACGTTTTTATAACGTCGCTTCAAATTGCCAGGATTAAAACTTCACTGCCCAAACGCGATAAAATAACGTTATCTTATCTCAAACGCGCCTCAAACAAACGTACGTTTCAAATCAAATGGATGCTTTTTACGTTAAAAGACGCAGATAACAGCTTTAATTTCGACAGTCTGTCTTGAACATCAATACGATCTGCTTATCCGTTCATGCACGATTCATATTGTTTTAATTATGTTTTTTTTTCATTTACACCTTTTTTTTTTTTTAGAACGATGTGTAAAGATATTTCAAAGCATAATATAACATTTTTAAATGCAATCTATGCTAATAAAGCCATAACACTGGGGTATTTTTAAGTCCCCCTCACGGATTATACAAGTTTTTAATAACTTTCGAGGGTTAACCATACCTGAAATGAATTTTTGTGAATCCACACAAAGAAACGTGCTTCATCTCTTTGAAGAAGCATCTGCCGACTTATTTTTGTCAGGTAACTTAAATAATATGGTTTAGATTTATTCTAATCCTAATATTGTAAATTATATAACGGAAATTGGATTTCTTCTTTTTATCTGGTCACATAAATTTAAACCAGATACAAACGAATATATAACTAATGGCACTAACATTACAAAATATTAATAAATTGGTTTCGTTTCAGAGAGTTAATTCCATTAGAAATAAATTTTTATCTAAGCCACCTGACCTTTTTCAATATTATTTATTATCGAATTCTATGGTTTTTTATATATGTTTTTAGAACGATATATTATTATAATGCAATCTCGCCAATAGAGCTAAAACTGGGGTCATTTAAAACCCCTTTCGGATCACACGTTATTTTTCAGGGACCGTATTTCAAGGGTCAATGAAAAAATTTTACTGCTCATTTTTCTAAATTCAGCTATTTAATGTTAAATTCCGATTACTTTTTTTATCTAATGATCCAAATTGAGTTTTTTTTAGATAATTGTTTTATATATAAATTTGTAGCCAGCAAGCGTTGCAATACCATTTAAAGAAAGAAAGTGTTTGTGCTTATTGAAGTGCCTTCGGACGCACAATATTTTAGATAAAATTTTCGATTTAATTTCACTAACATTGATCGGTATCGATGAAATTTGCCGTTTGACGTTTGCTGTTTACACTTTTTTGTTTATCCACTACTGAAATAAATGAACTACGCATATAACCTTTGCGCAAAGTGTATGTTGTCAAAATGAATGGTATGTCAAACATAAAATATGAAAAACAATGCTTTTTATATAAAAGACCTACTATAAGTTGATTTTTTATGCCTGTAACCTTTGCGCAAGTGCAATAAGTTGAAAAAGTTTTATCGCAATCAGATGAACGGTATGGCAACGCATAAAATACGAACAAACAAACAAAAACATCGATATTTGTATATAGATATAGCAATATGGTATTAAAATATAACCGGCAATTTTAATCCACTAATACTTCGACCTGATATTCAATGAACCTGCGTTTTGAAGACATGATCAATATGCGATTATTCAGCGGCTTCTTCGAAAATTTTCAATGCGACCTCAGACTAACGACGACGATTCTTTAAGGCACCCTGTCATCACTTTTATGGCATTTATCGAGCAAATTAGCTTTCATTTAATATATCTTTTGAGAATGACACTGAATTAAGATTCGATATTCAAGAACAAAAATTTAATGTATTTTAAAACACACATTAAATTGGGGTGAATATTTGAATCGAGGCTTGGCAGATGAATAGAGACAAAAAACAGACTGTAATAATTGAAATAGTTTTCATTCTATTTCTATTCATTCCGTTTTACGGTACTTAGCCAAAAAAACATGATTGATTTTAATTTTCGCAATAAAAAGAGAAGTTTATAAGTTGCCGTAAGGATGCAGGTATCGAATTAAGTAAAAAATTTTGGATAAAAGTTTTTATTTGTTTTTATCTTTCTTCACCTGCCATTATTTATTCACTTGTGTATTAAATTTATTTATTTTTTGTTGTTGTTTTTTTTTATTTTGAAAAATTTTTTATGTATGATTTTAAAATGTTAAAATTAAGTCCGAAGATGCAACAAATACTTAAAAGGTGAAACTTTTCCTGCTGATTAGATTTAGAAGATGCCTCTGAAAGAGGTGAAACGTATGTGACAGTTAGAAGCACAATACGTGGAATAATCAAAGTTATTTTATATTAAGTTCTATGGAAGTTAACTGACCGCTCCTTCTACGCTCCCTTTTCAGGATCAGATTTGTGCAAGGAAATAAATCAATTTATGAAAGTTTTGATCAGTGGGATTCAAGGTCTAAACATATTTAAAAAAAAAACAATGTAATCAAAATCGATAATGATACTGCCAAACGTACGGCAATATTCCGTTACCTTACTTTGAAAAGATTCAAATTAATATTTTTGCTTAAATTAAGCTTTTGGTCGGAAAAGGTTGTATTTACTGCATTCTATCATATATGTATATACATTTCAGAATTATCTATGGTTGAATAACGGAGTTAGTAGAATTCCAGAGTTGCACGGCATCTGCACACTTTTTTTATTAAATTTATTTGACAAAGACCTAAGATTACCATCAGTAGTTGTTCAAAAATATGCTCAAAATAAGTAATTTGAAATATTTATACTTGCTCATTGTTACAATTGAATTAAAAACTTTAAGCGCTCATATCTCTAAACAGTGTCAAGAGCAATTAGAACCTTTGCAAAGTTAGGTGTCGATTTGACAAGTTTGTGCGTGGCATTCAATTTCGTTTTCAAGTTTACGATTTCCGGAATTTATTTAGAATCACTCATCATTTGTAGAACTAGATACTTCCAAAAACTTCTTCTATTACTTTAGTTAGGGATTACCAATATTATTTATGGCATTTCTCTTTGAGGTTTTTTCTTTCCTAGAGAATAGTCCTTTAAATGTAGGGATTCCAATTCGGATAATCGAACATTCGATATCCGGATATATTCGGCCCTTTTAAACTATCCGATATTCGGATACTTGGGAAAATATCCGGATATTATTCCTATTCGAGGAAAGATCAATCACAATTTCTGCTCATATAAAGAATAATTATGAATATCCCAAGGAATGGTTTTTTTTGCCACTGTCCAACTCGGGTGCTATCAATATCTTATCATAATAATTTATTTTAATGAACCGGCTAGGACTCATTTATTGCCGTAATTTCATTTATTATGCAGCTCTAAATTTTAAATATTGTAATACAATGCAACTGTATTGAAATGTGTGTTTATATGTTTTGTCTCAATCAAAGATTTTACAAAAGCGGGAAAAGATTTAGTGTTAAATTATTATAAAATGTAAATATCTATCTCAGCAAGGAAACATTGATCGTGCAATATCTCTATTTGCGTGCGAGTTATACGATTATTAATTAAAAGCTTAAAAATCGAGACCACTGTCGGTTTGCAAAAGCAACTGGCAATTTCTAGTTCATTCAAATATGACTTTTAAATCATAATTTTAATACTATTGTGTGTCAATATTAGCCATGTCAAAACTATCCGAATATATCCGGATAGCTTGAGTTTTACTATTTGATATCCTTATAGTTGATTTAGACGAATAGTTTGAATCCCAATTAAAGAGTATACTAAAGAATCTTATATTTTCTCATAGTCAAGAAATATTATATTATCTGTAAACTTATGTATGTATGTTCATTTCCAGCTAAAGATTTAATAGGGGTCGAACGAAGCCTTTTGCATATCCATGTTAGGGGTTGTAATACCGGTATTAACTAATCCGGGTTTCGGTATAGCTTCATGCCGAGAAACAAATATTATAACTTTACAATTAACATATTCTTAGACTGTTCTACAAACAAAATTTGAATCTGAAAGAGGTTATTTTTGCCAAAAAAATCTGATAAAAATTGACAAATTTCAGCATTGATTTAAGGGTAATATTTTCATTTCAAGAGATGAACTTGATTATACTAACCTTGCCTTCCTGGTTGGTAAGACAGATTACCACCACTGCTACTTTATCTTAAATATCTTAAATCTTAATATTAGTGATACAATGTGCAAACTTTTGGTATTTTTAAATCATTGTTTTTTACACCTTTTGCATTTAATTTTTTTGTTGACTAGTTTCGTCGTAATTATAAAAAAAGAAGTTAATTTGGATAATAATTTGGCGAAATTTTTTTTATAACGTCGCTTCAAATTGCCAGGATTAAAACTTCACTGCCCAAACGCGATAAAATAACGTTATCTTATCTCAAACGCGCCTCAAACAAACGTACGTTTCAAATCAAATGGATGCTTTTTACGTTAAGAGACGTAGATAAGCGCTCACGCAAACAGCTTTAATTTCGACAGTCTGTCTTGAACATCAATACGATCTGCTTATCCGTTCATGCACGATTCATATTGTAACATGATGGGAAATCAATCGATTCACACATTTGTGTTTTTTTTAGAACGATATGTAAAGATATGTCAAAGCATAATATATAACATTTTTAAACGCAATCTATGCCAATAAAGCCATAACAATGGGGTATTGTAAGTCCCCCTCTTCGGACTATACGTTATTTTTTAAGGACCGTCTTTCGAGAGTTAACCATACCTGAAAAGAATTTTTGTGAATCCACACAAAGACACGTGCTTCATCTCTTTGAAAAAGCATCTGCCGACTTATTTTTGTCAGGTAACTTAAATAATATGGTTTAGATTTATTCTAATCCTAATATTATAAATTATATAACGGAAATTGGATTTCTTCTTTTTATCTGGTCACATAAATTTAAACCAGATACAAACGAATATATAACTAATGGCACTAACATTACAAAATATTAATAAATTGGTTTCGTTTCAGAGAGTTAATTCCATTAGAAATAAATTTTTATCTAAGCCACCTGACCTTTTTCAATATTATTTATTATCGAATTCTATGGTTTTTTATATATTTTTTTAGAACGATATATACCATTATTATAATGCAATCTATGCCAATAAAGCCATAATACTGGGGTAATTTAAACCCCCTTTCGGATCACACGTTATTTTTCAGGGACCGTATTTCGAGGGTTAATGAATATTTTTTACTGCTCATTTTTGTTAATTCTGCTATTTAATGTTAAATTCCGATTACTTTTTTTATCTAATGATCCAAATTGATCGGAGTTTTTTTTAGATAATTGTTTTATATATAAATTTGTAGCCGGCAAGCGTTGCAATACCATTTAAAGAAAGAAAGTGTTTGTGCTTATTGAAGTGCCTTCGGATGCACAATATTTTAGATAAAAAGTTTCGATTTAATTTCACTAACATTGATCGGTATCGATGAAATTTGCCGTTTGACGTTTGCTGTTTACCTTTTTTTCGTTTATCCACTTAATGAAAGCTAATTTCACTACGCATATAACCTTTGCGAAAGTGCAAAAATATGTTGTCAAAATGAACGGTATGTCAGCACATGAAATATGAAAAACATTGCTTTTTATATAAAAGACCTACTATAAGTTGATTTTATTATGCCTGTAACCTTTGCGCAAGTGCAACAATAAGTTGACAAAAGTTTTATCGCAATCAGATGAACGGTATGGCAGCGAATAAAATACGAACAAACAAACAAAAAAACATCGATATTTGTATATAAGATATAGCAATATCATAAAGGTATTAAAATATAATACCGGCAATTTACAATCCACTTCAATACCTCGACCTGATATTCAATGAACCTGCGTTTTGAAGACATGATCAATATGCGATTATTCAGCGGTTTCTTGGAAAATTTTCAATATGCGACCTCAGACTAACGACGACAATTCTTTAAGGCACTTGTCACACTTGTGGCATTTATCGAGCAAATTAGCTTTCATTTAATATATCTTTTGAGAATGACACTGAATTAAGATTCAATGAACGTAAATTCTTATTCAAGAACAGTAAATTTAATGTATTTTAAAAACACACATTAAATTGGGGTGAATAGAGACAACAGAGAGTAAATCGAGGCTTGGCAGATGAATAGAGACAAAAAAACAGACTGTAATAATTGAAATATATGATTTTCTATTCTATACGAGTCTCTATTCATTCCGTTTTACGGTACTTATTAACCAAAAAAAACATGATTGATTTTAATTTTCGTGCAATAAAAGAGAAGTTTATAAGGGGTCAAAAAGTAAGGATGCACAGGTATCGAATTAAGTAAAAAATACTTTGGATACTTAGTAAAGTTGTGCTTAACACCAATCCTTGTTTTTATCTTTCTTCATCTGCCATTCTCTATTCCCCTCGTTTTACCTGTATTAATAATTTATTATTTTTATTGTTGTATTTTTATTTATTTTAAGAAAAACCATTTATGTATGAGTAAATGCAGGCTTAAAACATAGTTATGCCGATGGCGTTAGCCGAAATTGCTATCAACAAATATATAAAATACTCTCTGTAGAATTTAAATACATTGCTATTTTTAATTAGTTAAGACTGAAGTTAAGACTGATTAACACTTTAAAAATGAAAAAATAAAAAATGGAGTTGGAGATTTTTCCTTTTTAACGGAAGCATGGAAGGGGATTATAGAATCGAAACAAAGCAAATAAATAATTATACTACTAATGACGTTAAAATTACAAACTATTAAATTTATGAGCTGCATAGATTTGTTATTACCCTACTAATTCGAAATAATTTAAGCAGTGGCGAGCAACCTGTCCTATTAAGAATATTATTTAATAATACTTCTTATTTTGTTATGAGTTTTATTAATTTCTAAAAATTATTCATCTTTAAGCCGTTTTTATTTACTCGGTCGAGTATTTCTAAATTATTACTCTACTAAATATTCTAAGCTACTCTCTAAAAATCTATATTACTACTTATTATCTGGTCAATAGTATTTGCGATACTACATTCAAAAATCCCGATAATTATAAAGAAGCCCACTGAATTCATTGAAACTCGCTTACATCAAATAATAGCAAATTAACTTAGTGATCTACATCTATTTTTGTATATAAACGATACAAACAGTTTACTGCGCGTCAGTTCAAGTACATCCGTGCACTTGAAATGCCTGAAGATGCAGAAAGGTTAAAGCAAGATCCTTAGCGACAAAGCTCATGGAAAAGTACGAAATTCAAATAATTAAAATTTTTTATATTGAATATCTATCAAGCACCCTCAGTCGAAATCCTTAATTATGTTTTATAAATTGAAATAAATGTATTATTTAAATTAAATAAGCTTAATATAATATTAAAAATAACTTTGAATCATAAGATAAAATAACTTATTAAAGTTAATACTTTCGATGGTTGAAACACGTGTCACAGTTAGTAGCACAATACGTGGAATAATCAAAGTTATTTTAAATTTTATATTATTGAAGTTATTTTATATTAATATGAACTTCCACAAAGTTACCGCCGAAACCATCGAAAATACATGCCTATTTGCATACACAGAATCACAGACGAAACTTTCAAAAGCTTGCCATGAAAAATCAAAGAACATGCGCAAGTCATAAGCCGTGTCGACCGAGTCGAAACAGTCGGCCACCCCATTGCCTCTGAAGCCTCCGTCAGGCATAGACCGCGTACGAACTGAACGTTCGAACTTTCAAAAGCTTTAGTCGCGGCATCGCGTCATTCATTTAAAGAAAGCTCGTTTGCTACAAAAATTACTTTAAAATGTTTTTAATTTATATTAAGTTATAAAAAGTTTTAATACAAAAAGTTAATTATAAAAAAATGTGATGTGTTTATTTATTTGAAAATAATTGAACGTTTTTTTTTGTTATACACTAGGGCCTCGAATAACACGGTTATATGGTCCTAAAAAAACGTCGTGTAATACAAATCCGTGTTATACAATGTTTGAAGCCACATATTTAGCGCACTGCGTGTGAAAATGGATATGGTTAGTTTTCGGTTCATTTTATCAAGAAAAAAACATTAAAATTTGTGTGTTATTATATTTGCTGTATTTGTACACACTTGGGCCTCGTATAAAACGTTTATATAATTCCACAAAAACGTCGCGTAATACAAATCCGTGTTATACAAAGTTTGAAGTTCAAACAAAATTAGGGTCAAAAAAAATATCGAAGATTTTTATTTTACCTAATTTTTTGAAATACAAATCTTTAATAATATAATATACCGTTCATTCATCGTCACTTTCACTTAGAATTCTATATGTTTTACTCTTTTTCGAGATCGGTTGTGAGTTTTCATCATCGGAAGAGGACTCTGGATTTTTTGTAGTTTTAGCCTTCAAGAATTCGGTTATTAGCGATTGTCTGCTTTTTATGTATAAATCTTTCCTTATAAGCTTCTCAAATATTTTGTAATAACCTCTTGAATTTAGAGCTTCCTTCCATTATAAGATCATTTTCAATAAAAAAAAATCTAATTTAATAGCCAAGCCTTTTCTTTAAGCCGTGTTATATAAAGCGTGTTGTATAAAATATGTCACAATTTATTCATCCGTGTTGTTTAAGCCTGTGTTATACGAGGTCCAAGTGTAATGATATTATCTATAAAGTTATTGCAGACAGTGTTTATAAGTGACTTTTTTAGTAAAGAAAAACGTTAGTGTTTGTATGTGTTTTCTTCACAAATTTCCGTTATTTTTCTGATTATAATAATCATTAAAAATGTTACGTTCCGAAAAGAACATGTCTTCAGGCATCGTCAGAAACTTTTCTTCCTATTTCTATGATTGGAAACCGTTGGCCGCCGATTATGAAGAGTTTTCACTTGCCAATTCGACGCCGAGCTTTAACAGTAACGATTTTTTCACAATAGAAAATCGTTTCGGTGACAATTCTTCAGTGATCTATACACCGATTTTTACCGACAACACTTTGGCAATCATCTTAGCTTACTGCGGACTATTCTTAATAGGTGCTATTGGAAACTCGACGGTTTTCATCACGCTGTTTAGATCAAGAAGAAGAAAATCAAGGATCAGCTTGATGATGTCACACTTGGCTGTTGCAGATCTGATCGTTACATTTGTCATGATACCTCTTGAGGTGAGAAAACCGTATTTATTACAAGTTTTATTTTGTTTTTTTACTTTCTATTTTTCTTTCCTTTAAGCACTTTAGTTTAATATAATTAAAGATTTCGACTGAGGGCGCTTGATGGAATTTCAATATCGAATTTGAATTGCTTGAATTTTGTACCTTTCTCTTTAATTTTCAATTTCTGTCTCTTCAATCAGGAAAATCTTCAATCCCACCTTCTTCAGTGCCCTGTAGAATAATTGAAGTTAATTGTGGTTTTATTTTAACTCATGTTCAGTCTTCATGGTCCATATTATAGCTGAATATACATTTTGTTCACTTTAAAGGTGTCCACTGTCAATACTTGGTGGAATGGCACTATAATAAAAATAATAAAACATTTTGAGTACTTATTCTACATAAAACTAATTGGATCAGGACCGGTTTCGCGCATGGCGAGCAACTAATAAGAAATAAATCAAAGCAGTGATATTTGATTAGGCGAAATAGACGTAATCTATTTTGCTTCAATTTATTTAGTTGTAATACCAATTGCTTGTCATACCTTTTAATTATTGCTTGAATTTTGTATAAATATCATTTTTTTGTTGTATATATGAGTTGATAATAATCGCCATGAACGGAACCTGTCCTGATACAATACATTGTATTGATTGAGTTTGCATTTACTTGGTAGAACTCCATTATAATACGGTGAGAAAAATAACAAGAATATTAATTCTACGGAAGTTTCTGTAGAATTGAAATACATTGTTATTTTTCTCACCGTACAAAAAATTTTATGTGGATTCAGTAGTAAAAATGTTTTATTATTTGTATTACTAGCGATGTCAATGGACGAGAGTTTTCCCAATCGTCTAACGAAAAAATCTAGAATACGATAAAAAAAACAAGAATTGTAGGAAAGATAACTGACAGCTGTATCGGTTTCACGTTATCATCGGAGCTAGCTTTGAACACTGTCTTAAAAATTCATTGCCTTATAAAAATAACATGTTTTTAAAATATGTTAGCTGAACAATTATGATTAATAATTTGAAAAAAAAAAACCAGCATTACAGACTGCAGATTTGTAAAATCAATTGAATTTCTTAACCCTTTATGTGCGGTATGCCGATATATCGGCATATCATTTCATGTGTCTTAAGTGCGGTATGCCGATATATAGCACGGGCTATAAAAAGCTGCTCGTGCACTATACGGATATGAATTTAAGTCGTCGTCATGTAGAAAACCCTTGTGTCTAGCACAAATACATTGGAAATAACTAATAAGTAATAGCAATTTCATTTATTTTTTGAGTGTTTTTGTCCAAGCGTAAAACATTTCATACTAAAATGCAATATTTTACGATCGGCTGGCGTGATTTAGAAAAGGATCTCCATTTTTATCGCTCTTGGCTCCAAGTGCATTTATGACCGAAAGTTTTGGAAACAAAAGAACATATTTTCGAAGAAATACAAGTCGGTACCATCGGTCGGTTGAATAAAAAAGAAAGCTTTCACTAAAAATAAATATAACTTTTATTTATATCTTAAAATATATGTCTAAATATACAGTACATGATAACATCAAAAATAAACATTCATCAAATATTTGAAAAAATATTAATAAAATATAAATAATCTAAAAAATTATATAGATGTGTATATGTTACAGTGAAACTGTATTCTCAGTGAAAATGTATTATTCCCCTAGCTGTCATTGAAATTAAATTTGACCACCCTATCTTCAGCCCTGTGTTTGTCTGTGTTTTTCTTTTGTTTCATTGAAGCAAACCAAAATTCTAGGGCGACAAATCATCGACTTGGGCCAATAATTTCAATGATCGTGACCAGTGAAATGATGTTGTCATACAAATCTATTACATACTTGATACATTTTCACTGAGAATACAGTTTCACTGTAACATATACATGTATAAAATGGTAATTTATTTTAAAAATATTAAATACAAATACTTTATTTTTTCGTGTATTATTGACACTTTTCGCAGACTTTTGCGAAATAACCTGTCGCACCTAAAGGGTTAAGTAAACATCAGCAACAATTTATAAATGTATCGACGATCTTATTTAAGTATCCCCGCGTTTTTTGTATTTTATTTACGCAGTTCTTCGTTGAAAACATCCATCGCATAAGGTAGCTGTATTGTTAATACGAACAAAAACACTTTTCTTTATAATTTATAGTACCAAACATTAAGAAAAGAAAATAAAATAATAAGTTTACCATAATAATAATTGTGTTAAGGTTTTACGGCTGTCCAAAGAAATACGAGTATGTATTTTAAAATGTGTCATGAGTTTTTCGTTGAGCAACAGCTGATATGTAAATATAAGAAAGATATTTGTTTTACCAGTATCATATTCTCGCAAGAAAAACGAACCAACTTTTCAGGCTATTTATTCGAATGGCACCAAAAGAGGCGAAGACAAGAAAACTAACTATTTGTTCAATGTAGCAGAGAGATACGAATTTATATCTGTTGGTTCTTAAGTGTCTTGTTTAGAGCCCTTTATCTTAATTTATAGCAAGCCATGCTTAAAGCTTAAATTTTAATACGGTAAGAAAAATAACTATTGTATATATTTTATGATAGCTATTTCGGCTTACGCCCTCGTCAGAACTATGTTTTAAACGTGCATTAGAACAAGCTTATATACCTAGGCTAGATAGGGTACACTTTATATCTTCTTCTCTGTTCCACCATCTACATATTACATGGAAAAAATAATTATTGATTGAATGAACAGATCACAACTAACACATTACCACTTCTTATGCCATTAATAAACACTAATGCAATTTAAAATACATTCACTTGATGCATTACTAATTTTACATTTATTCCCACTTAGTAAAAACCCAGATTATTTTTCACTTCATGAATACACCAAATCAATAACTTATTTTTTCCATATAAAATAAAGATGGTGGAACGGAAAAGAAGATCTATAGTGTACCCTGTCTAGCCTAGGTATATAAGCTTATTCAAATGCACGTTTAAAAAATAGTTCTGACGAGGGCGTAAGCCGAAATAGCTAGCAACAAATATATAAAATAATTTATGTAGAATAAAAATACATTGTTATTTTTCTTACCGTATTTTAATGGAGTTCTACCAAGTAAATGCCTACTCAATCAATAGCTCATATATAATAACATTGAAAAGGTCCTTACTGCTCTTGACACTGTTTTGAGATATGAGAGTTTGAAGGTTAGATTGATTAAAATTCACTTGTAAGAATGAGCATGTAAATAGTTGTTTCACAACTCTTGTTGAGAAATAACGAGCTTAAAGATCTAATGATGGAAATAATAATCTTAGAACTTTGTCAAATAAATTTAGTAAAAAAAGTGTGCAGATGCATTGCAACTCTGGAATTCTGCTTACTTCGTTATTCAACCATATATGATTCTGAAATTCATATATGAAAGAATGCGGTAAATACAAGCTTTTTCGACCAAAAGTTCATTTTAGGCAAAAATGTCAATTAGAACCATTCCATAGTTAGGTAACGACTATATAAAACAATAATTATTATAATATTAACCTAAACTAAACCCAACCAGTTATAAATTTCATTACTCTCTGTGTTTTTAAATGTACGCTATTTTTACAAAGCGTTGGACTTTTTACAAGAACTGTTAATTAGTAAATATCTGATTATTCCACGTATTGTGTTACTAATTGTGACACGTGTTTCAGGGGCATCTTCGGTCCTACTATTGCAAAGTTTGCTTAAGTAATCAAGCGCAATTGATTCAAATATTTTAAAATGATAAAATTATAAAATTGAGTTTGGGATTTTTCCTTTTTACGGGAAGTAAGGAGGGAGTTATGGAATCAAAACAAAGAAAACAAATAATTATACTACTAATGAAGTTAGCATAACAAAATATTAACTAATGAGATGCAATCAATCAGGCAGGCTGGGGTTTAGCACCGAAGATGTCTCTGAAAGAAACGAAATACGTGGAATAATCAAAGTTATTTAAAATTTTAAATTAGTTAAAAAAGTCATTACTCTCTGTGTTCTTAAAATCTACATTATTTTTACGAAGCGTTGAACTTTTTACAAGAACTGTTAATTAGTTAGTACAAAAAGGTACGGAAAGAAGATTGGAGTAAGGAAAAGATTAACCGTATCCTAGTCTCTCCCCTGTTTAAAGAAAAAAAAATAAGGTGCGTTTCATTAACACGTAAAAGTAAAGTAGAAAACGTAGAAAACACAGGAAGGTTTGTAATAAATACAAATCCAGGAAACTAAAAGCATTGTAGATTCCATTCTAGTCAGCAGTAGAGAGGGAAAAAAATAAAATTATAATTAGAATCTAGCCGGATATAAAGATCGCATTCATACGTCTTGCAAGAAGATACGTACTTAAGCAAGGGTGGCCAACCCGCGGCCATTTTCTAAACATTTTTCAGAAAGAATTTTTTCAAAACATATTTCGACAAGGAGAAATATCCTGCACTAAACAAACATGCTTTATCAATGATTTTGCTGTTTAGAAACACTTACACGTGTGAACAGCTTTTTAGTCGAATGAAGCATATTAACCCTCAAATGAGAACACGAATCACTGATGCTCATTTGGAAAAATGTTTGCGTGTAAACAACATCAATCGATATCAACTGCATTTAGTTCTGACAAACAAAAACTCAATAGGGCTGATTCTTACTTTTGTTATATAATCTTAAAAAAACAATATATTTGTTGTTTGCTTTGAATAATAGAATAAATTTTGGTTAATTATGGATATATGGTCACGGGAAAGAATCCCAATCTTCTCAAGCTAAGTTCAAAAAATTTATGCATACTGGCTTATAATTTTATGTTTTGACTTTACTCTTTGAGTTCTTGTGAATTAAAAATTATTCTCTTTTATTTTAAACAAATAATAAACTTATGTGACTGTCTCTATCTGTATAATATTATTATTTGTGTAGTTTGTGGTTGCATTTTTGCTCATGTAAATTAAAACAACTCGATTTCATACTTATTGCAAAATATTCTTTAGTATCTTCTATTATAATAAATTTAAAAATTAAACACAAAACATTTCAAAAAAAATCGTAAGCCTTAAATTCATTTCATTTAATGTGCTTATTTTTCATAAATCATTACAAAAATTCTGTCCCGTGACCGTATATCCGATAATTTACCGAAATTTTGTAGAAAATCTCATTTCTAAAAACGGGCCCAGCTGAAAAGGTTGGTCACCTATGTATTAAAGGATTCAATAAGCCCCTAAGAGATTATTATCAGATGTTCTAGCTAAGCTAATTATGTTTTTTTTAATAGCAGAAAAATCATTTCTCTTGATAAATCACGTTAAAGCTCGTCGTATATATTGAGACTACCTTGATTCGGCTCCCTCGTAAATCGAGAAGAAGTCTCCTATCCGACACTCATGAGAGGGATTTAGTGAACGGAGTAGGAGAAACATGGAAGTCTTTAAAACAAAACACGATCTCAAAGCGTTATGTGGGTGCAGTTAGCACCCATTATTTAATCGTTAAGAATTTACACAGACGTTATACAACACACAAATATTACGATAGCGAAGAAGATATCAGGAATTTGACTCGAATTTAATTTTTAGGGAGAGGATTAGGAGCTTGCAGGCTTATCTGGCAAGCGCGTGCTCACTCCCTGCTATCCAATCTCTCACTGATCGTATGATAAAAAAAAGGGTTCCTGTAGGTAGCTTAACCATTGCAACCGAATTGACCGTTAAACGTCACGCGATAAGAGGTTATTTATCGCCTATCGAACTTTTTATGAAGTACCCTGCAATCTCGCGCGCTCAGGGCGTGACATTTAGAGACATCGAGAGACATTTAGAGCGAGACGCCCGCATAAATGTCTCTTTTACAAATTGAATCACTCTATATTGAATCGCTATAGATTTCAATATAGAGTATTATTAAAAATGAATTTATTTCCTGATATCTTCTTAAATTAATTGACTGAGGTGAAAAATAGATCGTTCGAGAGAGTTTTGATGACCTACCACATAAGGCGGTGTCAATATGTATTTAATTTAGTAAAATAGCATTTTTCAAATTTCAATAAAAAAGTATTCAGCTTCATTTAATTTCACAATAAAACATGTTTACTGTAGGAATTTAGTAATGCATCCAATCAAATAACTCATACTTACTTAACTGTTTTTTTTGTACAAAAGTTAAGCAAGAATTACAAGGTATGACAAACAATTGGTATTACAACTGAGCAGAATACAATGAAAATACATGCAGTTTTGCTTCGTTTTATTACCGACTGGCTGGTTCATTAAAAATTATTTCACTATTAAGGTGTTCACTGTCAATACTTGATGGAATGGCATTATAATAAAAATGATAAAACATTTTTAGTACTTATTCCACATAAAATTTTAATGATAATTAAAATAACGTCCGCGGCAGCCCCATGGTTGATAATCGGTATCATACCTACCGATGACTGAGAAATAAATGCTGTCTCTTCTTCTCCGTGCTGTCATTGAAATTAAATTTGACCGCCCTTTCTTCAGCCCAATGTTTGTCTGTGTTTTCTTTGGTTTTCTTTTTATAAAAGGGACTACTTGCTGATTTTGTTTCATTGAAGCAAACCAAAATTTTAGGCCGGCAAATCATCGACTTGGGCCAATAATTTCAATGATCGTGACCAGTGAAATCATTTTGTCATACAAATCTATTACTTGATACATTTTCACTGAGAATGCAGTTTCACTGTAACATATATAAATAAAGATAAAATTTCGTGACAGAATAGTGGCGTTGAAGGTTTCCGCTTTGAGAATCAAATATCAAGAACAAAAATGAAAATAAACCTGATCCGTTAAATGGACACAAAAAAGCACTCTAACACATTATCATTTTTGCGAAGACGTTATAGGTAGTCATTCAATTTACGACTGAAACGTTTTTGATAAAAAAAACTTCTAAATGAATTGTTAAAATTGAGGAAAATTTTAAAATTGAGGAAAACGGGTAAATTTTAACGTGGTTACTTTGAATGAAAAAGAAACAAACCACCGATGGATTTAGATCTAATTTTTGTGTATCCATGTCCGCTCCCAGCTTGGAGCATATGGACTCCTCACGGAGCTTATCTCAACATATGTTTTTTTTCTACGAGAACTGCGTGTTACTCAGTTGCTCAACCTCTCTTTGTCAAAGAGAGTAAGGATGGAAAGGATACGGAGACTAGGACAGGGCTGCTGATTAGCTAATCGCTGTCACTATGCGTCACTCTTTGGGATCGGAAAGGTGGGGGGGGTATTTTAAACAACACAAACACCCATGTCTTTGAACAGATTTATCGTCTGAAAAAATCTGCTCGACAGGACTACTGATAAGCTAATCGCTGTTACTATGTGTCACTCTTTGGGATCGGAAAAGTGGGAAGGGGTTTTTATCAACACAAACACCCATTGCCTCTGAGCAGAATTTATTTATCGACTGTATCAATCTGTCCGTACTGGGAATCGAACCCGGGCCTTCTGATACTCTAACCAATGACGTTGACTGCCGCGCCCGATCCGTGGCACGGCGATCAAGGTACTAAATCAAATCTTTGGTTTAATTTAGTAACTTTTTTCCTTTTTAAGATTTGTGGAAAAATAAGATTACATGACGTTTCCTTCTTGTGAATATGTAGTTAAGCTTAAAAATGATTTCTTTATCATACCAGCATAAATGCTTCAATGCAATGCATACATATAATAAACTTCTAATGAAGTATTTCAAGCCAAGCTTTTTACAACGTTATTAACGACTTCATGTTTTCAGAAATGGTAAAAATACAAAAAAATCATAATATGGTGAACTGTATTGTATATCCTAGTCCAGTGGTTCTCGTGTGCAGCCACCAGAGGATTTTGCTGCGACCACCAACAGCTTAAATATTGATTTTTATTTAAAATGTGTTTTAAAAAGTTAATTTGTCAACAATGACGCTTAAAATTAAATATTTCGTAAGCATTGTATTGTGCATCAAGAATTGTTACTTCGCAAAAACTCAAACACATACATGTTAATGTCTTTTCGACAAAAAAGACTCGACACAAAAATTTGGTGCGGCCACCAGACATTTCCGTTCGACAGCTGATGTTCTTAATGCGCCCACAACAAAATTTTACGTGAGAACCACTGGTATAGTCAATATTTTATTTACTGAGCGTTGTTGAGTTTTTCTGATACATTTTAATCAAACGGTTACATCTTTTGAAATAATTGAAAGGTTTTTAAACAAACATATTCGATTGCAGTGAAATAAATTGGTGCATTGCTGAACTTTTTTAAAGAATGTCGCTAAAAACTCGCGGTTTGTTGGATACCGTTGCACCTTGCAGCATCAAAATGGTTTAACCGTTCATACGCCACTACGAGTTTAATTATTAATAAATATTGTATTTTTAAATGAAACTTAATGCAGACACATCATAAAATATTGATATTTTTTATTTTATTTGAGGTTAAGCCTAGGGCTTGCACCTTATTAAAGTAAATATACCTGGAAAGATTCTTACACTTTTGATATTTTTTTCACTTTTCATTGAATGCCAAAAGTAAGTAGAGTATAAAATGATTTTCCGGGTATGTGAAGTGTCATTTTTATGGAAAAATCGATGGCCGAAAATGATGGCCTGTGGCGAAAATCAATGGAATTGGCTTGGCGTATGAAGGGTTAATTTTTTTTTTAGTTTGTTTGTATTAAATGGAAACATATAATCAATACACAAAATATTCATATTTATATAGTCTGTAATATCGCCGAAAATGTTGTCTCAGTGTTGTAATCTGTTAGAATTGTGTCTTGGTTTTCATTCGGCTGGATTAGCTTTTGAATATCCGTAGCACTCCTCATGAATAATAAATGTTTCCAGGAGCTGTGACACTACGACACCTAACTTTGAAAAGGTTCTAACTGCTCTTGACACTGTTTTGAGATAAGAGCGTTTGAAGTTTCGACTGATCAAAATTCACTTATGACAATAAGCTAGTAAAAATGTTTCAAATTAATTAATTTCAGCATATTTTTTCACAACTATGAGAAATAATGATCTGAAAGATCTATGATGGAAACAATCATGACAGTCTTTGAAGTTTGTCAAATACATTTAGTAAAAAAAGTGTGCAGCTGCGGTGCAACTCCGAAATTCTTCTAACTCCGTTATTCAATCATAGATAATTCTGAAATTGATTATTTATTTTATTTTAATTTTTATTTATTTATTCATAAAAAAATACATATCATGGCATTACAGCTTACGCCAATACGCCATGCATTCGACTGCATGTATTTACATATACATACAGACATACTTGTATACACATAATAAAAATAACAAATTGTAATTATAAGAACAGAGAAAAAATTTATAAAATCACATTAGAAATTTTAAAGATTTCAACCGAGTGAGTCCCGACAAAATCTAATTTTATTCATCAAATATAGTATTCGTCTGAACTCACTCACGTCAATATGAAATATGTCAACATCCGAAGCAATGCCGTTTAAAATTGTTAAAGCCCTTCCCAGTGGCTTTTCCATTGGCAGACTGGTTCTACCCCTTGGAAGAACAAAACAACTCATGTTCACGATTCCTCAAAAAATTATCAGGAATGATGTACAGTGGAACCCCGATCTAACTTTCTCACATAAATCGTTTTCCTGGGTGGTTCGTTCATTTTCTATAGTCCCGGCCAAACACCCATAAGAACAATGTTTAAAAATCCCGCATTAATCCTTCCCCGATTTATCGTCAAAATATTATGGTCCCGTCAAAATATTATCCTGATTGACCCTTTTTGTTGAATATTTCTTATAAACACATTCGACCCCATCCAATCGGTTCTTAGGAAAAAACGGAACTGCAGCTAATGACAGCAGTGAAGAAGAACGTAATAATGAACCTGTTATGAGATTAAAAGAAGCGTTATTGGCCTTCAAAAAAAAAAAAAATCATATTATTACAAAGACAAAGATGAATCTGTTCGCAAAAAATATGCGAATTTGACGGGTCTTTGTTAAAATTGAAGTGCCAACTGCCAAGAAGCAACTTCTTATTCCGGACTTTTTTGAAAAATGATTGTTATAGGTTTGATAAAAAAGTCCAAAAAATATGTAAGTTTTTATTTGATACTTTTCCCGCATGTATCGTTTTTTTTCATTGTCCCTTGAAAAATGTAGAATTGAGGTTTTATTGTATATGATAGAATGCGGTTAACAAAAGCTTTTCCGACCAAAAGGCCATTTTAATTGACAATTATAACCATTTCAAAGTAAGGTAACCACAAAATTACTATGTTACTCCATAATTAATTATTGATAACGGAAGAATAATGTAGATATCAAATTATTCAACAAAATGATGAGTTAATAATTAATTGGTTTAGTAATTACACATCTGTTTCCAACCAAAACTACTCAACTCCTGAAACTATGCGGAATTATCTAGCTTAATTTTATGGTACATAAGTATATTTTACTTTGTCGTTGAATCTTAAATTCCTTTCCCGTGTCCAGCTTAGCAGGTAACTGCCTAACTGGAGATTAGACCGCCTTAAAGGCTTTGGTCGGGGATCATTTTAAAAAGAACTTAAGACTACTGTATATACGGTAAGAAAAATAACAATTTATTTTAGTTCTACATAAATTATTTTATATATTTGTTGATAGCTATTTTGGCTTACGCCTTCGTCAGAACTATGTTTTAAACGTGTATTAGAGATAGTTTATATACCTAGGCTAGGCAGGGTCCCCCATACCTCCCCTCTCTGTGCTCAACCATACCAACGTGATATGGAAAAATTTAAATAAGTTTAAGTTATTGGTCCGAGAAAAAAGTTAAAACCCGTGCAGTTTGGTAAGATTTTATGTCACTAAAGTAGCTATGTATATCTCTAACAATAATTTAAGCAACAATTTTGTAAGGACATTTTTCAAAGGTTCGAAAATATGCAATAAAAAAAACGGGCTTTTTCAGAATCTTAGACTAGAATAGTGCCTTAAAATATTACAAGTAATCTATATCACAAAATGTATTAGATTGTATTATTGACTTATTTTATGGGCAGTAAAGTCAACACATGTTTACGTTTCTGATTGTAATTTCGCATGAAATTATTGCTGCCCCGATTTTCCTTTGACTTGTATATTTCAAATGGAGGATAAATTTTCAAAAAAGGGAAAAACAAAATTGAATTTTGAGTATCAAAGAAAACCAATATAAAAAAGGTGTAGCTTGTAAATATAGCCAACCATTAAACTGTTTCATATTATTTCAATTTCCTTTTAAATGAATCCCATGATTATTTGAAGTAGTTTCCGGTGCTACGATTCTTCAAAGGATATCCTTAACAACTCGACACCTTACTTTGAAAAAGTTCGGAGTGCTGTTTGCACTGTTTTGAGATATGAGCGTTTGAAGTTTCGATTGATTAAAATTCACTTGTAACAATGTCCGGTCCGTGTCAACGTTGCTGGCTTGCGTGTAGGGCCATCTGAGTTCGATTCCCGGTACGAGCGGATTTTTTCAGTCGATAAATATGTTCAAAGGCATGGGTGTTTGTGCTGATGAAAATCCCTTCCCACCTTTCCTATCCCAAAGGGCAACGCTTAGCGAGAGCGATTAGCTCTCGTCCTCGTATCCTTTCCATCCTACTCTCTACGAAAAAATGAGGTTGAGTAACTGAGTAACATGTAGTTCTCGTAGAAAAATAAATGTTGAGATAAACTCCGTGAGGATTTCATATGCTCCAAGTTGGGAGCGAACATATTAAAAAAAAATGAGTAAGTGAAAATGTTTCTAATTACTTATTTTAAGCATATTTTTTTACAACTCTTGCTGAGAAATAATCATCTTATAGATCATATGATGGAAACAATGATCTTAGAACTTCGTTAAATAAGTTGAGTAAAAAGGTGTGCAGGTGCAGAGCAACTCTTGAATTTCGCTTACTCCGTTATTCAACCATAGATAATATTGAAATTCATATATTTATAAATGATAAAATGCGGTTAATACAAGCTTTTCCGACCAAAAGGCAATTTTAGGCAAAAATGTCAATAAGAACTTTTTCAAAGTAAGGTAACGAACTAGGGAGAGCAATAAATTGATATTAACTTAAGGGAGCAATAGGTTTGCGTGACTGCTCAGACACGATCAAGTAAAAAAAGTGATTGCTTGCCTTTTGCCTCATTACCGAATTGCATTCTTTATTTTTTGTTTACACCATAATAGAGATTCCAAATTGGATATCCGAATATATTCGGCCCTTTTTTCTTTATTTATACAATATATATATATAAATCGATAGTTTTCCTATAATTATTCATATTTTAAGTCGTGCATGAACGGACAAGCAGATCGTATTGAAATATTTTCGATGGTTTCGGCGGTAGCTTTGTGGAAGTTCATTTTAATATAAAATTTAAAATAACTTTGATTATTCCACGTATTGTGTAAATAACTGTGACACGTGTTTCGCTTCTTTCAGAGGCATCTTCAGACTTACTATCGCAAAGTTTGCTTAAGTAATGAAGCAAGATAAATTCTAACATTTTAACATTTTAAATTATGAAATTACAAAATGCGTCAAAAAACTCTCTTGCGTCCCTTAAAAAGGAAAAATCCCAATCTAATTGATTGATTGATTGCACCTTATTAGTATCATTATGTTATTGCATTGTTTTGATTCTATCACCCTTTCCTTGTTTCCTTTAGAAGGAAAAAAACTCGTAATCCATTTTGTAATTTCATAATTTAAAATGTTAATATGTTAGAATTTATCTTGCTTCATTACTTAAGCAAACTTTGCGATAGTTAGTCTGAAGATGCCTCTGAAAGAGGCGAAACACGTGTCACAGTTAGTTACACAATACGTGGAATAATCAAAGTTATTTTAAATTTTATATAAGATCGTATTGATGTTCAAGACAGATTTGCGTAATCAAAACTGTTTGCTCGAGCGCTTATCTACGTCTTTTAATGTAAAAAGCATCCATTTGATCTGAAAAGTACGTTTGATCGAGGCGCGTTTGAGATGAGATAAAGTCATATTATCACGTATGGGCAGTGAAGTTTGAATCCTGGCAATTGGTAGCGACAATATAAATGGTTTTCGGCCAATATTAACCCTATTTATTTTCTTTCTTATTTAATTGTGACGAAACTAGTCGATCAAAATCATATTTTGTACAGCAAAAGGTGTAACAAACAATGATTTAAGAATACCACAAGTTTACACATTGTATCACTTATATTACGATAGATATTTAAGATAAAGTGGCAGTGGTGGTAAACTGTCTCACCCACAAGGACGGAAATGTTAAGATTGATCTTAAGTCTCGAATTTCATCACCTTTAAAAATATTTGCTCTGTATAATAAATACGATTTCACTGAGAATTATCAATTAAAAATATTCATATGGCTTTGAATCCTGATATTATTGATTGCTTTCATTTTTAAATGCTTCGTGATTTTCAATAGCTTTTCAATCAACTTTTTTTCTATTTCATTTAAAAAATTAATCAACTATAATTGAGTAAGAGTAAATCAAAACTACATCGAAACAATTTGATTAAAAATTCTACAATGATTTTATTTATTTCATTTAAATGCAATATAAAAATTGGTGTCTGTAAAGTCGGTTTACGGACGATAGTTTAACGTAACAACGTCATAAGAAAACATTGACGAAATGTTTGCATACTTTTATGAATAAAATGGAATCATTTTTATTGAATTATCTTAATTTTGTATGGATATGATATTTTGTATATTTGTTATACGTTAATCAGATTTTTAATATGCAAGAATTAATCAACTTTATTGCCGCAATTGTTGTTGTAATATTAACAATGAAAACCACATTAACATTTCACTTCACTTTATAAACAGTTGTAAACAGATCACGTGTAGGTACTGTAGGTGTATAAGTTGTGTGCTGTCGCTGTCTCTTTTCTACTCAGACGCATCGACCAATCGAGTGGAAGAGAGATAGATGCGGCACAATCCGAACGGTAGGCCGATCGTGCCTCTTTATCGCTTATCCGCGCTCTCGCTCGCACGCTTGCCTTCGGCGTAACGCGACAAACGGGACAATGAGTCATGTTTTTTCGTGCGTGCAGCGGGCGTTCATCGATTTATAAGACGTTGTCACGTCAAAAAATAGATCGGGTTAAAATTCTTACAACTTCTCAAAAATAAATAGTTATTTTATGTCTAATCAAAACTTAAGCAAGTAAAATATTTACTTTATTAAAACAGCAACGGATTCTTCTAATCCAGTTTGCTTTGTCTGCTTAATCTGAATGAATTCTCACAAATATGTATACAGAATAATATAAAGTACGCTTTTAATAAGTGTCTTATTTCTATTCAATTATTTTTAATCCGAAATACATTAACAATGGAAAGCTTTCAAACATTTACTTCCAAGCTTCGTTCTAGTTTCATCCCATCGGAGAATAAAACATATTAAAATTAAGCGAACGTAATATAAAGTAACACATTGTGATATCTTATTTTATTACTAACGTTAGTAATTGTTTTTTATAACATTGTTATTCCACGTATGTGCTTTTATAAGTGACACGTATTTCATTACTTACCATCGGATCTTTAATTTAATATAATAATAAACTTTCGAGGAGTAACCGTTGCTCCCAACCTGAAACTATGTGACCTCGAGTATGCCGACGACGCTGTCATCTTTGACAAATCAGTTGCCGGTATCCAGGAAACAATGGATAGACTGCAGAGCAACTCGTATCGCGTTGGCCTCAAAATCAACGCGAGTAAAACCAGTGTGCTCTGCAACAGCGCCTGTCCAGATCCAGACTACTCTCTGATGAGTGCGGGGCAAGAAATCGAGAGAGTCGATGGTTTAAGGTACTTGGGAATACACATCACAGGAGATGGCAACCCGGGTAATGAGCTCGCGATCCGATTAGGGATAGCTGGAGCAACATTTAATTCAATGCGGAAAGTTTGGGACTCACGGTTGTACTCGGTCAGAACCAAGTGCCACTTATTCAACGCATGCTTACTGACAGTGCTGCTTTACGGTTGCGAGTCATGGCACATCACAAAAGCACAGGGTAACCGTATACTGTGCTTCGAAAACAGATGCCTGCGGCGAATACTAGGAGTACAGTGGTTTGACTTTGTCAGGAATACGGAGGTAAGAGAGTGGACAAACCAGCCCCTTATTACGTCTAAAATTAAAAGGCGACGATGGACCTGGCTTGGACATGTGCTGCGGATGCCCCGGGGGAGCCTGAATCCTGCCTGCCTCTTCTATCAACCTGATGGATCCCGACGTCGCGGAAGGCCTCTGATGACCATCCATAGGATGTACTCAGGGGAGCTAAGGGACGCCGGGATGACCTGGGAAGATGCGAGGAGGTTGGCGGGAGACAGAGAATCTTGGAGGCACCGTGTGGCGGCAATATGCTCCGAATAGGGAGCGGATATGGGAAAAAAATAAAAAAAAATAAGCTTTGATTTTTGATTCTAATTTTTAGATTATCAATTAATTGTAAAATTGAGGTTGAGATTTTTCTTTTCTTCTGAGAAGGGGATGTTTAAACCAGGGCTGTGGAGTCGGAGTCGTAGTCGTGGAGTCGGAGACTTTTGGCCAGAGTCGGAATCGGAATCGTCGCGGAGTCGGAAATTTTGAAAAGTTTTTATTTTTGCCCATAATATGTCAAAATTGGCTATTGGCCGGATTGGTTGGTTGATATATAATTGAATACACATAAATATGAGTGGTAGGAAAAAAACGTGACGAAATTAAACTTTTTTTAGTCGGAATCGGAGTCGTGTTTTTGAGGAATGCTGGAGTTGGAGTCGGAGTCATTAATTGGTATTTCAACTAAGCAAATAAATTGAAGCAAAATGAAAGAAAAATAGATTATAATAAAATGTTGAAGACCTTCTTGTTTGTCATAGCTTGCAATTCTTACTTAAACTTTGTATAAATCTCACTATTTCGTTTTATTTATTATCAGTTGACATTGCTCGCCATGGGCGAAACTGGTCCTGATCCAATAAATTTTATGTGGAATAAGTCTTAAAAATATTTTTATTAGAAGATTTTTTATTGAAAATATATTTAAACTCGATTTTTAGGATGTAATACGGTCTACTTCGAAGTTTTGAGATAAGTACTAAAAATGTTTTATTATATTTTATTATAATGCCATTCCACCAAGTATTGACTGTTACACCTTAAAAGAGAATAAAAATGTTTCAAGTAACCTATTTTAGGCATACTTTTTCACAACTCTACCTGGGAAATAATGATCTTAAAGATCTAATGATGACAATCTGAGAACTTTGTCAAATAAATTTAGTAAAAAAGTGTGCTAACTCCGTTATTCAACCATAGATAATTCTGAAAGTCATAATATATATATGATGGAATGCGGTAAATAGAATCTTTTTCGACCAACATGTAATTTTAGGCAAAAATGTCCATTAGAACCTATTCAAATTAAGGTAATGTCTTGCTATTTGTATGTTGCATCATTGGCACTTTCGGATATATAGTTTTCCTCTATCAAGGTTTAATCTGAAAATAACTATGGAATTGCCGTTATCTATATTCGTCCAAGATTTTTAACGTTTGATTTTCTTTATTGACGTGACAACGTCTTTGATCATAAGCGATAGAGAGGCACGATCTGCCTACCGTTCGGATTGTGCCGCATCTATCTCTCCACTCGATTGGTCAATGCGTCTGAGTGAAAGAGACAGCGGCAGCACACAACTTATACACCTACAGTACCTACACGTGATCTGTTTACAACTGTTTATAAAGTGAAGTGAAATGTTAATGTGGTTTTCATTGTTTGTATTACAACAACAATTGCGGCAATAAAGGTAATTAATTCTTGCATATTAAAAATCTGATTAACGTATAACAAATATACAAAATATCGTATCCATACAAAATAATGATAATTCAATAAAAATGATTCCATTTATTCATAAAAGTATGCAATTTTAGACACCAATTTTTTTACGCGGTTTCGAAATGGCCTGCTACCACTTTTTTTTATCTGTGAAGCTTTAAAACGACCATTACAATAAAACAAAAATTATCATTTGTCCTTGTCAGTATTTTTTGCTAATGTCAGTGAGGCGAACATAAAATAGAAGTTTTTATAACAATTTGAATTTTATTTGAAAAATAAGTAAATTTTTCATGCTATTTATATGTTTTTTTAACCATGTCCGCTCCCAACTTGGAGCATATAGACTCCTCCCGGAGTTTATCTCAACATTTGTTTTTTCTACGAGAACTGCTCGTTACTCAACCTCAAACCTCTCTTTTTTCAAAGAGAGTAAGGATGGAATCGATTAGCTAACCACTAGTCTTGTCCTAGTCCTCGTATCCTATACATCCTTACTCTCTTCAAAAAAAGAGAGGTTGAGCAACTGAGTAACAAGCAGTTCACGTAGAAAAACATATGTTGAGGTTAACACGGTGAGGAGTCATATTTGATAAAATTCACTAGCGTCAAATAAAAAAATATTTAAGTGACTGAACATTTAATTTAAATAAAAATAATAACACATTTTTAGTACCTTTTCCACATGAGATTTATTTCATCAGGACCGGTTTCGCTCATGGCGAGCATTATCAACTGATCACTTCATCACTGACAACTTCTAAAAAAATAAGTACTGAAAATGTGTTATTATTTTTATTATAATGCCTTTCCACCAAGTATTGACAGTGAACACCTTAAAATTGATTTAATTTAAATGTTTACCGTTTTTAATAAGTTACTAACCATAGCAAATACAAAACTGTCCGTTTCATTTAATTACTGACCACATTCATACTGATACAATGACAACCGTTTTTAATATTAAGTGACCATTTATTTATTCCACTGACCAAAACTTGAATTAGATACTGACTCATTAAAATACTCGCCCTATTCGTTTAGTGACTTTTTACTTGATTAACGAATGTGAAAATACATAAATATGACCACAATAATGTGTAATTTACTGTAAATTTACTGCACCTGTTAGTTATAAAAATATTCTCCATCCTCACTAAAATTCCAAGTCCCTCTCGACGTTGTGGTTTTTCATAATTAATCTCTTCGATGCCGCGAACATGTTTACACGCCATATAAATCCGTACTCGTAGGGCCAGCCATACAAAATGCGCGTGTTAACACGCAGTACTTGAGACGTGGCTTAAAGGCTACGAGCAACGTTTATAATAATTTTAAAATATCGCGCACAAAGTGACACTTGAACCTTAAAGATATTGTTTAGAATTCTATAATATATCGATTTAAAAAAAAGCTGTTTCGTTGTGTTGAAATATGTCGCTAGTAGGGTATGCGTAGTACCTTGTTTTGAGACATACCACACGGTGGAAGATTATTTAAATGCTTCAAGATTTTTGAACGTATTTTGTATATACATACAAGATTAAATTTTCTATGAATCAGTTCCTATATAAAACTAGTATTCGAACCCGGCTTCGCTCGGACCAGTTTGGGGTTATGTTCAGCTCGGCGCGTAAATTCAGACGGTCAAAGTTGAAACAACTTTTTTCAAAATTCATAAGTTTAGGTCAATTAAAATGAAATTAAAATGAACATTTCAGGCTGGCATTGACATTTCACAGCCCCTTTCATATATTGACAGCCCCATTCTCGCCCATTAAAATGTCCAAATTCAAGGAAAAAATCTAATTTGGTGTTAAAGAAATGTCAAATAATACCTTCACGTAAATAAAAACATTATTATATTAATAAAAGCCGGGAAAAGTTCACTAGAAGACTAATTTATTACATTTTGACTAAATGTCTTCGCCGATAAAAAAATCTATTTTCATATTTTCTTTCATTTTCGTTTTTATGGCAACTTAATGACCAACAATGCAAAAGGGAATTACAGACCACAAACATACATACGCCGTTTCGGTTTTATATATGTACTACTCGATACTCGAGTAATTGGAGTCTCTACACACACATTGATAACGAAACAAATTTACCGTCGAAACTTTCGCGAGCGAAATCAATTCGTTTGTTGAACTTGCAACAACAATGCAAAAGGGAATTACAGACATACATCCCCCGTTTCGGTTTTATATATAAGATTACCCTGAAGTTTTGTGAAACGTTTGTTGTTTTAGTTGTTGAATAAATGATGGCATAAATAACACATTGTGTATTTATATGATAAGTGTTTGTAATGTACTATTAGTATATGTATGTCCAATAAGTATATATTTATTAGGTTTTATTTTTGAAAGGAAATCACGGCCCTCCATACACGGCCATACGTATCCTACCCGGCACAGAACAGGTTAATATTTCATCGTGAAGAATAACGATACAAAATTGTAAATTAATTATCTACAAATATATCATCGACAATTCTCGGTCCACTTCTAAATGCAGACCTTTCCTTAGCTTCGAGCTCAGCATTTATATGGCACGTATTTTCGCTAAATTTTAATTGTTTATTAATTAAACTACGACTTGGATGGTCATGCATATCTCTGGTTTCCTCACCAAAGGATGACTTCCATCTCAATTCAAAATAATCACGTATGCCAGGGGCACTTAACCTTATTGCGGTGACGGGCGCATCTGAGATTTTGGAGATGACTTATGGGCGCAGGCCGGATATAAAAAAACATATTTATGCATGTTTTCAATTTATTATTGTTCCCTTGACAGCATAACATGTTTTAGATTCATTACGTTCGTTTCCCGGTACGAGCGGATTTTTTCAGTCAGTAAATCTGTTCAAAGGCATGGGTGTTTGTGTTGTTGAAAATCCCTTCCCACCTTCCGATCTCAAAGAGCGACGCATATTGACAGCGATTAGCCAATCACTAGTTCTCGTATCCTTTCCATCCCTACTCTCATCGAAAAAGAGTGGTTGAGCAACTGAGTAACAAACAGTTCTCGTTGAAAAAACATATGTTGAGATAAACTACGTGAGGAGTCCATATGCTCCAAGTTGGGAGCGGACATGGGTAAAACAAAATAATAATTAAAAATATCATCACCTCTCAAAATAGCATAAGCTTATATTTGTACAATTTCAAAAAATATTTTTTAATTGTTTGCACACAAAAGACACACTTTGGGCACACGATAATTTTTGAACATTTGCGCCTGCGGGCCGCAGTTTAGAATCCCCAACGTATGCCATTGCGGCTTGCTCCGTTGCTCATTTATTTCAAACGTCGAGCGTTAGACGTATAACCACGTTATTCTAAATAGTATATATAACAGCCTTAACGTTTTGATACGTATTTCGACACATCATATTATAGCATGAAGTATAAATTTATTTAAAACGACTTACTTCCAACATGAATTTTCACAATATTAATAGTATTTCCGATTGTATTAATCATTATTTAAATAAATTATTATAAAATTGATGATTTATTATGTTAATAAATGATTTTTAAGGGGATATTCTGGTCTTTTCTATTTTTTTTTTTAAATCATATAGCGAATTTTTTTTTTTTACTTCATTCTAGTACAGTGGTTCTCACGGAAAATCACACTGTGGCCACATGGTAAACATAAGGGGTCCTATAAAAATGTCTGGTGGCCGCACCAAATTTTTGTTTTAAGTATGTTGAATTTGAGGTATGTCAAATGGAACTACGCATGGATGTCAAATTACTCTAGGTTTTAATTTTATGCAAAAATTTCATTTTCATAGTTTTTCTTGAGAAATCAACATGTAAAACCACATTTTTTTAATATCAATATTTTCTTTAAAGCTGTTGGTGGCCTTACATGAGAACCACTGTGCTAGTATATTACAAAATGACATCTTTACTAATTAAGAATATATATATATTTTTTTTATTTCAAGTGACAAGAAAAGTAGGGATCATGGCAAACAGGGCGTGCGATTTTTTTGAGACCCCCCACTTTACTAGCCTGTAACTTTATTGGTTTTTGGTTTTTTGGTTTGAATATTTTTTGTATATTCTTAGAATATTAATAAATATCTGGTAAAAAATCGACGGTAAATTTGTTATTTCTTTTTTTATTGCACTTGCAAAAATACCGCAAATTTGATCTTCTAGACCAGAATAACCCCTTAATTTGACCTAAAAACACATGACGATTTTAGTCAAATTAATAATGTAGAAATAATTTATCAAGTAAACAAGATGAACAGCTTAAAATTTTTGGAAATCAATTGAAGCATTAACAGAAATGATTCATTAGTTAATAATATTGAAAACGGACTTTTTAGGAGGTTTCTAGTTGTTTGGTTTGTGTATTATTTTTTGTATGTTTTTAAGATACATGTTAATAAATATCTGGTAAAAAAAAAACGCTTAATTGTTATTCCTTTTTTATTGCACTTGCAAAAACACCTCAAATTTGAGCCTCTAGAACAGAATACCCCCTTTAGTAAGTCTACTTTCAGTGTGAAGTTTTTCTGCGAAAACTATTAAGGAAAAATCGTTAGCTTATTGCTTTCGTTGCGCCTCTTAGTAATACCTTATAATTATATAATGAAAAAGACGTTAAAATACGTTATTAATTTTGAATTTTCTCGTTATCTTGCAACTTATCTGCTATTGTTGAGCTAAACATTATTTTAATAGGATGTATTTCAAGTATCTTAGAACGTTGTTAATACCCATTTTCAATCAACTCAAGTCAACGGTGTACGTCGCAAACGAACGAAAACCCTTTTTAATCTTACATCGTAAAGTCATTAATGATATTACAAGTTACGGATTCGGGCGCAAGGTACAGAGTAGAGACTCCAATTCGAGTATCGAATACTCGTCCATTTTTCATTTCCTCGATACTCAAGTGTTTTGTAAAATACTCGAGTATAATAATCTTCAACTTCATCCTGAGGAAGTCAATTCCACCTGACCGAGGAGTAACCATTGCTCCCAACCTGAAACTATGAGACCTCGAGTATGCCGATGACGCTGTCATCTTTGACAAATCAGTTGCGGGTATTCAGGAAGGATAGACTGCAGAGCAACTCGTATCGCGTTAGCCTCTAAAGTCAACGGGAGTAAAACCAATGTGCTCTGCAACAGCGCCTGTCCAGATCCAGACTACTCTCTGATGAGTGCGGGGCAAGAAATCGAGAGAGTGGATGGTTTTAGGTACTTGGGTACACATCACGGGAAATGGCAACCCCCGTAATGAGCTCGCGATCCGATTAGGGATAGCTAGAGAAACATTTAATTCAATGCGGAAAGTCTGGGACTCAAGGTTGTACTCGGTCCAACGCATGCATACTGACTGTGCTGTTTTACGGTTGCGAGTCATGGCACATCACAAAAGCACAGGGTAACCGTATCCTCTGCTTCGAAAACAGATGCCTGCGGCGAATATTAGGAGTACGGTGGTTTGATTTTGTCAGGAACACGGAGGTAAGAGAGTGGACAAACCAGCCCCTTATTACATCCAATATTAAAAGGCGACAATGGACCTGGCTTGGACATGTGCTGTGGATGCCCCAGGGTAGCCTGAATTCTGCCTACCTCTGTTATCAACCTGATGGATCCCGAAGCCGCGGAAAGCCTCTGATGACCATCCATAGGATGTACTCAGGGGAGCTAAAGGACGCTGGGATGACCTGGGAAGATGCGAGGAAGTTGGCGGGAGACAGATAATCTTGGAAGCACCGTGTGGCGGCCATATGGCTCCGAATAGGGAGGGGATATGGAGAAAAAAAATAATCGTTATCAATAAATGAAGATATATTTCCAAATTTTATTTACTTATTTAAAGAACAAATGAATAATGTTTAACCGCTACCCTTAACTGAGTCTAACGCGTGGATTTTACGATTAGGTAAAATATTTATTTTTAAAATGGTTTTGCAGTTCACTATGCGATGCGACAATTTCTTTTGTAACTTTTGCTTTTGGTCGTGCTGACTGATCTTATCAATGACTAAGTTTATGATGACGAGAGTCTGTGATGACAAAATAAAATTTTCTTTTGATTTGCCTACTAATGGTTACAGCCGCATAATAATGGCATAATAAATTCAGAAAATTGTACGAGCCTTTACTCGTAATTTAATTTATTTCTTCGTCATTTATAATATACATATTGGTTCATATGTAACTACTCGAGTATACTCGAGTATTTTTAAATTGTACTACGCGATACTCGAGTAGTTGAGATGTCGTACTGAATAATAATTGACAAAAATACGCTTCCCTTATTAAAATGTACTTGTCGTGTTGTTGCCTTACGCTTCCCATTTTACATTTAATAAATTTAATATGTCAACAGTAGGGTGTGAAATAAAATAATAAACAAATAATAAATGTTGGCAAACGACAATTTTCGCTTCCATGATTTTGTAAGTTCGTAATATCATAATTGCCGAAATAATGCGCTTTGTTGCAATTTTTATATTTTTACGAAATAAAATAATTTTAATTTTTATGAAAATATGTTATTATATTCATGTATATAAAAATATTATACTTTGTATGCGGATTTTCACTATTCATTGACTATCCTGGAGGCTTGCAATTAAATCGCTAACACCGTTCCATTGAACTAGCCAGTTTCTTACCGGCCATGGCAAGTTCAATGCAAAACTCTGCGCCCTGGACAAGTTGGTTTTAAGGCTGGACTGTACTTGTGGGCACGCTCACCAGGACGCTAATCACATCCTATGGGACTGCCCCCAAAAAACCTAGAACACGCGTGCCACCTCAGGCACGCGTGTTCTAGGTTCGCCATCCCTGATATAATATATCGACTGTAGATGCTTAATAGAATTTCAGTGTCAAATTTGAATGATTCAAGTTTTTTCCACTTCCATAATTTTTGTCACCGGCATTCAACTGTTCACTTGAATTCCAGAATATACTTATATGAAAAATCCAGCTCCGTCATTCAAAAGAATTGATTGATAAGTTTAAATATGATTTTAATCACGATTTTTGACACGTGATAGTCATATTAATTTCTAAATTAACCTTTTGTCGTAAAGAAGGTTGAGCTTGCACAGAAGGGGGTAAGAAATGATTAAATGTTATCTAATGGCTCTTGTTACACCTCATATTACGAATCGGTTATGAAAGGCTATACAAAATATGAACATTTTAATTTAAGGGGGTGTTCTGGTCTAGAGGCTCAAATTTTTTTAGAGTTGGAGCCGTATTTTTGGGAAATGCCGGAGTGGGAGTCGTATTTTTTTAACAGCTCTGCAGCCCTGGATTATTCTTAAATCTGTGTAGCGTAATATGTTATCAAGAACGGAACCAATAATATCACATATAATAAAAAAATATTAAAACATTTTTAGTACTTATTCCACAAAAAAATTATTGGCTCAGGACCGGTTTCGCTCAAGGCGAGCATTATCAACTGTTAATAAATACAACAAAACAGTGATATTTCTACAAAATTTAAGCAAGAATTGCAAGGTATGATAAACAATTGGTATTTGGTCCAATAAGCAAATAAATTGAGTCAAAATGCAAGCAAAATAGACTTTAATTTAAATGTTGAAAACCTCTTAGCAATGCAAGTTATTACACCAAAAATCGATTTGGTATGAATTATCATTAACAAAGCAAAATCTAAAATAAGTGCAATTACTTGTATTTTGCTTATTTGTCATACCAATTGTTTGTCATACCTTGTAATTCTTGCTCAACTTTTGTATAAATATCACTGTTTTATTGTATTTCTTATCAGTTGATAATGCTCGCCATGAGCGAAACCGGTTCTGATCCAATAAATTTTATTACAACGCCATTCCACCAAGTATTGACAGTCCAACACCTTAACCTAGCCATCCCTAACGGTATAGATTTTGTCCCAACAGCTACTTTACCTTAAATATCTATCGTAATACTAGTGATACGATCTCTAAACTTTCGGTATTCTTAAATCATAGTTTTTTACACGTTTTGCAGAAAAAAAAATGAAATTTATTGGCTGGTTGCGCCGTAATCGATTAAAAAAGAGAAGAAGTCGGAATTTTTCAGTCTAATTGTCGATGTTAGCAATCGCTGGGAAGCGCTTGCATAAAATTTCCGCCCATAAGCGATAAGAGAACGTGACCATAGCAAGTCATAAATAAGATGGACGGAGTTTTTCATATCTGGCAACAATAAAATGCGATAAGCGATAAGATAAGAGATAAGGTAATGTGACTTCGTCCATGGTTATTGGCTTGTTAGTCACCGGCTCCATTGATAGTCCGCTATAGCCGTTGGAGTGGAAACGTCGTCATTTTCATGCGCGACTTAAATATGAATAATTATAGGAAAAATAGGGATTTTTATATGATTTTTTTTTCAGAAAGATGTATAAATATACGTGAAATCAATTTTTTATTGCAGTCTATGCCAATAAGGCCAAAAAACTGGGGTCTTTTTTTACCCCCCTTCGGCCTGAGAGTCATTTTTCATGGATAGTCCTACGAAGGTTAAAAGTGATCTAGTGATTATTATAAAAAAAAAAAAAAATTTTTCTATCTAACAAAATATGTTTTCGAGACATAACAATTAATAGCACATATAATACATATGATAAGTCTGCCTTGAAATAATAGGACTAGGAAAAAAAGCTTCTTATTGTGTCTTAGTGTTTCATGTTTGTGATTTTATGAAGGCCTAATCTAAACACACATCAAATATTTGTTAGATGAAGGAAATTGAAGAGAAAAGAAAGGGAAATTATTTGAAGAATATAATCATTTAATGGAATAGCGCATTTCTCACGTGCCACTTTGATGTTGGATTTCATGATCGGCCCCTAAGCTCCTAATGTCAATTTGTGGAATATTATTACCATGCGTTATCTTAAACTTGAATCATTTTGATTACAGTCATTTAATTGCCACGAATGTCTAAGGCTTTTCTGGCGTAATAGTAATAGCGGTCAGATGGGCCATAATCCCAGCGACATCGGTATCAAATTCGATTGGTCTCAATTGAGATATGAGTGTTTGTCACTTTTAAGGTGTTCACTGTCAATACTTGTTGAAATGGCATTATAATAAAAATAATAAAATATTTTTAGTACTTTTTCCACAAAAAAAATATTGGATCAGGGAAAATCCTGCATGTTAACAATAAATCTTGGAAAATTATGGTCACGGGACAGAATCTCAATCCTCTCGAGGTAAGCTCAAAAAATTTATACATACTGGCTTATAATTTTATGTTTTGACTTTACTCTTTGAGTTCTTGTGGATTATTATAAAATGTGAAATCAAAATGATTAAATCTGAAGAATATTACTGATTATTGTATGAGTACTGAATAATAAACTTATGTGACTGTCTCTATCTGTATAATATTATTATTTGTATAGTTTGTGGTTGCATTTTTGCCCTTGTAAATTAAAACAAATTTAAAACCTTACACTAATTAAAATAATGTTATCTGCTTTCAAATAGCTAAACAGGAGAAATCATTTCATTTATTGTGCTTATTTTTCATAAATCTTTACAAAAACACCTTCCCGTGACCATATATCCATAATTTACCTAAATCTTTAAAACTCGATAAACAAGAGACGCTAGAAATAAATTCTTTCCTAACTCTAATTTATTAAACGATGAATTAGTCTTCGTTTCTTCACCTTTATTATATCCGTTTCATTAACCTAATTCTAGCTTTAATATATTTCTTTATCCGTATACTTTTATTTCGTTTGATTTCTGATTCATATTGTTAGCTTTTATTTATAAGAATTGATATTTCCCCCTTTTAATTCTTTTCTTAGAACTGTCGTTGGATTGAGCACTCCACAAGGGTTATAGACATTAAGATTTATTAAATGCACTTAATTTGGTTTTTACTTTGTTAATTATTATTCATACTAATCGATTTTTGTAGCTTGCATTGCCAAGTGCTCTTCATCAATTTAATTATAATCTATTTTTCTAACATTTTGCTTCAATTTAGTTGCTTAGTTATAATACCAATTGTTGGTCACACCTTGTAATTATTACTTAAACTTTGTAGAAATATCAACGTTTTGTTGTATTTCTTATCAGTTGACAATGCTCGCCATGAGCGAAACCAGTCCTGATCCAATATTTTTTTTATGGAAAAAGTACTAAAAATGTTTATTATTTTTTTATGACTGTTTGTGATGTCATTGCTCAATAATTTGATATAATGTGATGTATTTGGAATGTCATCGAGTTAAAATCATATCTAATATATATAAATCGATATTTGTTTGTTTGTTCGCACCCTATGCGCCGCCATACCGTTCATCCGATCGCAATGAAACTTTGACAAACTTTTTGCTTGCACTTTCGCGGGTGTTTTTGGCAACTAACTTACTTAGTAGTTCTTTTATATAAAAATCTGACTTTAGGAGCAGAAAAAAAGATGTATTGTGTACTCTGTCTATAACTGTATATTAGAATGAGTTGATGCAGGCTTAAAACATAGTTCGGACGAGGGCGTAAGCCGAAATAGTTAACAACCAATATATAAAATAATTTCTGTAGAACTAAAATTCATTGTAATTTTTTTTTCACGGTGTTAAACTTTTTTTTTAAAACCATGTCCGTTCCCAACTTGGAGCATATGGACTCCTCACGAAGTTTACCTCAACATATGTTTTTATACGAGAACTGATTGTTACTTAGTTGCTCAACCTCTCTTTTTTTGAAGAGAGTAAGGATGGAAAGAATACGAGGACTATGACAGGACTAGTGATTGCTAATCGCTGTCACTATGCGTCGCTGTTTGGGATAGAAAGGTGGAAAGGGATTTTGAACAATACAAACATCCATACCTTTGAACAGATTTATCGATTGAAAAAACCACTCGTACCGGGAATCATACCCGAGCGATCCGGCACGCAAGCCAACGGTGACAGCAGTGTGGCGCAGGCCACGGACCGGTTATTGAATGTTATTCCCACCACTGCAATGGCTTTATATTCTTCTTACTAGATATTTTATTTTTAATAACAACTATAATCGTATTACAAAATCCCAGGAATAACCAATGACAATTTCTCAAAAATTGATTATATTATATGTTATGTTGTATGAGGCCAATTTCATACGTTGTGGATAATGGAAGTTCCTTCATGTGTCTAGATCAGCCATACTCAACCTGCGGTCCAATCAGCTATTCTATGCGGCCCAAAATAATTACAGTCCTCAAATCTTTTTTTGGTGTTGTTTTCAACATGTTTTCAATATAAGGTTACAATCGGTCAGTACAAAACAGTACAAAAATGTGCCCAGCTTCTGCTCACAATATTCTCATCTACGTGTCTCTGTGAATCATCATATTCTAAAATGAAATATGCGAAGAGCGTATATAGTAATCGGCTTACGGGTCGTCTTAGGTGGGCGAAGCGATCCGGCGCGCTTTAAAAGCGGCAGAGTTTTAAAATATCAAACGGTCCTTGCCCATGCAAGCGTCATATGTGGGCGACGCGATCCGGTCAGGACGGCATATGTCGTAAGTCGCCTCAAGTGCCTGACTCATGGCGCACGCGAATCGCTTGAAAATATCAAACGGTCCAAGCTCACCAGAGCGTTAATTGCGTCTGGCCGAGCGATGGCACATACGACCTTTAGTCCGCTACGTTTAAAATTAATTGGTTTTTACACGTCGCCGCAGCGCACCGCAGCGCTTCGTCTCGCCTACCTAAGACACGGGGTTACTGATTCTCACCTTGGTGATGTATTAAGAGTAGCATTTAGATATCAGAAACCTGATAAGATAGTTAAAAGTTTAACTCAATATCAAAATTCACATTAATTTTTAAGTAAACGATCGAAGATTTTGGATACATTGGTATTTTTGTGTACTTTTTACGCATTGTTATTTTTTGCTGAAAAATACATGAATACCTAAATGTATATATTTATATTGTATAAAATAAAACAGTTTAATTTTGACATCATAATACATACATACATATGTATGCAGTATAGTATCTACTATATTTACAGTTTACCATAAATATGTTGCAGCTCACGTAGAGAAGCAAAAATTGGAATGCGGCCCGGAGGAAAAAAAGGTTGAGTATGACTGGTCTGGATATATTCGCATCCAATTTGCTGCTGTAAAGTTTTCCCTTGATACGTTCAAGTAAGCATGACACAATACCTTTGAGGCGTCAAAAGAAGCTTGTAAGTGAATGTCTCACGCCAAATAACCCATTTTCTCATTAACATCTCTTTGGCTTTTCAAAGAAATGATATAAAACTTTTGAATATGTACTTTTTCTGCGAATTTTTCTCTTCAATCACATATGCAAGATGTTTCCGAATGCATGAATAAAACGTTATTCTTTTCCGTCAATTATTTTGTGCAAGACTCGGATATCATATTTTTATTTCTTTGAGTTTCTTTTCAACCACGCCCACTCCCAATTAGGAGAATATGAACACGGTGCTTATCTCAACATGTTTTTTTACGAGAAATGCTTGTTACTCAGATGATGAACATATCTTTTTGGGGGGGGATCCGAGGGATACGAAGACTAAGACAGTATTAGTGGTTACTAGAGACTCCAATTCGAGTATCGAGTACTCGATACTCGAGTATACTCGTCCATATTTCTATTACTCGAAACTCGAGTATTTAGGAAAATACTCGAGTTATACTCGTAATTTATAAATGAAGATTTATTTCCAATTTTATTTACTTATTTGAAATTTTGAATGGTTTGACCGTTGACTATGTATGCTATGCGAAAATTTCTTTTATAACTCCTGATATATTCCTTACCCAGCTTATCTTAAGAATAACAAATTTATGATACGACACAAAATAAAATATTAAAAAAAAATCTTTCGTTTTTCCTTTTATTTCGTTAAAGTCATAAAGTATCAGTCATAAACCAAAATCTTAATCCCTTAAAAAATATTGTAGGCAAAATAAAAAAAGGTATACTACTCATCACTTAAGCATTACAATATTTGAACTAATGAGACGCAATCAATCGGGTAGGGTTAAACCCTTCATTGGAAATAATGTAAGCAGTGGCGAGCAACCTGTCCTATTTAGGATATTAACACTTTTTTGTTAATACTTTTATTTATTTCTAAAAATTCTAAGCTATTCATTTTTAAACCCTTTATATTTACTCGGTGGAGTATTTTTACATTACTACTCGATTAAAATTATGATCGCTTTCTATTAAATGGTTGGAAATTTCATCATTTTAAAATATTAAAATCAATCTTGTTTTATTACTTAAGCAAGCTTTGCGATAGTAAGTCCGAAGATGTCCGAAACACGTGTCACAATTAGTTACACAATACGTGGAATAATCAAACTCATTTAAAGTTTTATATACATATGATTAAACTGTTTTCTTCGATAGAATGAATTTAATTTCAAAACCGTTTCGAATTTTCAAATTTATCTCGAGACAGAGATTTGACGGCTAGGAAATCTAATTTATTGTGAATTTTCCTTGAAAAGGATTATTTAGAGGGACGGGTAATTTAATCTAAAACTAGGGCGCAATAAATGTGGAAAACAGATGCATATATTGAAAAATAGCTGTCTATAATAAAATAATACCAAATTAAAAAAAACAGAGTATCATGCATATTCATGTATTTAAATTATTGAATGTTGTATCACTTAAAACCTTATATTTCGTTCAATTATGCGCATACTATTTGTTGAATTACAGCCATATTTTTGCTTTAGATCCTTTTCATTTATGAATTTTTGCAATGCGAATTCGAACAGTAAAACAATGACTTGGATAACATTCTCAACACAGTAGAAGTATGATTATTTGTTTGCTTTGTTTCGATTTTATAACGGCTCGTATTTTAACGGTCATAATAGTAATACAGTTGTGGTCTGAATTTATAATAAGATGGTCAGAATCTTTATTACAGTGGTCTGAATTTATATTAAATGGTCATAATGTATTGGTTAGAATACAGAGGGCAGAATAAATTATGAATGGTCAGTATTTAAACAAATTGATCAGAATTTAAATATCATTGGGCAGAATTTAATCGAAATTGGTAATATTAAATAGTATTTGGACATATTTCTTTTGACATCTGTCAGAATTTTTTTTGGAGATCGAATAGCGTTTCTATTGGTGCAAAGTGATGTCACACTACAAATGGTCCAATGGGCGGTAGATACTACTAGCGCCGCGGCCATTGAATAAATCACTAGTATTTACGTTAATTTGACAGCTGTCAAAATCTATATTTTCTCTAAATATTAAAAATTAAATATCAAAATGAGGAGAATTTGTTGAATGACAAAATTGTTACAAATTCTGATCATTTTATAATTTTATTCAGACCGCTAAATAATTTTATTCCGACCGTTTAATAATTTTATTCTGACAATCATTAATTTTATTCAGACCGTTACTATTTCTTTTATGACCTTATATTGAATTGTATTCTGACCAAGGAAACCATTTTTATTCTGACCGAAACATCATTTTAATTCTGACCATTTATTTTGTTGCTTTTATAACCCCCTTGCTTCCCTTAATAGGGAAAAAAAACCCAAATCCATTTTGTAATTTCATAATTTAAAAAGCAAACTTTGCTATAGTAAGTCTGAAAAAGCCTCTGAAAGAGGCAAAACACGTGATTAATTTTATATTATTCCCAACACACGTTATATACCTATAAATATAATGCTATATATAACATTTTATAAGGGAGTACTTGGTAACTTCGAAATAGCAATGCATATTTAACCGGATGGCTGCCACAGACGTCTTAAGACGTGAAATTTTCCGTGAACGGCACGGCACGCCAATCATTAAAAAATTACGTTTTTAGACGCTCGCTTTAAGCTTGATTTATTAACTAAAATCAATTGTAACTGATGAGTCGTAAATATTTTAATTTTGTTATTATGGACGGCACAATCGCATCGTAATCGACAAGTTTTTACAAATACACATTTAAAAAAGATATATTTAGAACGTTTTATTTTTACGTTAAAATTCGTGGCGTGCGAGGTACCGCCAAACATGCACATACTGGCAGTTAAAAGATTAAATTTTTTTGTTAATCATCAGTATTTCAAAAATAACATTGGAAAAAACACAAAAAATATACAATTTGTCTTATAAATATGTACATGAAGTATTTATATATTTACTAGAACAAATAAAATACATCACATGACATTAGAGCTGACGCCAATGCGCCATGCATTTGACAAAATATGATAAAAACATGTGTCACAATTAGTAACAAAATACGTGGAATAATCAAAGATATTTTTTGAAGTTATACTTATTTAGGCGCGTTATGAAAAAATGATGAGAGTGAAATTTTAAGATGCGCGCAAGAAAATTCACAGTTTGAGCTTATATACTTTTTAAAGTGCATCAATATAATTGAGGTTAACTATCCGTATGTATTATTTATTGATATAAATTAAAATATGATTATTTAATATAATTAATACTAAATATTATTAAATTGTTAATGTTGAATATTTATTATTGGTTATTTAATACAGTGAAACCCCGATTCTACGTTTTTCAAGGGACCGTATAAAACAAACGTTAAATGCGGGAAAGTTTTATATATGAACTAAATGCCGGGATTTTAGAAAATGAACGCACCACGCGGGAAAACGTATAATGCGAGAACGTAAGATCGGGGTTCCACTGTATTTACAAAATAAAGAAATAAATTTAATTCAAAAATTGTGATAACAATGAAAAGTGAATATTAAATTAAGAAAATAATAAATATTTAAAAATTGAATTTATTATTAAATCCTTTTATTTACTTTAAAAATATTAAATAATCAATAATAAATATTTAAAATTTAGAATCTTATAATATTTAGTACAAATTATGTTATATATATTTATAATTCTCTAAATTTTATTTTTGATAATTATAATATATATAAATTATAATTATCAAAAATAAAATTAAACTATTAATTTACAATTTTTAATATTTATTTCTAATATCTAATTCTCTACAATAATTTAATGTTGCCAAAGAAGTATAACTTCTGACGCGCGTTCATAAGTACACGCACCCTTTTTTTTAACCATCCGCTCCCAACTTGGAGCATATGGACTCCTCATGGAGTTTATCTCAACATATGTTTTTTCTACAATAACTGCTTGTTACTCAGTTGCTCAACCTTTCTTTTTCTAAGAGAGTAGGGATGGAAAGGATTTATATACACGAATTTGAATTAATGATATAAATTTTGGTACATCTGAAACTCCTTGAGTATACTCGAGTATTTTAAAAATTTACTACTCGATACTCGAGTAATTGAGACGTCCAGTAATAAGATTCTCTAGTTGCAATCTCTCATTAATTCTATTTATTACATATCTCTTCTTAGTCTTGAAACGTTCTTTCATTCTTTTATCAAAATATTTTCATCGGTCTGTATCTATTTTCAAATTATTTAATCTCGTAGAAACGGTAAACACTTTTTATTCCTTTGCTATTTGCTTTTTAATTGGGTCTAAATGATCTTATCCATTCAAAGAGATTTATGAATGCTTAGAATGCAATTCAAAAGAAAGAAAACTGTCTGAACCTCAAGTATTTTGTATTTGATTAGAAAATATTTTAGCATTTCTTATTACCAGGGCTGTGGAGTCGGTAAAAAAAGTCCGACTCCGACTAAAAAAAGGTTAATATCGTCTCTTTATTCCCCTAATTTTCCTAATTATGTGTATTCAATTCAATATTAACCCTATCAATGCGGCCAAATGCCAAATTTGACATATTAAATGCAAAAATTCAAACTTTTCAAAATTTCCGACTCCGGCCAAAACGCCGCGCTGACTCCGACTCCACAGCCCTGCTTATTATAAATAGTTAATTAAAGTACGACAATGTTGTTTTAAAAGCAATAATAAATATTTATTTTACTAGCCAAAAATAATATTTCATTATTTCATTCAGGTACATGAAGTTTATGTTCGGGATTTTTTTAATAATATTTTTGATAAATAGACTAAATCAGTGTTCCCCAACCTTTTAAAACATGCGGACCACTAATACTGAAATAAAAATGGATTTTTATTTAATATTTTTTATAATTAAGAATTTCGACTGAAGGTTCTTAATGTAATTTCTATATCAAATTTGAATTGCTTAACTTTGTACTTTCCCATGAGTTTTGTCGCAAACGACCCGGGTTTCGCCTTTCGGCATTTCAAGTGCACGGATGTACTTGAACTGACACGTAGTAAACAGTTTGTATCGTTTATATACAAAAATATAAGTAGATCACTAAGTTTAATTGCTTTTTTTTTTTTCCTATCCGCTCCCTATTCGGAGCATTTGGCCGCCACACGGTGCCTCCGAGATTCTCTCTCTTTCGCCAGCCTCCTCGCATCTTCCCAGGTCATCCCGGCGTCCCGTAGCTTCCCTGCGTACATCCTATGGATGGTCATCAGAAGCCTTCCGCGGCGTCGGGATTCATCAAATTGATAGAAGAGGCAGGCAGGATGTCCGAGTCCGCGTATGCTTTCCATCCCCACTCTCTTCGTACCTTGTAATTCTTACTTAACTTTTGTAACAATATCACTATTTCATTGTATTTCTTATCAGTTGATAATGCTCGCCATGAGCGAAATCGGTCCTGATTCAATAAACAAATATGTGGAATAAGTACAAATGAACTAGTACTACCTACTAGTAAACACCTTAAAAGTAAAAAAATATTGATTTTCATATATAACATAGGTAACGGGGACCCGATTGCGCGATACTATTACTCTTAAAAAAAACATTATATTTTCTTTTTTTAATGGTGTGTCTGCTTTGAAATATGAAAGCATTTTTATTACATTTTTTATGTTCTTATCATGACAACACTATTTCCTCCACAATAATTTCCATCAAACGAAATAAGCTCAAAATGTATTTCTTTAAATAGAGCTAATAAAATACGGTAAATAACTCAGCATTAACTTTTTTTATCTTAAAATTAATGACTCGAAATGTGCTATTTTATTCCATAATGTAAAAATAAAAAGACATTGCCAAGTCATTACACGCACAATTGAAAAAAATCACATATTAAAAGTTTATTTTGGCTCTCTTGAAAAATAAACGCATTTAAAATTCTGAATTGAATAGATGCGATGTATTGACTATAAAATTATCCCCGATTGTAGTCCGCAGCGTTACAACGTTATTCGTGTTTTTAGCAGTAACCTTCGAAGGCGGTCACTGAACAATAATCAGGGCTGTGGAGTCGGGGCTTTTTGGCCGTAGTCGGAGTCAGAGTCATCGCGGTGATTTGGCCGGAGTCGTACTCGGAGTCGGATATTTTGAAAAGTTTGAACTTTTTATTTTTGCATATAATATGTCAAATTTGGCTATTGGCCGGATTGGTAGGGTTGATATTTAATTGAATACACATAAATAGGAAAATTAGGCAAAAAAAAAGTGACGATATGAAACTTTTTTAGTCGGAGTCGGAGTCGTGTTTTTGGTCAATTTTGGAGTCAGAGTCGTGGTTTTGGTAAATGCTGGAGTCGGAGTCGGAGTCGAACTTTTTTTTACCGAATCCACAGCCCTGATTATAACATTTTCTCCCTGATTTTAGTCCGCAGCGTTACAACGTTATTCGTGTTTTTAACAGTGACCTTCGAAAGACGGTCCCTGAAAAATATCGCGTGGTCCGAGGGGGTCTAAAAATACCCCAGTGTTATGGCTGTATTGGCATAGATTGCATTAAAATATATTATATTATGCTTTAACCTATTCTTTATACATTGATAGGTTTCCTATAATTATTCATATTTTGAGTCGCGCATGAAAAGACAAGCAGTTCGTGTTGATGTTCATGACAGACTGGCGTAATGAAAACTCTGAGCGTGATCGCTTATCTAGGACTTTTAATGTAAAAAGCATCTATTTGATTTAAGAATACCAAAATTTTACACATTTTATCACTAATATTGAGATAGATATTTAAAATAAAGTAGCAGAGGTGGTCAACTGTGTTACCTTCTGGCTGTCAAAAGATATCTAAGGATGCGATATATTGATCATTTTTCATATCCTCGTCCGCTACTACTTTATAACATTTTCCCGATTGTAATCCGCAGCGTTACAGCGTTATTCGTGCTTTTAACAGTAACCTTTGAAAGACGGTCCCTGAAAAATAGCGCGTGATCCAAAAGGGGGCTTAAAATACTCCAGTTGTATGGCTTTATTGCAGAGCTGTGCAGTCGTTAAAAAAATTAAGACTCCGACTACGACTCCAACATTGACCAAAAACACGACTTTTTTTCATTTCGTCACGTTTTTCCCTAATATTAATTTTTATGTGTATTCATTTATACATCAACCAACCGATCCGGACAATAGCCAAATTTGAAATATTAGACGTATAAATGAAAAGTTCAAACTTTTCTAAATTACCGACTCCGAGTACGACATAACGACTCCGACGCCGGCCAAAATACTTCGACCCCACGACTTCGACTCCAACTCCGACCCCACATCCCTGCTTTATTGGCATATATTTAACTAACTTATTAAGCATTAAAAAAATGTTTATACATCGTTCTTTCAAATAAATCTGTAAAATCGTCAGTTTTTCTATAAATTTTCATATTTTAAGTCACGCATGACAGATCAGTAAAATTCTTCGTCACTCAAGTAGCTATATCTCGAACAATAATTTAAATTTTGAGAAAAACCTTGAAAGAACATATTTCTAGCGAGTTAAACATTGAAAATTTGCAATAAAAAAGAATCCGTTTACCAGATTACCCCTTCATCGTTCCCCTTCAAAAATAAATTATTAAAAATATATCTTGAAATTCTTGAGCACTTAACATCTGCAATATAAAAAACCCATTTATTCAAATATTTTAAATTAAATGATTTTTTTAATGACAGATCCATCGCAATAAAATTCTTTCGAAAATCACTTTTAAGTTCGCTATATCTCGAACTTTCAAGTTTTATTAACGAACTGGTCAGTTTGTCAAATAATTTTGAAACAAATTTGAAAACTTTGTCAAATTTATTAAAAAAATATGAATACAATAGGTACCTAATTAAGCGTAAAAAATCTTAAAGAATCTCACGGTACATAAGAATTGAAAACTGATATACAAATTGGTTTTTCCCACAACCACCCGTTGTGTATATGCAGCCAATGTTTCATGGCCGCCTTTCACAAAGCTATCGACATAAAAAAAAAATTACCCCTCACATTCATTGCCCGAGCCGATCTGTACGGGACTGATTTTGAACCATGCAATAGTGTGCTTGAAAATCAAATAAATTGGAGTGACTAGCTCAGCCACTGAAATCAGTTTGATACAGAGTATCCTTAAGTAGTTCAACTGAGGGTGCTTGATGGGATTTCAATATCAAATTTGAATTATTTAAATTTTGTACTTTTCCATGAGTTTTGTCGCTAACGACCCGGGTTCGCCTTTCGGCATCTTCAGGCATTCCAAGTGCATGGATGTTCTTGAACTGACGTCAGTTCAAGTACATCCGTGCACTTGGAACAAAATTCAAATAATTCAAATTTGACATAGTATCCTGTTTTTAATTCGTATACTGAGAGCCCGTCGTGTTAGACGAGAATATTGACTCTAGTGAAGAATCGAGATTTCGTCGATCCCCGAATAAATTTTCAAATTTTTCAAATGCAATGAAGTTAGCCTTAAGTGCAATCAAGTCAGCGTGGCCTATTATGCCCGTGTGAGGAAGGACCACAGCCCAATAGTTCTGCTCGTTCGGAATTCATTTGGGGGCAGTCCTGAAGTCTGATATGATATTTATTTTTTTAAGACTAGACTCTATTTATAAATAATTGAATTATGAATTTGTTATAAATATTTTTCTTATAATTTCTGCCAGCGGTTGGCAAACTTTTGCAAGTGTGAGCTTTATGAACAAATAAATTGAAGCAAAATATACTATAATTCAAATGTAGAGCAATGCAAGCTATCATATCAATAGAATAATATCACGCGTTTGAGATAAGATAACGTTTTCTTATCGCGTATGGGCAGTGAAGTTTGAATCCTGGGAATTTGCAGCGACGATATTAATGATTTTAGGCCAATAATAATCCGACTTCTTTTCTTTTTTATAAAATTGCGACGAAACAAAAATAATATTTTTTAACTACAACAGGTGTAAAAAGCATTGATTTAAATTAACAAAAGTTTACACATTGTATCCATAATATCAAGATTAAGAGAAAGTGGCAGTGGTAGTAAATTGTCTTACCCACCGGGACTGAAATAATTAACCGGTGGCTGCTTATTATTTCATATCGCTTTCACCTCATGTATACTATGCATCTCTTTGATCAATATTGCATTATTGTTAGTCAACACCCAAGCTTTCGACTAAGCGGCATCCTTTATACATTGATAACATAAACACGTCAGTAATAGCTTTTGTTTAATTACTGCGTGATATTTAACTTGCAAGTTTGCTTTATGCCACTTTGCATAGTATACAAACTTAGATAAGATTTACTAACTGGATTTGAATTTGCAATAGTTAAGATGTAGAGCAGTGTTCTCCAACCTTTCCCAAAAAATAATTAACGGACATTTTTTGCCTAAATTGATCTTTTGGTCGGAAATGCTTGTTTTACCGCATTCTATCATATACATTGATACCGTATCGCATTTTAGGACATCAGCACTCTCTCAAACGATCTATTTATCAACTCAGTCTATGAGTTTAAGACGATATCAGGAAGTAAATTCAGTCTATAGCGATTCAATATAGAGTAATTTTTAAAGTTTGTAAAAGCGACATATCGGCGCGGCGTCTTCTTGGATGTATATGCACAGCCGTCACGCTCTAAATATAGGTGGCTCTTTTACGCCCTGACTGCGTGAGATACGTGGTATTTCACGCAGCCTTCACTGGACCGGAAGCAAACGGTACGGATAGCGCATCTCGAGACGAGATGCTGCGCTGTACAGATCGTGATCGGAGAAACACAGTCCGCTAAGACCGGATGGTGAGGCGCACATAAGAACCTGTTTTCTTTTCAAAAGTCAGTCAAAGTTACAGAGCGAATAGGGAGTGTTGAGTGTGCACCCATCGGATAAAGCTTACACAGGGTCGACCCGCCGTTAAGCCCGCAGGTCGCCTTCAAACTACTAATCGTCTCTGTAACTCTTCGCAAATTAAAAATCCTGATATCGCCTGAAGGCGAAAAGGTATCGAATCGTTCTTTGAAATTTTAAATCTGTACTTGTGTTATTTGTGTAATTGTGTTAATTTGTAAACTCCATATAACTGTGTGTAATTGTCTAACTAATTAACTGAAATTAATTGTGCGAGTGATAATCGTACTTGTGTTTACCCTTTGAGATCGTTTTTAACTTCAGAGCATCCTTCTTCTCCTCCTCCGAATCCTAATTTCCTCTTCCCGAGTGTCAAGTCGGAGGCTGTCTCTTATTTTACGAGAGAGCTGAGATCAAGGTCGTCTCAACATGAATTTAAGAATTATCTATGGTTAAATAACGGAGTTAGTATAATTCCAGAGTTGCACTGCATCTGCACACTTTTTTATTACATTTATTTGAGAAAGTTTTAAAAATGTCATCATTAGACCTTTTACAACTTTATTTGTCAGGAGAGTTGTGAAAAAATATGCTTTAAATAAGTAATTGAAAAAATTTTTACTTGCCCCATTGTTACAAGTGAATTTTAATCAATCGAAACATAAAACGCTCATATTTCAAAACAGAGTCACAAGTAGTTAGTACCTTTTCAAACTAAGGTGTAGACATTTTGTATATATTATCCGAACCAAAATAGCATACCAAATTATATAATATATATCAAAAACTGCACACCATTTTTCCATTTCATAAAGTTGGGTTTTTCTTTGCATTTGACATACAAAACATAATAATATTTCGATGACAGACACGAACGATGGTGCTCTTGAAAAAGGTAAATGATGGCAGTACCTTTTTAGATCTTTCCCACATTTTACACCTGGCCGCTTCATGCTTTTACTTAAACCAATATTTTTCAAAAACTTATATTTGTATCGAAGTTTGGAGCTCAGTAAAGAAGTCGAAAAAATACTCGTAAAAAGTTCAAACTGTGTTCGAAAAAAATGAAAAACATCAAATGGTCGAATTACACGGAATAAAAGTGTAGAAAATTTTCCGTAATATCTTACATTCGTTACATCTTATCCTGATTGCAATTGACTCAATATTTATTATCAAAAAATGGTTCTTTGTAAAGTCGGTTTACGGACGATAGTTTAACGTGACAACGTCATAAGAAAACATTGATGAAATGATTGCATACTTTTATGAATAAAATGGAATCATTTTTATTGAATTATCATTATTTTGTATAGATACGAAGAAGGAGTGAAATGAAATCTACAATTTTTTATTGATATATTTTTTCGCACTCATTAATTCAAGGATTAATTACCTTTATTGCCGCAATTGTTGTTGTAATATATACAATGAAAACACATTAACATTTCACTTCACTTTATAAACAGTTGTAAACAGATCACGTGTAGGTACTGTAGGTGTATAAGTTGTGTGCTGCCGCTGTCTCTTTTCTACTCAGACGCATCGACCAATCGAGTGGAAGAGAGATAGATGCGGCACAATCCAAACGGTAGGCCGACCGTGCCTCTCTATCGCTTATCCGCGCTCTCGCTCGCACGCTTGCCTTCGGCGTAACGCGACAAACGGGACAATGAGTCATGTTTTTTCGTGCGTGCAGCGGGCGTTCATCGATTTATAAGACGTTGTCACGTCAAAAACTTTGATTATTCCACGTATTGTGCTTCCAACAGTGAAACGTCTTTCACCTCTTTCAGAGGCATGTGCGAACTTACTATCGCAAAGTTTGCTTAAGTAATGAAGCAAGATTGATTATAACATTTTAAAATGATAAAATTACAAAAATGGAGTTTTTATGGGATATTTCATTTTTACGGGAAGCAAAGAGGGGTTTATAGAATCGAAACAAAGCAAACAAATAATTAAACTTCTGATGAAGTTAACATTACAAACTATTAAACTAATGAGCTGCAATCAATCAGATAGGTTTGTGTTTACCCTATTTTATTGGAAATAATGTAAGCAATGGCGAGCAACGTGTCCTATTAAGAATATTATTTAATAATACGTCTTTTTTGTTAAGAGTTTTATTTATTTCTAAAAATTCTAAACAGTTCATCTTTAAACCCTTTTTATTTACTCGGTGGAGTATTTCTTAATACGTGGATCAATGTTATTTTAAATTTTATATTAAAATGAACTTTCACAAAGTAACCGCCGAAACCATCGAAAGTATTAAGTATTTAATAGTTTTTTGATAGCTATGGACGTCTGGAGTTCCGCTTTCATTCACCTTTATAAATTTATACTTCAGGACATATTATTGGGAAACGCTGTACATGTAACATGCACTTATGTATGTAGAACATACCTTGTTGGCTTTTCGTGGGAATGTGTACCAGGAAATGGAAAATATACGTCACTGCCTACTACATTTCCGACCATAAATATTTGAGCTGGATTTCAATTTATTCAGATCTCGTTTGGAAAACTGAACGAAGTTTTAAAAGGAGCAGGAAAAGAAAAGATTATGTACCTTTTTTCAACTATGTCTGCTTTCTAACGCGCAGTGGTGGATCTAGAAAATGTCCCAAGGGGTGGCATTCCAATTTCAAAATAAACTTGATACATAAATAATACATTAAGAAATATGTGGTAGCAAAAATATATGTACACGCTATTTTTTTTACAAAAGTAATGATGACCCTGCGTTTATAGAAGTGATGACTCCGACCAAAATCATGTAATTTAATTTGATGACTCTGACCATTATCATTGACTCTTCTATTTCAATTAAAAACATTAAAAACCACAGGTTAATTGACAATATTTTAAAATTGAATTGACAATATTTTGCTAAACTTGAGCGAGGTGTGAACATTTGACACTTTGAATCCTTGTCTGAAATATCCAGTGGCGGATCCAGAAAGTGTCTCAAGGAGTGACAATGTTACAAATTCAGACCCTATAATCTATTCCTAACTCATACGATTCCTTAGCCAGGCAAGTTCAATGCAAAACTCTACGCGCTGGGCAAGTTGGTTTTAAGGCCGGACTGTACTTGTGGGCACGCCCATCAGGACGCTTATCACATTCTATGGGACTGCCCCCAAAAGAATTCCAAACGAGCAGAACTGTTTGCTGTGGTCTGTCTTCACACGGGCCCAATAGGCCACGCTGACTTGATTGCAACTAAAGCTAACTTCATTGCATTTGAAAAATTTGCAAATCTATTCGGGGATTGACATAATCTCGATTCTTCACTAGAGTCAATATACTCGTCTAACACGACGGGCTCTCAGTATACGGATTATACACAGGATACTCTGTATCAAAATGATTTCAGTGGCTGAGCTAGTCACTCCAATTTATTTTATTTAAATTTTAAAGCACTTTAGTGCATGGTTCAAAATCAGACCCATGCAGATCTGCTCGGGCCATGAATGTGAGGGGTAAATTTCTTTTTCTATATCGATAGCGTTGTGACAGGCGGCCATGGAACATTGGCTGCATATACACAATGGGTGGTGGTGGCAAAAACCAACTTGTTCTTAGCCAGGTTTTCATGCGTAATAATGTGGAAAAACTCCTTTCAGCGGAGGCAACGCTGATTGACAAACTTAACAAACGTAAGAAAACTTTACAATTAGGATACAATAATGAATTTATCACATGTCGTATATATAGCAACATATTTATTTAAATAAAAATCATTTGAAAATTTATTTTACAATATTTTGTAAGGAAGAAATCCTCCTCAGGGGGGGGGTATGTCCACCATGAACCCCCCCCCAATGTCTAATGGAGCAGGATAGAGCTGCTCGCTGTTCTGTCATCCAATCCATCTTACGTCTCGGGCCTCGCGCCGTGACTCCGACTCCAGCCAAAAAAACCCATCCTTCATTCCTACTCTGACTCTGACTCCGACTCTGACTCCACAGCCCTGATTGCAACGCTTGCAGGGCACCGGCTAATTTTATAATAAAAACCAATTTCTACAGCAACCGTAGAATCTTTCAAAAGTATTATGTTATTAAAATTACAAGCCAGTGTAATATAAAAGTAGAAAATCGCATTGTGGAACATTATGCTTGCAGCAGACTAATGTCTGCAGCAGAAACCATAATAAAACCGATTATAATTTGGCTAAGTACTCCAGTGGGCAAAATGAATGAAACAAATAACAGTAAAAAAACTTTGCTTTTATCATTCAAAAAATATTATTGCCAATTTTAGATTTAACATTTGAAACCTTTTTTATTCACTTGGCAAAGTTTGCATTTTTACACATTATCTGTAATTTTTTAATTTAAAACATGTTTTAAAAAAAATGCTAGTTAACACAAACCTATGAGGAAAAAGTAATGAAAATATCTACTTTTTTCAGTTTTTCAACAAATGGATTTGACCAAATTTGAAATTTACCTCCTGATATATAAAGTCGTGTCTGTTACACCACTTTCGAGTCGAGTAAGGCTGGACTGATTTTGATGTTCTTTGATTTTTGGCTTTGTCACCGTCCCGAATAGCAGAATAAGTATTAAAGCATGCCAAAGTATCACGGCATCAAATTTATTGAACTTAATTTATTTTTACGTAATAAAAAACTGAATTTAATTCAGCTAATTAACCTTCGTAGGACTATCCTTGGAAAATGACTCTCAAGCCAAAGGGGGGTTAAAAAATACCCCAGTGTTTTGGCCTTATTGGCATAGACTGCAATAAAAAAATGATTCGAATATGCTTTGACGTATGTATATTTAATACATCTTTCTGAAAAAAAAAATCATATAAAAATCCCTAGTTTTCCTATAATTATTCATATTTAAGTCACGCATGAAAACGACGACTTTTCCACTCCAACAGCTATGGCGGACTAACAATGAAGCCGGTGACTAACAAGCCAATAACCATGCACGAAGTCACATTACCTTATCTCTTATCTTAGCGCTTATCGCCTTTTAATGTTGCCAGATATGAATCACTCCGTCCATGTTATCTATGTTAGCAAAGGTGTAAAAAACTATAATTTAAGAATACCAAAAGTTTAGACATCGTATCACTAGTATTAATATGAAATACCGAAACAAAAGTATTGATTTAGTCGTCCAGTATTTCGATCCGAATAATAATTATTTGTTTGCTTAATTTTTGATAAAAGCTGATATTCAAATATAACTCACGGGTGATTTGATTGCCTGAAAAGATATTTTATTAGACTTATTTAATAGTTAATTTAAGAAAAAGGATCTTTGCGCATTCCAACCAACCAGCTATCAGAACCTAAAAGCGGGATGTAAAAAGAGCAATGTGCCAACAATAAGGCTTTTCCTGGCCCCATACTTTCTACATAAGCCTCCCGGAAAAGCAGCTTAGGTAAAAGTATTATATTTCAAGCTGTGCATTTAAGGCAAACTCGGTAAAAGAAAAACCATCCATTTTTTCCAATAACTAAGCTTATATCGATTCAACCACGAAGTTTTAGTAACATTACTTTTAAACAAATACACTCTACCCTCTTATGGTACCGAGATACAGACCACGCTAAAGAAACCTGCTCTATAGGAAACTCAGCACCTATACAAGATTTAATTTAGTGTTTTTTCTAGGGCTGTGACCACTCCGACTCCAACATTGACCAAAAACACACCTTCGACTCCGACTAAAAAAAGTTTTAAGATCGTCACTTGTTTTTCCTAATTTTCCTATTATGTGTATTAAATTAAATATCAACCCTACCAATCCTGCCAATAGCCAAATTTGACATATTATACGCAAAAATAAGATAATATAATAAAGTTCAAACTTTTCAAAATTTCCGACTCCTAGTACGACTCCGGCCAAAACGCCGCGACGACTCCGACTCCTGCCAAAAAGCTCCGACTCCATTGGTTTTTTCAATACAATAAATAAATATTTATTTATTTGTTGGAAAATAATTAAATATAATACATGACATTACAGCTGACGCCAGTGCGCCATGCATTTGACAAATTTAATTTTAATTTGTCAGATCCGCGGCGCAGTGTTAGTGTTGTGTTGGCTTGCTTGCCAGATCGCCCGGGTTCTGATTCCAAAGTACGAGCGGATTTTTTCAGTTGATAAATCTGTTCAAAGGTGCTTGTTTTGTTGAAAATCCCTTCCCACCTTTCCTACCCCAAAGGGCGACGCCTAGTGAGAGATTAGCTTACCACTAATTCCCACTTTTTGAATAGTTTATATGCAAAAATCGAGAATTTTTCGAGGACCGGATGAAACCGGATGAAACCGGTTTTGGCGGGCCGTAGTTTGGTGACCGTTACTCTAAGGTGGAGCGGCTGTTACAAACGCTACAGCATACCACTCGAAAGTAGGAAACGCTATAAGAGGGTTCGTTGTACCAAAATGCTAGCTTCGGTCAATATTGTATTCATAAAATCCGATCTCAGCTTTTCTTATTGGAATTTTCGAATTTAATTTAACACTCTGAGATACGTGAATTACCGGTACGAATTTAAAGTCACTTAAAGATACAGGAGCTGTCAATTCTAAGTGGAAAGGCATTGTATTTAAATAAATAAAGAAAGTGTGTTGTGTAAGGCGTACAAAAAAAGCGTTTTGTTTATTTAAAATAAATGTATTAAATGTGAAAATGGTTTCAATATCAATAAACATTTAGTAAATATTTGAAATTAATTATTTGGTCAGTTTTTAATTCGATAAATGGTCAGTAAATATAAAATAAATGGTCAGTGATAAATACTTAAACGGTCGGTGAAAAATGGTCGGCTAGAAATAATAAATTGTCAGTTAAAAATTATAAATGGTGCATCCTCTAAATTAAAACAACTCTTTGGGATCTTTTAATATAATATTTTTATCAATTAGAGACAAAACATTTTTAATAATATCGTAAATCTTACACTTATTAAAATAATATTATCTGTTTTCAAATACCTGAACATAAGAAATAATTTCATTTAATGTGCTTATTTTTCATAGACTTTCACAAGCTGTCATACTAAAACTAACGATTTTTTAAAATGACTGACCATTTAATTTTAATGCCAACCGTTTTTAATAAGTTACTTACCAGTATAAATACATTAACTACCGTTTCATTTGATTACTGGCCAAAATCATACTGGCACAATGACAACTGACCGTTTATAATATTAACTGACTATTTATTTATTTTTTTGACCAAAAACTTGAATTAGATACTGACCCATTAACCTTTGAAAGACTGTCCTTGAAAAATAGCTTTTTAATTAACGTTATATAAAAAAAAATGAAAATCGATAATTGTTCTATAATTATTCATATTTTAAGTAGTCGCGCATGAATGAGACTACCTGTTCGTGTTCTTGTTTATTCTAGACTGGCGATATCAAAACTATGAATGCGACTTCTTATCTACACGTTTTAATGTAAAAAGCATTTATTTGATTTGGAATGTTCGTTAAAAGAGGCGCGTTTGAGATAAGATAACGTTATTTTATTGCGTATGGGCAGTGAAGTTTCAATCCTGGCAATTGGTAGCGACAACATAAATGGTTTTCGGCCAATAATAATCCGACTTATTTTTTTTATTATTTAATTGCGACGGAACTAGTCGATCGAAATCATATTTTTTTACTGCAAAGATATAAAAAGCAATGATTTAAGAATAAAAAAAGTATATTTACACATTATATCACTAATATTAGGATAGATATTGAAGATAAAGTGGCAGTGGTAGTAAACTGTCTCACCCACAAGGACGGAAATGTTAAGATTGATGTTAAATCTCGAATTTCATCACATTTAAAAATATTTGCTCTGTATAATAAATGATTTCACTGAGAATTATCAATTAAAAATATTCATATGGCTTTGAATCCTGATATTATTGATTGCACTCATTTTTAAATGCTTCGTGATTTTCAATAGCTTTTCAATCAACTTTTTTTCTATTTTATTTAAAATTAATCAACTATAATTGAGTAAGAGTAAATCAAAACTACATCGAAACAATTTGATTAAAAATCCTACAATGGTAAAAAATTACACATTGTATTACTAATATTAAGATAGATATTTAAGATAATGTAGCAGTGATGGTTGACTGTTTCACCCTCAGCATGGCAAAAGTTAATATGTTAACGGTCAATTAATGGTGGGGAAATGCATAACATTTTTTTCAACCATTTTCTTTCAGATCGGATGGAGGATAACGGTTAAATGGATCGCCGGAAATGCAGCCTGCAAGATGTTCCTATTCCTCAGAGCATTTGGTCTCTACCTATCGTCGAACGTTTTGATTTGCATCTCTCTCGACCGATATTTTGCAGTCCTGCACCCTTTAAGAGTAACGGACGCACGTCGACGCGGACGCTCTATGCTGATCAGCGCATGGATTACGTCGTTTGTATGCAGTATTCCGCAGGTAATATACAAAATTTACAATTTATTAAACGTACATATATTGAGACGACCTTGATCTCGGCTCCCTCGTAAATCGAGAGGGAGCCTCCGATCCGACACTCAGGAGAGGAATTTAGGGAATGGAGTAGGAGAAACAGGGTGCTCTTATAAAAAAAAGACGATCTCAAAGCGTTATGGGGTGCGATTAGCACAAATTATTTATTCGTTACGAATATACACATTAAAGAATTACATTATACTGAATTTAGTTTAACATGGCAATACCTCTATTACGATTTTTTTATTGCGATTACGGAGGAGATATCAGAAATTTAATTAGATTTTATTCTTATGGTGAGGATTGGGAGCTTGAAGGCTACTTTCCAGGGTTTACGCATGGGAGATTTCCCTCCACCAACTCGTAAGGCTTATCTGGATCTCAAGTGCACGCTTAAGGATCGCTAATCTCTAACTAACCAATTACAAAAAAAAGCGGACCTAATATGATCATTTTCACCCGTGATAAACGGGTAATGCCCAACTTAGTGTCATCATAGCGGAGCAAAACCGTTAAAAGATGCGTCCGATTCACCATTTTTTATGGTCCATCGAACTCTGCATGAAATACCCCGTATCTCATGCACTCAGGGCGTGAAAGAGTCAGAGAACATTTAGAGCGAGACGTCGGCTCCTGTTCCGACTTGGAGACGTCGCGCCTCAATGTCTCTGAAATTCTAAAACATTCAATATATAAGACGTGCAAAAATCAATATATAGTTTTGTAGAATGATTGTGCTCAAACTATATATGTATCACGAAGTGAAAGCACTCGTAAATAATTCAGAGCGCAAAAAAGGTTATTTTAATAAAGCCATGTAGTGTTTTTTTTACAACAATCATTCATATTTGAAATCAATCAATCATAGTTGAAAATGCCCATTTGTTATGATGAAAAAATCACGAATAGAAATAATTTTGACCGTGTACCTATTTCCATTTGAAAAGTTCATTGATCACTTTTAAGGTGTTCACTGTCATTACTTGGAGGAATGGCATTATAATAAAAATAGTAAAACATTTTCAGTACTTATTCCACACACAATCAGGACCAGTTTCGCTCATGGCGAGCATTATCAACTGATAAGAAATACAAAGAAACAGTGTATACAAAAGTTCAGTAAGAATTACAAGGTATGACAAACAATTGGTATTACAACTAAGCGAATAATTAAGGCAAAAAAAAGGAAAATAGACCAACAAATTATGTTTGAGAATGTACTTAAAACAAATAGTATGTTTTATTATATAGGGTACTAGTGTTCGAACCCGGCTTCGCTCGGACCAGTTTGGGGTTATGTTCACTTCGGCGCGTAAATTCAGACGGGCCAAGTTGAAACAACTTTTTTCAAAATTCAAAAGTCTAGGTCAATTAAAAGTGGAAAATTAAAATGAACATTTCAGACTGGCATTGACATTTCACAGCCCCTTTCATATATTGACAGCCCCATTCTCGCCCATTAAAATGTTCAAATTCAAGGAAAAAATCTAATTTCCTGTCAAAGAAATGTCAAAAAATACTTCACGTAAATAAAAACATTATTATATTAATAAAAGCCGGGAAAAGTTCAGTAGAATACTAATTTATTACATTTTGACTAAATGTCTTCGCCGATAAAAAAATCAAACATATTTTCTTTCATATTCGTTTTTATGGCAACTTAATGACCAACAATGCAAAAGGGAATTACAGACCCACAGACATACATACGCCGTTTCGGTTTTATATATTTACTACTCGATACTCAGTGGAATCTACACACACATTGATAACGAAACAAATTTACATCCGCGAGCGAAATCAATTCGTTTGTTTGAACTTGCAACAACAATGCAAAGGGGAATTACAGACATACATCCCCCATTTCGGTTTTATATATAAGATTAAGAAATGTAGGGTATTTAAGTAATTCTAAATTCAATAATTTAAATACATGAATTGAACAAGGCGAGTGTTTTTTCACAATTTGGTATTACTGTATTACAAGACAGAAATTTTTCATTTTATGCATCTGTTTTGTATATTTATTTCACCCTAGTTTAAGCTTAAATTACCCGTCACTCTGCATAATCTTTTTCAAAGAGAATCCACAATAAAATTTGAGTTATTAGCCTTCAAATTTATTTTACACGATTTACTGTCTCGAGATAAATTTGAAAATTCGAAACGGTTTCGAAATAAAATTCATACTATCGAAGAAAACAATCAAAGTATTAAGACACAGCCTAAATTGTTCAATTTCACTAGGGACTCCAATTACTCAACATCTCAACTCAAATACTCGAGTAGTTTCAGATGTACAAAACTATAAATTATTAATTCAAAGGAGTGTATATACATAAATAGATGATAAATAAATAAATAAATATGCTTATTGACACATTTATTTCAATTTACTACAAATATATATCAAAAACAAAAATAGAATTTAACGTTAAATTTTTTAATTTGGTTAGAAGTTTGGTTTTTTTTTCCCGCAGTAGAAAAAACTCTCTCTGTTGCTGTGGACGTCAGCTTAAAAGTTAACAATCAATTTGAAAGTCCTATCTAGTTCTTTTGCCAGCTGCTTAAAACAAAATAAAATTTGGAAATAAATCTTCATTTATTGATTCCTCTTCAGACTCAACGCGAAGTAGATTAAACTTTACGGATTCTCAGTATACAGATACATAGGATACTTAATATCACTCTAACAAAGTGGCTGAGCAAGACACATTTTCTATTTTATTTTCTTTCTATTTTTCTTCTCTTTAAGCACCTTAGTGCATGGTTAAAAGATCAGTCCCGTGCAGCTCTGTCTCGGGCAAAGTAAGTGAGGAGTAAATTCGTTTCTTTTCTTGATCGTATAGCGTTATGGAAGGCGGCTGTGAAAAACGGCTGCACACACATAACGGAAGGGTGGTGGGACAACCAACTTGTTCACCCAAATATATATTTATAAATTACGAGAATTACTCGAGTATCGAGCACTTGAAAAATGGACGAGTATACTCGAGTATCGAGTACTCGATACTCGAATTTGAGTCTCTAGATGTCACTATTCAAATTGAATTGGGGTGAATAGAGACGAGAGAGGGTGAATAGAGACAAAACAACAGATTGTAACGATTGGAATATACGAATTAACTTAAACTGACTAGTAGAAAATAGTTTTGTATTGTTTATATGCAAAAATAAAAGAAAATCACAATCAATTTTTGATGTAAATAAATTTCATTTAAACGAACAACTTCTTCCAAATTCAACCCTGTTGTACCCCTTTAAATAATTGTCATTTATTAATAATTCAAGCACTTACTATCATTAAGTATTAATTCAAAAACTTGAAATCAATCAACTCATTAATAATAGGTCGAATAAAACCCTAGATTTATTTTAGATATTCCTATGTTATTATTTGGTTATTAGTATTTTCAAAAACCCTGATAATTATAACAAGCCCACTTAAATCATTGAAAATCGTTTACATAAAATTTTCGCTAATTTACATTTTAATAGCAATTTAACTTATTGATCTACTTCTATTTTTGTATATAAACGATACAAACTGTTTACTACGCGTCAGTTCGAGTACATCCGTGCACTTGAAATGCCTATTATCCTAGCCTAAACGCAAATTATAATCAAATTATAACATGGAAATGCCGATGTATAATTTGTGGGTTTTAACCGACCTATTATTATTGAATTGATTGATTTTAAGTTAGAATTTTTTGAATTTTGTACTTTTCCATGAGTTTTGTCGCTAACGACCCGGGTTTCGCCTTTCGGCATCTTCAGGCATTCCAAGTGCACGGATGTACTTGAACTGACGCGTAGTAAACAGTTTGTATCGTTTATATGCAAAAATATAAGTAGGTCACTAAGTTAAAAGGTTATTGAAATGTAAATTAGCGAAATTTGAATGAATACAAGTTTCAATGATTTAAGTGGGTTTGTTATAATTACGGGGATTTTTGAAAATATTAATGACCGGATGATAACATAAGAATATTTAAAATAAATCTAGGGTCCTATCCGACGTCTCGTTAATGAGTTGATTGATTTTAAGCCTTTATTATTATATTACATTAATGATAGTAAGTGAATTTATATTTAATAATAGCAAGTGCTTGAATTGTAAATAAATAACAATTATTAATAAATGACAATAAATTAAAATTAACAATTATTTAAAAGGGTACAACAATGGTGAACTAGGCAAATATAGTTGCTCGTTCAAAATTGGCAGACCGTTGAGCTGAGCTCGATTAATCTCTAAGATTTCTTGATAAAATAGTTTAAACTCACCCCTGTTAGTATGTAACAAAATGTGATTTTAAGTGATTTTAAGTGTTTGAGTGTGAAATAAATAATTGAATTTTGGCATACAGTTTGCGGCCTGGCAAAAAGCGGACCCCTGGCTTAAACGACCTTTAGAATTTATTATAAATAAGGGGGTTTATAATGGAAATTTACTATTATCATAGAGGTTGGCTGGTTAATTAAAAAAGTGTATGTTCTTTTGCAAAAACATCGTACTCATTTCCAACTGTTTGTTTAGGATTTTGTAAAATTTTCACTGTAACTCTATGAATATGTCATATTGCCTTATTAAAATTTTCAACATATTCTAAGAATAAAAATAAAAAATAAAACCCTTAAAACTAGGTAATAGCATTTCAAAGTACATATGTACATACTCTGCATGTGTATGATATTTAGTATAAGACATAACATGATTTCACTGAAAAGCTCATTAGCTTAATCTTGTATCAAAGTAGATATATTATAAAATAAAAAGCAATATATTTCTTAGGTCATAATCTTATTCAAGTTTTGGCCAGTCAAATAAATAAATGGTCAGTTAATATTATAAACGGTCAGTTGTCATTGTATCAGAACGAATGTGGTCAGTTATTAAACGAAACGGTCAGTAATGTTTATACATACAATTTATTGGATCAGAACCGGTTTCGCTCATGGCGAGCATTGTCAACTGATGATGAGGACTGTCAATGCTCGCCATTCCACCAAGTATTGACAGTGAACACCTTAAAAGTGGTCAGTAATGTATTTTTAATGGTTAGTAATTTATTAAAAACGGTTGGTATCTATATTAAATAGTAAGTTTTAGTTTGACAGCTTGTGAATTTTACCAAATATGGTCGTAAAAGAGGCAAATTTATGACAAGTTCTATTAAAAGTAAGCTAAATAAATAAAATGATTTCTGTAGGGCAGGTATTTGAAAACAGCTAATATTATTTTAATAAGTATAAGGTGAACGATTTTTTTAAAAATGTTTCGTCTTTAATTTTTAGAATTATAAATATAAAAGATCCTAAAGAATACTTTGAAACATTGATATTCCACCCTTTTAATTATTTTAGCAGAACTATCGTTGGATTGAGCACTCCACGTGAATTAAAGACATTAAGATTTATTAAATGCACTTATTTTGGTTTTTATTTTGCTAATGATTATTCATACTGAGACGACTTTGATTCGGGTTCTCTCGTAAAACAAGAGAAAACCTCCGTCCGTCACTCGAGGAGAGGAATTTAGGGATCGGAGATGGAGAATCAGGATGCTCTTTAATTAAAACGATCTCAGAATGTCAAATAGTGCTATTGCACACACAATTTATTAATGTTCGGTACAGAAGTTATATTATTATAAATTACACACAAAAAACACAGAAGTTATAACTCAATTACAAATAATGTTTAACGATTGCGACAAGCCGATACTAGGAACTGTACGCGATTTTAAGATACTCGAAGGAGGGAGGATACTTCGACCAATCTTGCAAACAAGTGCAAAAAACAAAAGTAAAAAAGCGGCTCCCTAGGGTGAATGACGGTTATAAGCAGTTGACAGGCCGCTTACACTGATAACACATTATTTATGGGCCAATGAACTTTTTACGAAGCACCATGCGCTCTCGTTGTGTACCATGCACTAACGGGCGTCAAGAGATAAGAGAAATTGAAATACTTCTGTATTGAATCGCTATAGATTTCAATACAGATTATTATAAGAATGAATTTATTTCCTGATATCGACTTAAACTCATAGACTGAGGTGAAAAATAGATCGTTCAAGAGAGTTCTGATGACCTAGCATATAGGGCGGAGTCAATACTAATCGATTTTTGATGAAATAGCTTGCATTGCTAAGTCGTCGTACATTTCAATTATAATCTACTTATCTTACATTTTGCTTCAATTTTATTGCTTAGTTATAATACCAATTGTTTGTCTTACCTTGTAATTATCACTTAAACTTTGTATAAATATCACTGTTTTGTTGTATTTCTTATCAGTTGACAATTCTCGCCATGAGCGAAACCGGTCCTGATCTAATACAATTATGGTGGGAAAAGTACTAAAAATGTTTTATTATTTTTATTATAATTTCATTCCACCAAGTATTAACAGTGAACACCTTAAAAGTGACCAATTATTAATTTTAACTGACCATTTATTATTTTTTACCGACCGTATAAAGTTTTATTACTGACCATTTATTTGATGTTTACTGAACATTTATAGAATAAGAAACTGACCAAATAATTAGTATTAGAAATCAGGGCTGTGGAGTCGGTAAAAAAAAGTCCAACTCCGACTCCGACTAAAAAATGGTTAAAATCGTCACCTTTTCCCCCTAATTTTCCTATTTATGTCTATTCGATTATATATCAACCCTATCAATGCGGCGAAAAGCCAAATTTGACATATTATTTGCAAAAATAAAAAGTTTGAACTTTTCAAAATTTCCGCCTTCGAGAACGACTCCGGCCAAGAAGCTCCGACTCCACGACACCGACTCCGACTCCACAGCCCTGGTAAAAATTCTAATATCTTACAGTTTTACATCAACAAAATGTTGTACCGTGTGACTTAACGATGAAAGCAAATGTTGCTTTGAACACGATGTAAACAGAAATCAAACCAAACTTCAAATCCAAGAATCGAGAGTGTAGTAAACACGTCCCGCCGAAAGGACACATGTTCCACAAAATGGGATGCACGCTTCTAAAACAACACGAGAGATTTTAACTGTGGTAGTTTTAAACCCTGTTTTCGTTACTCTTACATAAACTCACTTCAAGTATAAATTTTGACACTTTCATTTTCAACAGTTATTGCGTCCTATGTATTTATATATATATTAATAGTGTCATTTTAATCTGAAAATATTTCGACTTACAGTTAAAATGTCACTAACTCTCAAGCCGAAGGGGGTTAAAAAAAGACCCCAGTGTTTTGACCTTATTGGGATAGACTGCAATAAAAAAATGATTAAATATGCTTTGTCGTATATTTATACATCTTTCTGAAAAAAAAAATCATATAAAAATCTTTAGTTTTCCTATAAGTATTCATATTTAAGTCGCGCATGAAAACGACGACGTTTCCACTCCAACGGCTATAGCGGACTAACAATGGAGCCAGTGACTAAAAAGCCAATAACCATGCACGAAGTCACATTACCATATCTCTTATCATATCGCTTATCGCATTTTATTGTTGCCAGATATGAAACACTCCGTCCATGTTATCTATGACTTGCTATGGTCACGTTCTCTTATCGTTTATGGGCGCAAAATTTTATGTAAGCGCTTACCAGCGATTGCTAACATCGACAATTAGACTGACAAATTCCGACTTCTTCTCTTTTGTTCATTGATTACGGCGCAACTAGCAAATAATAATCATATTTTTTTTCTGCAAAAGGTGTAAAAACCATGATTCAAGAATACCGAAATTTAAGACATTGTATCACTAGTATTAAGATAGATATTTGAGGTAAAGTAGCTGTTGGGATAACATCTATACAGTTAGGGATGGCTAGGTAAACCACGTGCCCACGGGCGCAAATGTGCCCAAGGATCAAATTGCGGATTTCAATTTATTTGATTAGTTGTAATACCAATTGTTTGTCATACCTTGTAATTATTGCTTAATTTTTGTATAAATATCACTGTTTCGTTGTATTTCTTATCAGTTGATAGTGCTCGCCATGAGCGAAACCAGTCTTGATCCAATACATTTTATGTAGAATAAGTACTTAAAATGTGTTATTATTTTTATATGCACTATTAAGGTTAATTTATAAATATTCGCATGTCATTAACCTGTACATAAGTAACAATCCATAATTGTAAGAAGGTATAGTCTAGATCAGTGGTTCTCATGTGCGGCCACGGTGGCCGCATGCGGCCACCAGAGGATTTTTCTGCGGCCACCAAGAGATTCGTCGTTAATATTGATTTTGAATAAAAATGGGATTTTACAAGTTAATTTGTCAACATAGACACTGAAAATAAAATATTTAGTATGCATTTCATTGTGCATCAAGAATTGCTAGTTAGCAAAAACTCAACACATACATGTTGAGGTCTTTTTGACAAAAAGGACTCAACACAAATATTTGGTGCGGCCACCAGACATTTCCCTAGGATCGCTGATGTTCCTGATGCGGCCACAGCCAAATTTCACGTGAGAACCACTGGTCTAGATGATTCTGTGATATCAAAATATCTCACCCCTCTTTAATATATTACCCTTGACGTGCCAACTCCTCGCCAGGTATTATTAATTTAAGTGTAGAATCATACCCTATAAGCCCGGGTAGTGAGTTTTTTCCATTTTCTGACATCAAATTACAACACATTCGTTACGAGTACTTTCTAAAAAAAAACATTAAAACTGTGAGACATTTAAAAAAAAATCAATTACCAGCTGTACAACACCTTGGTGCATAATACTGTTTATATTTAAACTTGCTCTTATTAATAATACTTCACCTTTTGTATTTTTTAAGAAATAAAATTGGGAATTTGATATAGAATTATACATTTTATCAAAAACGTAATAAATAACAAACCCAAGTATGTAGTCCTTACATATTATTACATATACAACATTATATTATTTTTAACCATGTCCGCGTCCAACTTGGAGCATATGGACTCTTCACGGAGTTTATCTCAAAATTTGTTTTTTTCTACGAGAACTGCTTGTTACTCAGTTGCTCAACCTCTCTTTTTTCGAAGAGTTTAGGGATGGAAAGGATACGATGACTAGGACAGAATTAGTGATTAGTTAATCGCTGTCACTATGTGTCGCTCTGTGGGATCGGGAAGGTGGGAATGGATTTCAACAACACAGTCACCCATGCCTTAGAACAGATTTATCGACTGAAACAATCCGCTCGTACCGGGAATCGAGCCAGGGCGATCCGGCACGCAAGCCAACGCCGTTGACACTGCGCCACGGACCGGACTAACTGATTAAGTTGAGCTGTTTTACTCTAACAATTTAAAGTTCTTTTGTACCTGCGATAGGACTAGGACAGGACTAGTGATTAGTTAATCGCTGTCACTATGCGTCGCTCTTTGATGAAAATCCACATTTTTTTATATACCATTTTTTAATGGTGCATCAAACATTTGTTATGCCATTTCTATAGAGAATCTAAAACATTTGTCGCATTCGATGTTTATTTTCGACGCCTCAGTAAGACAGGCGAAAAGACTCGCCGGCGAGTCATCCGTAACGAATGAGTTAAAATAATAGGTACTTTTACAATGAAATATTCGTAAAAATATCCAACTATGGTCAAGCTCGCTTTTCGCGACCCTGTGCTTTAAAAGGAAATTTAATTCTATTAACGAACAAAATCCGAGCTTAAATAAAAAAAAAGTTCTGGGACAGCGATCTGTATAAAAAGGTCTCTATACAACACTGTGTGTCGAGATTTTTTCTACCTCTCAGATGTTTATACATTATAATACTGGAGTTAGAGTTTTTCACGTGGTCATGTTGGCAAAGTTTTCCATTGGGCTTAACGTGATTAACCCTCGAAAGACGATCCCTGAAAAATAAAGTGTGATCCGAAAGGGAGAATAAAAATACCCCAGTGTAATGGGTTTATTTGGCAGAGATTGCATTAACTTTTGCCTGGCTGAGGGTGAAACAGTCGACCACCACTTATGTTTTATCTTAAATATCTTTAAAAATAATAATATATTTTTAGTACTTTTTCACGTAAAATTTATTTGATCAGGACCGGTTTCGCTCATGGCGAGCATTGTCAACATTGACAGTGCTTGCCATGAGCGAAACCAGTCGTGATCAAATAAATTTTACGTGGAAAAAGTACTAAAAATGTATTATTATTTTTATTTTAATGCCTTTCCACCAAGTATTGACAGTGAACACCTTAAAAGTGTTAAATATCTTTCTTAATATTAGTGAAACAATGTGTACATTTTTAGTTTTCTATAATCATTGTTTTTTACATCTTTTGCAGTACAAAAATATGATTTTGATCGACTAGTTTCGTCGCAATTAAATAAAAAAGAAAATAAGTCGGATTATTACTGGCCGAAAACCATTTATATTGTCGCTACCAATTGCCTGGATTAAAAATTCACTGCCCATACGCGAAAAGATAACGTTATCTTATCTCAAACGCGCCTCGATCAAAAGTACTTTTCAAATCAAATGGAAGTTCTTTACAATAAAATACGTAATGAATGTCCATTGTAATTTATCAGTAAACATTTGTCTTCAATTCTTACAGTGGATTAAAAATAATTACTATAGATGGCATTATAAGGCTAATTGGATTAACGATTTATTTCACAAAAAGCTTCATTTACAGTTACTTCCGCGTTAAAAGCTCGATTAAGCACCCGATATCTAAGCCATTTTCACAATTGTTTTCTTTTAGCTATTTTGCTGGGTTTTTATGGGATACTGAAACAGTGAACAAAAGGTGAATAATCATGATACACGCATGCCTTTTACATACAATGCTACGTGTTTATGTAAAGATATTAAAAAATAAAATAGATAATGGAAAAATAAAATATAAATACTTTTAAGGAGTTCACTGTCAATACTTAATGGAATGCCATTATAATAAAAAAAAAATAGTACTTATTCCACATAAAATTTCCGGTTTCGCTCATGACGAGCGTTATCAACAGTTGAGTAAAAACAACGAAGCAGTGATATTTATTCAAAAGTAAAATGATCATTCACAAATTGTCAATGATCATTCATACTATTGATTTTTGTTAGCTTGCAATGCTAAGAGGATTTCAACATTTTAATTAAGGTCTATTTTGCTTCAATTTATTTGCTTAGTTGTATACCAATTGTTTTTCATACCTTATAATTCTTACTTTACATTGTAAAAATATCATATTCAATATTTTTTTCATATTTTATGCGCTGCCATACCGTTCATTTTGACAACTTACTGTTGCACTTGCGCAAATGTTATAGGCATAGTACAATTAACTTTCAGTTGGTGCGCGTGTTTCGTACCATAGACAATCGGCAAATGTCATCGATACCAATCAATGTAAGTGAAATTAAATCGAAATTATTTATCTAAAATATTGTGCATCTGAAAGCACTTTAATAAACAGAAACACTTTCTTTCTTTGAGTGGCATTGCAACGCTTGCCGGGTACCAGCTAATAGATAATAAAATGGAATCGCAAATATCGTTTTATGGGTGGCGAATCTTTACACATTAAAATGACATGTTATATTTTGCAACTAAAGCCCAAAATTTGCAACATCATATGGGGAACGGGATAATCTTGATTCCTCTTCAGATTCAACGCGAAGTAGATTAAACTCCACGGATTCTCAGTATACAGATACATAAGATACTTAATATCATTCTAACAAAGTGGCTGAGCAAGTCACATTTTCTTTTTTATTCTCTTTCTATTTCTCTTCTCTTTAAGCACCTTAGTGCATGGCTAAAAGATCAGTCCCGTGCAGCTCTGTCTCGGGCCAAGTAAGTGAGGAGTAAATTCGTTTCTTTTCTTGATCGTATAGCGTTATGGAAGGCGGCTGTGAAAAACGGCTGCACACACATAACGGATGGGTGGTGGGACAACCAACTTGTTCGCCCAAATATATAAAGCCCATTATATAAATATAAGGTCTTTTTGGAATATTTATTGAAAAAAGCATACAAATTTTGAACTCAAATATCGTATTTTTTTGAAAAATAAAATATAATAGAAAAAAGAATCATAACACAAAATGAATGCTGCATGTCGCATTTCGACAAAGCGTTAGCTTACTTTGAAACGGCTCTAATTGACATGTTTGCTTAAAATTACCTTTTTTTCGGAAAATCTTGCATTCTATCATATGTATATATGATTTTCAGAATAATCTATGGTTGAATAACGGATTAAGCATAATTCCAGAGTTGTACTGCATCTGCATACTTTTTTTACTAAATTTAGTTGACAAAGTTCTAAGTCCGGTCCGTGGCGCAGTCTCAACGGTGTTGGCTTTCGTGCCGGACCGCCCGGGCTCGATTCCCGGTACGAGCGGATTTTTTCAGTTGATAAATCTGTTCAAAGTCATGGGTGTTTGTGTTGTCGAAAATCCCTTCCGAGGCGGCATAGTGACATCGATTAGATAATCACTAGTCCTGTCCTAGTCCTCGTATCCTTTCCATCTTTACTCTTTTCGAAAAAGATAGGTTGAGCAACTGAGTAACAAGCAGTTCACGTAGAAAAAAAAATATGTTTAGATAAACTCCGTGAGGAGTCCATATGCTCCAAGTTGGGAGCGGACATGGTTAAAAAAGAAAAAAGTTCTTAGATTGTCTTCATTATTTCCACCTTAAGATCTTTAGGATCATTATTTCTCAGAAAGAGTTGTGAATAAATATGCGTAATTTGAAACATTTTTACTTGCTGATTGTAAGAAGTGAATTTAAATCAATCGAAATTTCAAACGCTCATATCTCAAAACAATGTCAAGAGTTGCAGTCTCAGTTTTTTTTCACGAATCGATTGGATGTGGTTGGATGTGGTTGGATGTGCTTTTAAAATATTCTACAAAAACGGTCATTCGGGATAATATAGGGTATTTCAATAGGGACGCTCAAAATATGTTATTTTGTCCTGCTGAGTAGATTATTCATTGTTTAGTGGCCAAATTTGAGTCAACCAGTTTGGTAAATAATCGGCCAACACCTACCTGTACGTCATCAAAATACAATATCTGGTGAAAAAATTGCTGCTGTGTGTGAAAGTGTACAGGAAAACCCAAGGCACCCAGCTTATTTCTCGTTGTTCACAAGAACTTGGCTTTTCTGCGACTTTTGAATCGGGCCTTATGTCTGCACCCGTATAAAATCCAACTAACCAAGGAACTTCAGGTAAACGACCGCAGACAACGCCTGATTGGGTTCTGGAGCAGTTGGAAGTTTACCCAAATTTGTCAAAAAAGTCAACTTTAGCGACATGGCCCATTTTATAAAGAATGGATATTGGCAGACATTTGATGCTATCTTCCATATTTAATGCCGTAAAATATACTTACAAATGAAATTAAAATTTAGTCGAAATCTCACAAACAACTTGTTTTAATTACATTTCAAAACTAAGCGTCCTTATTTGTGACGGGACCATACTTTGAATGGTTAATGCGGATTTTTTAACATTGTTCTTATGGGTGTTTCGCCGAGACTATAGAAAATGAACGCACTACGCGGGAAAACGTATAATGCGAGAACGTAAGATCGGGGTTCTACTTTATAAGAAATGTATATCACAAAATGTATTAGATTGTATTATTGACTTATTTCATCACGCCCATATCACAAAACGGTGTCAAGAGCAGTTAGAACCTTTTCAAAGTAAGGTGTCTAAACGCTAGCGATCACATATTGCTCGCCAAAATGGCAATTCGCACAGAAAGAATGTTTTTGGGACATATTATAAGCCAGGCTCTAAATTTTCCTTTATTGAAATTGTCGCTGCGACAAAGGGGCGGAAATTCAGAGGGTGCTAACAGCATAGGGAAAACATAAACTGTAACTCAATTTTATGCATTTGACGTGTTTGCTGCATTGTTAGATATTAGATTACTAAAAACAAACTACTGGACCCATTGGTGGATCCAAGAGGGGGGGCATGAGGGCCATGCCCCGCTTCTGAGGAAAATTTATTCCATTCAAAATATTATAACATTAATTTTAAAAAAAAAATTATTTGAATAAATATGTTGTAGTCATAATTAAGTATTTCGACTGAAGGTGCTTGATGGAATTTCAATATCAAATTAGAATTTTTTGAATTTTGTACTTTTCCATTAGTTTTGTCGCTAACGACCCGGGTTTCGCCTTTCGGTATCTTCAGGCATTCCAAGTGCACGGATGTACTTGAACTGACGCGTAGTAAACAGTTTGTATCGTTTATATACAAAAATATAAGTAGGTCACTAAGTTAAAAGGTTATTAAAATGTAAATTAGCGAAATTTGAATTTTTTACAGAAATTGCTATTTTGGCTAACGCCATCTATCAGAACTATGTTTTAAGCCTGCATTTACTCACCCTTATATACCTACAGTTGTAGACAGGGTTGCAATACATCTTCTTCTGTTCCTCCATCCTTGTTTTATATGTATATGGTAATAATAAGTTAGTAATTGTGACAAATTGATTTGATGTATTTCTCGAAGTTAAAGCTAATCTGGGTTTTTACTAAGTGGGGATAAACGTAAAATTAGTATCGTATCAAGATGATTTATTTAATTACATACATTAGGTACATTTTTTGTATATATTTTTAATGTATATTTAATTATATAGCCACCCCCTAGGAAAATTTCTGGATCCGCCAGAGGCTCGACTTTCAGCAAAGTGGGCAAACTAGGGTTATACGGAATCTAATTGAATTATAGCTCAGATAATCTGTTCGCGTGGTTAAATTTAACAGAGTTGTGACAGTTAACACATCGCTTTTGTAACTATACATTCTATACTATAAAACAAACTCGTGCAGAAACCTTAAGAAGGATAATTCAGTCCAAACAAAATAAACGAACTATCAAAAGTTACTTAGGATTCACTAATTTGTATTGCTTAACACGCCGGTACTCAGCGAGCGTTGCACCGCCACTCAGAGAAAGAAAGTGTGGTAAAGTATGGATATATGGTCATGGGACAGATTTTTGTAAAGATTTATGAAAAATAAGCACATTAAATGAAATAAATGTTAGGCTTACGATTTTTTTTGAAATTTTTCTTCAGTACTTTTAAAATTTATTATAATAGAAGATCCTAAAGAATACTTCGCAATAAGTATGAAATCGAGTTGTTTTAATTTAGCGGAGCAAAAATGCAACCACAAACTGCACAAATAATAATATTATACAGATAGACATAATCACATTAGTACGGAAAGAAAAATAACAATGTATTTTAGTTCTACATAAATTATTTTATATATTTGTTGATAGCTATTTCGGCTTTCGCCTTCGTCAGAACTGTATATAGTTCTGACGAAGAAGTAAGCCGAAATGGCTATCAACAAATAAATAAAATAATTTATATACAACTAAAAATACATTGTTATTTTTTCTTTCCGTATTATAATGGAGTTCTGCCAAGTAAATGCCTACTCAATCAACAATCACATTAGTTAATTATTTGTTTAAAATAAAAAGAATAATCTTATATTAGGCTAATATTAAAAAACAAATTCTTCTTTCAGATCTCATACAATAATCAGTAATATTCTTCAGATTTAATCATTTTGATTCCACATTTTATAATAATCCACAAGAACCCAAAGAGTAAAGTCAAAACATAAAATTATAAGCCAGAATGTATAAATTTTTTGAGCTTAGCTCGATATGATTGGGATTCTGTTACGTGACCATTTATCCATAATTTACCGAAAGTGTTTGTATTTATCGAAGTGTTTTCATATGCGAAGTATTTTAGACATAATTTCGATTTAATTTCACTATCATTGATCGGTATTTTTTTTTTTTTTTAATTTAAAATATATATTTGGCATTACAGCTTACGCCAATGCGCCAAATATTCTTAATTGTGAAAGTCATACGAGATTAACTCGATGATAAGTAATAAATCAGTTGTGCACAAAATCAACGATAAATAACATACACCCAGCCCAAGATCTCTTTTTTTCAATTGAAAAAATCTGACCTTGCCGGGAATTGAACCCAGGTCTCCAGATCGCTAGGACAAAGCTCTTGCCACTAGACCACAGGGACCGACATATCGATGACATATGCCGTTTGCTTTGTGACATTTCGACTAAATTAATTTCATTTGTAAGTATATTTTACGGCATTAAATATGGAATATAACATCAAATGTCTGCCAATATCCATTCATTATAAATGGGCCATGTCGCTAAAGTTGACTTTTTTGACAATTTGGGTAAACTTCCAACTGCTCCAGAACCAAATTTAAAAATTTTGTTTTAATTTCGATAAATTTTTTTTCATTTTTAAAAATTTTTTACGGAAAAATAATAAACATAAATTTGCCAAATTTTATTTTTGGGGCCCCAGTCGTAAATTGTTTTTTGAATTTTAAACCAATGTGCCCCAATCGGGTTCTTTCCGAAGTTTTTTTGATTTTTTTAATTGGATTTTTTTTTAAAATTAATTTAAAAACAAGTTTTTTGGCAACGGAAATAAACCTTTTTTTTCTTTTAAAAAATTTTTTCCCCAGATATTTTTTTATACAAGGGTTTTTTTTTTTTCCCAAAACTGGATAAACCCACTAAAGAATTTTCCCAAGGGACAAAGAACGACTCCCTTTTGAACCCCCCTTTTTTTGTGATTTTTTTTTCCCCAAATTTGGGGGGTTTTGGGGAAAAAATTTTTTTTAATTTCAGGTTGCCCCGCTAAAAATTTTAACAAAAAAAACCTCTGTTAAATCTTTACTTGGGAAAAATATACTGTATTTTTTAATTCATTTTTGAATTTAATTGAAAGAATCGTTGATAATGGTCAGAGTCATCAATTAAATCACATGATTTTTTTCGGGGTCATCACTTCTTAAAATGCAGGGTCATAATTTCTTCTGTAAAAAAGTCGTGAAAAAAGAGAACTGGCTGTATATGTATATTAAGTATTTCCACTGAGGGTGCTTGATGGAATTTCAATATCAAATTTGAATTTTTTGAATTTTGTACTTTTCCATGAGTTTTGTCGCTAACGACCCGGGTTTCGCCTTTCGGCATCTTCAGGCATTCCAAGTGCACGGATGTACTTAAACTGACGCCTAGTAAACAGTTTGTATCGTTTATATACAAAAATATAAGTAGATCACTAAGTTAAAAGGTTATTAAACTGTAAATTAGCGAAATTTGAATTTTCTACAGAAATTGCTATTTTGGCTAACGCCATCTATCAGAACTATGTTTTAAGCCTGCATTTTCTCATCCTTATATACCTACAGTTGTAGACAGGGTACACAATACATCTTCTTCTCTGTTCCTCCATCCTTGTTTTATATGTATATGGTAATAATAAGTTAGTAATTGTGACAAATTGATTTGATGTATTTCTCGAAGTTAAAGCTAATCTGGGTTTTTACTAAGTGGGGATAAACGTAAAATTAGTATCGTATCAAGATGATTTATTTAATTACATACATTAGGTACATTTTTTGTATATATTTTTAATGTATATTTAATTATATAGCCACCCCCTAGGAAAATTTCTGGATCCGCCAGAGGCTCGACTTTCAGCAAAGTGGGCAAACTAGGGTTATACGGAATCTAATTGAATTATAGCTCAGATAATCTGTTCGCGTGGTTAAATTTAACAGAGTTGTGACAGTTAACACATCGCTTTTGTAACTATACATTCTATACTATAAAACAAACTCGTGCAGAAACCTTAAGAAGGATAATTCAGTCCAAACAAAATAAACGAACTATCAAAAGTTACTTAGGATTCACTAATTTGTATTGCTTAACACGCCGGTACTCAGCGAGCGTTGCACCGCCACTCAGAGAAAGAAAGTGTGGTAAAGTATGGATATATGGTCATGGGACAGATTTTTGTAAAGATTTATGAAAAATAAGCACATTAAATGAAATAAATGTTTTTTTTGAAATTTTTCTTCAGTACTTTTAAAATTTATTATAATAGAAGATCCTAAAGAATACTTCGCAATAAGTATGAAATCGAGTTGTTTTAATTTACAGGAGCAAAAATGTAACCACAAACTACACAAATAATAATATTATACAGATAGAGACAGTCACATAAGTTTATTATTCAGTACTCATACAATACTGAATACAGAATACAGAACTGTATATAGTTCTGACAAAGAAGTAAGCCGAAATGGCTATCAACAAATAAATAAAATAATTTATATACAACTAAAATACATTGTTATTTTTCTTTCCGTATTATAATGGAGTTCTGCCAAGTAAATGCCTACTCAATCAACAATCACATTAGTTAATTATTTGTTTAAAATAAAAAGAATAATCTTATATTAGGCTAATATTAAAAAACAAATTCTTCTTTCAGATCTCATACAATAATCAGTAATATTCTTCAGATTTAATCATTTTGATTCCACATTTTATAATAATCCACAAGAACCCAAAGAGTAAAGTCAAAACATAAAATTATAAGCCAGAATGTATAAATTTTTTGAGCTTAGCTCGAAATGATTGGGGTTCTGTTACGTGAATATATATCCATAATTTACCGAAAGTGTTTGTATTTATCGAAGTGTTTTCATATGCGAAGTATTTTAGACACATAATTTCGATTTAATTTCACTATCATTGATCGGTATCGATGACATATGCCGTTTACTTTTTGTCGATTGTCTATGGTAAGACACACGCGTCACCTACTGAAAGTTAATTATACAATGCCTATAAACTTTGCGCAAGTGCAACAATAAGTTGTCAGAATGGTATGGCAGCGCTTAAAATATGAAAAAACATTAATGTTTATATGAAAGACCTACTGTTTTTACTATGCCTATAACTTTTGCGCAAGTGCAAGAAATAAGTTGACAAAGTTTTATCGCAATCGGATGAACAGTATGGCAAGGCATAAAATACGAACAAAAAAAGAAAACATTGATACAGATGGTGTAACTTGTAATCATTTAAAATTGTGAAATAACTACGTTCGCTTCATTTAATTAAATTAAATTAAATTAAATTAAATGATTGATTAAATCTTTATTAACTTGACAGCACTACATTTAAATTAAGGAAAACGGTTTATGCGAGACGTTATACCAGGGTTCCAGTGTATTTACTGTTTTGCCATTTTTATTAAGTATGTAATTTAAAATAACTTTGATTATACCACGTATTGTGCTACTAACTGTGACACGTGTTTCGCCTCTTTCAGAGGCATCTTCAGACTTACTATCGCAAGGTTTGCTTAAGTAATGAAGCAAGATTGATTCTAACATTTTAAATTATGGAAAACAAAATGGATTTCGGGTTTTTTACCTTTTAAAGGAAGCAAGGAGGTGTCGATAGAATCGAAACAAAGCAAACGAATAATGATACTAATGAGCTGCAATCAATCAGATTGGGATTTTTCCCTTTTAAGGGAAGCAAGGTGGGTTACAGAATCGAAAGAAAGCAAACAAATAATTAATTCATTGCCCAGTCCGTGGCGCAGTGGCAACGGTTTTGACTTGCGTGCCGGACCGCCCGGGTTCTATTACCGGTACGAGCGTATTTTTTCCGCCGATAAATCTGTTCAAAGGCATGGGTGTTTGTTTTGTTGAAAATCCCTTCCCACCTTTCCTATCCCAAAGAGCGACGCATAGTGACAGCGATTAGCTAATCACTAGTCCTGTCCTAGTCCTCGTATCCTTTCCATCCCTACTCTCTTTGAATAAGAGAGGTTGAGCCACTGAGTAACAAGCAATTCTCGTAGAAAAACGTGTGTTGAGATAAACTCCGTGAGGTTTCCATATGCTCCAAGTTGGGAGCGGACATGGTGAAACAGTTCAAATAAGTCTAACTACCATTTTATGGAATCACTGACATGGTTAAAAAAAATATGTAATTCATGAGCGGATTTCCAAATATTCCACTAAGGGTGTCGAAAGGATTCAGAAAAAATCTTATATATAAAACCGAAACGGGGGATGTATGTCTGCAATTGTCAAATAAGCGCCAATCCTACTGGCCAAATTATTGAAACTTTGTAGCCCGCTTTCCCATTGGTCAAGATGGACGGATTCTAGCTCGAAAAGTCTAAACGACGGACGCGCTCGGACGGGCTGGAAACGCGACGTTTGTTCTGGTTATACTCGCACATAAACTTCTAAACTGGGAACAGTTGTTACTCTGCCTTGCTTGGCATTGCTTGCTTTGCAAAATATTGATAGAGCAAATAGTTTGCTCCTCTTAGAGCCATGTCAAAACGGAAAAGATCGTTTAATTTGGGTGATACTGCCGAGGAACGAGAGGCTAGACCGTAGATTTTTTCCTTGAATACATTTCAATGGGCGAGAATGGGGCTGTCATCAAATTAAATAAAGTTTGTGATTTTATTTTAACTCTATTTTGGATGTTAGATTTTGTGATATAATTATGTCGAATGATATAACATTAAATAATTATTGGTCGCTTAGTCCGAGCGACGCCGGGTAGCAATACTAGTATTTCATAAAGAATTCAGTCGTTACTGTTATGGCATGAACTAATCGTGGGGGAAAAATATTATATTTGGGAAAATAAAACACTCGCTAAATAAAAGGTTCATGATGAGAGAAATCCTAAATAGTACCATTTTTTTTTTAAATAATGGTCTTCTATCATGAATTGATAGTTAACACATCAAACGTGATTCATGCTGCCTTAATTGAAAATACCCCAACACATAATAATAGTAAAAAAAATATCTTATTCCATATAAATGCTTTCATATTAGTGTTATTAGTTCTCGAAATTGTATTTGCCATATTTTTATACATAGATAATAAATTACGTGCAGGATAGATACAATCTAAGAAACCAAATATAATAAAGTTGTTCAAATATAACCCTCGAAAGCCGGTGCCTGAAAAATAACGTGTGATCCTAAGGGGGGACTAAAAATACCTCAGTGTAATGGCTTTATTGGCATTTTTTTTTCCATATCCGCTCCTTATTCGGAGCATATGGCCGCCACACGATGCCTCCAAAATTCTCTGTCTCCCGCCAACCTCCTCGCATCTTCCCATGTCATCCCGGCGTCCCTTAGCTCCCCTGAGTACATCCTATGGATGGTCATCAGAGGCCTTCCACGGCGTAAGGATCCATCAGGTTGATAGAAGAGGCAGACAGGATTCAGGCTCCCCTGGGGCATCCGCAGCACATGTCCAAGCCAGGTCCATCGTCGCCTTTTAATTTTAGACGTAATAAGGGGCTGGTTTGTCCGCTCTCTTACCTCCGTATTCCTGACAAAGTCAAACCACTGTACTCGTAGTATTCGCCGCAGGCATCTGTTTTCGAAGCACAGTATACGGTTACCCTGTGCTTTTGTGATGTGCCATGACTCGCAACCGTAAAGCAGCACTGTCAGTATGCATGCGTTGAATAAGTGGCACTTGGTTCTGACCGAGTACAGCCGTGAGTCCCAGACTTTCCGCATTGAATTAAATGTTGCTCCAGCTATCCCTAATCGGATCGCGAGCTCATTACGCGGGTTGCCATCTCCCGTGATGTGTACTCCCAAGTACCTAAAACCATCGACTCTCTCGATTTCTATTGGCATAGATTGCATTAAAAAATGTTATAATTATGCTCTTACCTTAAGACATCGTTCTAAAAAATATAGTTTTTCTGTAATTATTCAAATTTTTAAGTCATGCATGAACGGAAAAGCAGATCGTATTGATGTTCATGACAGACTGGCGTTGTTAAAACTGTTTGCGTGAGTGCTAATTTACGTATTTTAATGTAAAAATCATTCATTTGATTTGAAATATTCATTAAAAAAGGCGCGTTTGAGATAAGATAACATTATCTTATCGCGTATGGGCAATGAAATTTGAATCTTGGCAATTGGTAGCGATAATATAAATGGTTTTCGGCCAATTATAATCAGACTTATTATTTTAAAATTTAATTGCGACGAAACTAGTCGATTAAAATCATATTTTTCACTGCAAAGGGTGTAAAAAACAATGATTTAAGAATACCAAAAGTTTACACATTGTATCACTGATATTAAGATAGATATTTAAGATAAAGTGGTAAACTGTCTTACCCACCGTGACGGAAATGATAATATTTCATTTCGAGAATATTGATAAGACATGGGATATTCGAATAAATGTATGTTTTACAAAGAGCAAAAAAGAGAAATACCCAAATATTGTCCTCGACTGTGTGGCACCGCATGTTACCACGTCAAGTTTCAGAGGTTTCTATTAATTATTACGAAAATGTCGTGTGCACGCCTTGTTGCTGGTGACTATGTATATTAGATAAATTAAATTGAAAAGAGAAAACAATCTTGCAACTAATATCAAATTGCAATGGAGGTACACGATATTTAGTACTGTTTTACCAGTCTACACAAAGAAAGTGCCTAAAATAGTAATGTACATAATAATGAAAGGCAACTAATTATTTTGTCAATTTCTAATTCGATAAATGACCAATAATATATGCTTAAAATGGCCGGTAAAAAATAATAAATGGTCAGTAATAAAACTTATCCAAATAATATTATCTGCTTTCAAATACCTGAACTTAAGAAGTTAATTCTAATAATTATTTAGTTTTGCGCGGATCAGATTCGACCAACGAGTTCAGGGTGTCATCATCGATTTTTTGCGGTTTTACACTTTTTGATTTGTCCGTTAACTTCCTATCACTACCAATTTTTATATTTATTTAACCATCTAGAACACTTTTGAAGCTTCACGATGTCCCCATAAACATCGCAAATGGTCTGCATCGCTTCTTTCGATTTCAGTCCATTTGCATTTTTCTCCAGGGCCAAAAAAATCCCAACCACGACGTGCTAACTCAACGACGACAGGTGACAAACTGACGTCAAAGTGACGTAAAAAAGTTATTTCTTTCCGAAACACCTAAAATATGCTTCACATATAAATAAACAGTAATGTATTTTGTATGAATGTATATATTTTTTGAAATAATTTTTATTATGTTTAGGAATTATTAGCCAATTATTGAAATCTAAGCTACACCTTTCCCAAGCGCGTTTAGGCAATAAATTTAATTATGAAAACAAAGGATATTTACCTTCGTCAATGTCACTGCTATATCTATAAAATGAAACACAGCAAACGTTATCTTGTATGTGCGAATGTTTGAATCTCTGTTAGTGATATAAATTATATTAATTTAAACCTTTCTTCCCTAATACGAAATACAAACACGTATAGTAACTGTAATGTATTCGATTGCTCAACGCACCTGTTCCACCTATTCAATTACGGTGTCCACGTGCTCGGATCACCTTACGGACACTTTCAATTTGTGAATTTGTAATTACCCCATAATAATCAAGGTTTTTATAAAACACTAGCTGTAAACTGCGCGCGTTGCTACGCCAGCAATTGTAGGGGGGATTGGGGGGGTAGGGGGAGGGGTGTGCGCCAGAAAGTTTCATGGAAGTGTAAAAATTCAATATCAATTTTTGGTAGGGAGGGGGGTTGTTTTGCGGGGTGGGGTTTGGAGGGGGGAAGGGGCCCTTATGCCAAAAACCTTCGAAGGTGTGAACTTGAAAAATTCATGAAGTTTAAAAAAAATATGGGGGGTGGTTGGGGGGAGGGGTTGGTAAGCCAGAAACTATTGCGGGAGTGTACTCAATAAATTTGTAAAGTTTCACATCGATCGGTCGAGCGGTTTAGTAGTCCATAGCGGACATACATACAGACATTCATTTTTATATATATAGACTAGCTGGTGGGTACCAAGCGTTTCGGTGCGATGCGCGCGCCACCTTGCGGAATTTAATTGTACTCGTACGTAATAGTGGAATTTGTACTACGAGAACTCCTTGTTATTCACTCACCCTATCCCTGTCTCTTGAAGATTCTTTTTCTTTTAAATGTCCGCTTTAAACTTGGAGCATATGAACTGAGTTTATCTCAACGCATGTTTTTCTACGACAATTGCCTGTTACTCAGTTGCTCATCCTATCTTTTTTGAAGATAGTAGAGATGGAAAGCATACGAACACTAAGCCCTAGCTAACCACTAATCACTGTCCCTATGCATCACTCGTTGGGATCAAAAGGAGGCAAGGGATTTGTAACAACACAAACTGCCTCTGCAGAATCTATTGAAAAAATCTGCTCGTACTGGAATCGAGCCCGAGTGGGCTGACACGGTAGCCAATGACGTCGACCACTGCACCACTAGCTGGAATTGAAGGCTTTAAAGATATCAAAGCTTTATTATGCGAAGTATTCTTCAGAAGTAATGAGAAATATTGTAATGACTCTAAACGCACAGTTTTCTTTCGTGTATTCATATCAAAAATTTTCAATAAACGTTAATTTATATATATCAAATAAATTTTAAAAATTGTGGATCCACACAGTGACACTTGTTTCATCTTTCTTTAAAAGCATCTTCCGACTTATTTTTGTAAGGTAACTTAATTAATATGGCTTAGATTGTTTCTAATTCTAATATTAAAATGGAAATAATAAAACATTATTAGTACTTATTCCACATAAACTGTATTGGATCAGAACCGCTTTCGCTCTTGGCGAGCACTGTCAACTGATAATAAAAACAACGAAACAGTGATTTTATACAAAAATTATGCAAGAATTACAAGGTATCACAAACAATTGGTACCTATTCCAACTGAGCAAATAAATTGAAACAGAATACAAGAAAAATAAACTATAATTAAAATTTTGAAGACCTGTTAGCAATGCAAGCTATTACATAAATATCAATTAAGTATGAATTATCATTGACAAAGTTAAAGCAAATATAAGTGCATTTAATAAACTAACTTTAATGTCCGTAATTCATCATTAGACGTGGAAAGTCCAGGAAAAAGTTCAGTCCATCGAAAAAATTCTGTGAAAAGATCTAAAGACCATATCAACTCTTACAAATAAAGGCAAACCTTGGAAATATTTTTTTGTAATGCCATTCCACCAAGCATTGACAGTGAACACCTTAAAAATGACTAATATTATAGATAATCTAGCTTTAGATGGATTGCTTCCTTTTATCTGGTCGCATAAATTTAAACTAGATCCAAAAGAATATATAACTAATATTACAAATTATTAACAAATGGGTTTCGTTTCAGAGAGTTAATCCCACTATAAATAAATTTAAATCTAAGCCACCTGTCCTATTTTTATATTATTTACAAACGATTCATTTATGGTAATGCTTTATTAACCTTCAAAAGATTTTTTTTTATAAATATCTCGTTGGCTGAAGGGGAGCTTAAAAAAGACCCCAGTGGCTTATTGGCATAGACTGCAATAAAGAAAAATTTGATTATTCTTTGAGGTATCTTTATACATCGTTCTATAAAAAAATATATGAAAATCGATAGTTTCCCTATAATAATTCATATTTTAAATCGCGCATGAATGAGACAACCTGGTCGTGTTTTTGTTTATTCTAGACTGGCGATATCAAAACTGTGAATGCGACTTCTTATCGACACCTTTAAATGTAAAAAGCATCCATTTGATTTGGAATATACGTTAAAAGAGGCGCGTTTGAGATAAGATAACGTTATCTTTACGCGTATGGGCAGTGAAGTTTTTATCCTGGCAATTGGTAGCGGCAATATATATGGTTTTCGGCCAGTTATAATCCGACTTTTTTTTTATTTAATTGCGATGAAACTAGCGGAATCATTTGTTTTTAATAAAAAAGATGTACAAATCAATGATTTAAGAATACCAAAAGTTTACACACTGTATCACTAATATAAAGATAGATATTTAAGATTAATTAGCAGTTGTGGTCAACTGTTTCACCCTCAGCCTGGCAAAAATTAATACAGTTACTTTCGATGGATTCGGCTGTAACTTTGTAAGATTTTAATTTTAATATAAAATAACTTTGATTTTTCCACGTATTGTGTTTCTTATTATAGAAAAATTATCAATTTTCATTATTTTTTTCTTTAAAACGATGTATAAAGATACTTAAAAGCATAATCAATGATTTTTTTATTGCAGTCTACGCCAATAAGACCATACCACTGGGGTCTTTTTAAGACCCCCCCTTCGACCTACGAGCTATTTTTCAAGATACAGTCTTTCGATGGTTAATATCAAGCAGTGATTAAACAAGGCGAGCTATTACTGACGTGTTTATGTGATCAATGTATAAAGGATGTCGCTTAGTCGAAAGCTCTTGCGTGTTGACTTACAATTATGCAATATTGATCATATTACTAGAGATGCAAGTATAAGCCAGGGTTTTTTAACGCTGTGCCCGCAACAACGCTTCAAATGACGAAAAAAACTTAATTTTATCAGAATTTCAGTTTAAAGTCAAAGCGTAATCAATCATTTTTTTTATTGCAGTCTACGCCAATAAGGCCATACCACTGGTGTCTTTTTAGACCCCCTTTCGGCCTACGAGGTTATTTTTCAAGAACAGCCTTTCGAAGGTTAAAACTTCTCGATTCTGAGACGGAAATAAACTGCAGAAAATAACAATATTTCAAATTTTATGAATACTCCTTTTGAGTGGATTCAGAATTTTTATTTGAAATGTGTTTCCTTTTGATGGCACTTTTTGAGTTTCTGTAAGCTTTGAAGTAGCCTTTGCGGATGTTTACCGAATTTTTAAACAAAAAATTATGTACACAAAATACGAAAGATTTTTTCCGTGTAACAAAAATATAAATTCGATATCTAAAAAAAACGATTAAATGTCTGTAGAATTAAAATCAGGGCTGTGGAGTCAAAGGTAAAAAAAAGTCCGACTCCCACTCCAACTACGACACCAGAATTTACCAAAACCACGACTCCGACTCCGACATTGACCAAAAACACGCTCCGACTAAAAAAAGGTTAATGTCGTCACCTTTTTTCCCTAATTTTCCTATTTATGTGTATTCTATTAAATAGCAACGCTATCAATGCGGCCAAAAGCCAAATTTAACATATTAAATTCAAAAATAAAATGTTAAAACCTTTCAAAATTTCCAACTCCGAGTACGACTCCGGCCAAAAAGCTCCAACTCCACGACTCCGACTCCACAGCCCTGATTAAAATGAATTGTTATTTTTTTCACCTTACTAAAAAAATATACTTAAATATATGCCGTTTGCAAGAACACTTATGAACAGGAAGGCCTAATACACAATAATAACTTATGCTTGAAATCAATGAACTCATTAACGAGAGGTCGGATAGGACCCTAGATTTATTTTAAATATTCTTATGTTATCATCTGGTCATTAATATTTTCAAAAATCCCCGTAATTATAACAAACCCACTTAAATCATTGAAACTTGTATTCATTCAAATTTCGCTAATTTACATTTTAATAACCTTTTAACTTAGTGATCTACTTATATTTTTGTATATAAACGATACAAACTGTTTACTACGCGTCAGTTCAAGTACATCCGTGCACTTGGAATGCCTGAAGATGCCAAAAGGCGAAACCCGGGTCGTTAGCGACAAAACTCATGGAAAAGTCAAAATTCAAAAAATTAAAATTTGATATTGAAATTCCATCAAGCACCCTCAGTCGAAATACTTAATTAATCTCTATATATCTATGAACTACGATACAATTTTGGTAGACAGAGTTTGTATTTTGTATTAAGTAACTACATACATATTTTGTATAAACTTACGACCAAAGTTCAGGAACGTATCTCGGTCGTAAGTAGACGCAACCTGTATCTAAAAAAAAATTTTTTTGTGGATTCCAGAGCTTCGTGTTCCACGTATCGCAGCATCCTCAGACTCCGGAGTTCGAGCAGTGCGTGTCCTTCGGCTTCTTCGCAAACGAGGCCCAAGAGATCACCTACAACTTCTTCTGCGTCAGCGCCATGTACTTCGTTCCACTCATCATCATCACCGTCGCGTATACGTGCATCCTCTGCAAGATCACCAGCAAGTCTAAGGGAACCAGAGGTGAGCGGGTATTATCCATAATATTTTTAGCATCTATTACCAAATATTTGTGATAGCAAGTTAACTATCGAATTCTCCTAACCCTCGATTGACGCGGCTTAACTGGATGGCTGCCACAAACGTCTTAACACTGATCCCTGTAGTCTAGTGCAGTTGTTCTCACGTAAAATTTGGCTGTGGCCACATAAGGAACATAAGCGGTCCTACGAAAAGGTCTGGTCCGCACCAAATTTTTGAGTCGAGTCTTTTTGGTCAAAAATACCTAAACATGTATGGGTTTGAGTTTGTACTGAGACTACTTTAATTCCGGCTCCCTCGTAAATCGAGAAGGAGCCTCCTATCCGACACTCAGGAGAGGGATTTCGGGGACGGAGTAGGAGAAACATGGTACTCTTATAAAGAAAAGACGATCTCAAAGCGTTATGTGGGTGCGGTTAGCATCCATTATTTAATTGTTTATAGTTTACACAGACTTTACACACGGATTTAGCACAGATAGATTAACAATACACGTTACGTTCTACAACACATAATACACGACTAGTATTATTATTATTGCGAAGGCAATATCAGGAATTTGACTCGAATTTAATTCTTAGGGAGAGGATTAGGCGCATGCATTCTCAATGCAGTCCAATCTCTCACTGCTGTATGAAAACAAACGGTTACTTTAGAAAGAAAAAACAATGGCCGTTTCAAAAATCGTTAACACGTGCGCCCGCCGATAAAGGATTATTTATCGCCTAACGAACTTTTTATGAAGCAAATGCACTGTCGGGCGTCAAGAGATAAGAGAAATTGAAATAACTCTATATTGAATCGCTATAGATTTCAATATAGATTATTATAAGAATGAATTTATTTCCTGATGTCGACTTAAACTCATAGACTGAGGTGAAAAATAGATCGTTCGAGAGAGTTCTGATGACATACCATATAGGGCGGTGTTAGTACGAACTAACAATTCATGAAGCACAATGCATACGAATTATTAAAGTTTCAGTGTCTTTCAATATTAACTATCAAACTGTTGGTGGTCTGGTGTCCGCAAATGAGAACCACTGGTCTAGTGGCAAGAGCTTTGTCCTAGCGATCAGGGGGCCCGGGTTCAATTCCCGGCAAGGTCAGATTTTTTCAATTGGAAAAGATATCTTGGGCGTGTATGTTATTTATCGTTGATTTTGTGCACAATTGATTCATTATTTATCATCGAGTTAATCTCGTATGACTTTCACAATTAAGAATATTTGGCGCATTGGCGTAAGCTGTAATGCCAAATATATTTTTTTTTTAAAAGAAAAATAAAAAAAATAAAAATGGTTACGGATGATTCGTCTTTTTGTCTGTCTAATTGAGGCGTCGAAATATAAACATCCGATGCGACAAATGTTTTAGATTCTCTACAAAAATGGCATAACAAATGTTTGATGCAATAAAATGGAATTAAAGAAAATGTTTACAAGTAAATTTTTTATTCGGTGATTTTCCTAGAAATTAAAGAAAAAATCAGCAGACAGTTTACAAGTAAATTTTTTATTCGGTGATTTTCCTAGAAATTAAAAAAAAAATCAGCAGACAGCTATTTTAATAATATTTATTTTAAATATTCTTATGTTATCATCTGTTCATTAATATTTTCAAAAATCCCCGTAATTATAACAAACCCACTTAAATCATTGAAACTTGTATTCATTCAAATTTCGCTAATTTTCGTTTTAACTTAGTGACCTACTTATATTTTTGTATATAAACGATACAAACTGTTTACTACGCGTCAGTTCAAGTACATCCGTGCACTTGGAATGCCTGAAGATGCCGAAATTCTAAACCCGGGTTGTTAGAGACAAAACTCATGGAAAAGTACAAAATTCAAAAAATTCTAATTTGTATATGTACTTATATACTGACATGAAATTTTTAGGGTACTATCAAATTCACCCAACCCTCGATTGACGTGGTTTTTAAAAAAAGAGTTTTATTCAAATCTAAAAAGTGTTATTATTATGACCCTATAAAATCTCTACTGCCTGGCACTAAAATAAATTAAATATGATCATAAAAATGAATAGGATGTTATTCAGTGAAAAATTCCAGGTACGGTACTTTTGAAAAGGCTCTTACAATTCAACGGGAAATAAAAATATTTTTTGCAATAAAAAGGGAATGACTTAAATCGGTTACCAAGAAATGAGCCCGGAGTTTTAAAAATCCCTAGTGATAAAAATAACGAATTTAAACCATCGATTACGAAGAAGAGAAGAACATTTTCTTCAGAGCTTTAAAAAACTTAGCAATATTTAAGAATAAAATACTTTCTACACTTCTTTTACTATACTGTATGGTCCATCGACTTCTAACTTTAAAAATATTCTTACTGCTCTTGACACTGTTTTGAGATATGAGCGTTTGAAGTTTCGATTGATTAAAATTCACTTGTAACAATGAGCATGTAAAAATGTTTCAAATTACTTATTTCAAGCAGATTTTTTCACAACTCTAGCTGAGAAATAATGATCTTAAAGATCTAATGATGGAAATAATGATGATAATCTTAGAACTTTGTAAAATAAATTTAGTTAAAAAAAGTGTGCAGATGCAGTGTAACTCCGGAATTCTGCTAACTAACAGAGTTCAACCATAGATAATTCTGAAATCCACATATATTATAAAATGCGGTAAATACAAGTTTTTCCGTCCAAGAGTTCATTTTAGGCAAAAATGAGTTAGCATCTTAAGAGTGAGTTATAGTTAAGTAATTAGTAACATACTTTCCCAACTTTCCTACCGCAAAAACCGACGCATATTGAGAGCGAATATCTAACCGCAATTCAATTCAATTCCTACTAACTACAAAAAAAGATTGGTTGAGCAACTGGGTAATAAGGAGTTCTTGTAGAATAATACGACATGTTTAAGTAACCCAAATTTGAAAATAAAATTGAAATTAATGAAAATTAATCGGTAAAATCGGTCATGCACAACCTGCGGTCTGCAAAGACATTTCTTGCGGCCCAATATGACACATATCAATCACCTTTTTTCGTCAGAACTTTTTACGGACGATGGAAGAAAAATTATCGATTTTCTATACCTATACCCAGTCCATTTTTAATGCGAAACATTGTTTCCAGAAAAAGGCTCGTTTCAATAAATCACGTAACAAATACCAAAAACGTATGAAAAATATTTCCCGCATTCTATCATACATATATGTTCATATGTAAATGAATTTCATAATTATCTATGGTTGAATAACGGAGTAAGCAGAATTCAAGAGTTGCACTGCATCTGCACACTTTTTTGACTGAATTTATTTTACAAAGTTCTAAGAGTGTCATCATGATTTTAATCATAATATCTTTTAGGCCATTATTTCTCAGCAATAGTTATGAAAAAACATGCTTAAAATAAGTAATTTGAAACAATTTTATTTGCCCATTGTTACAAGTGAATTTTAATCAATCGAAACTTCAAACGCGCATATCTCAAAACAGTGTCAAGAGCAGTTAGAATATTTTCAAAGTATGGTGTCGATTTCTTATTTATAATAAATGCTTACCAATTGATTTCATTCATTCAAATTTGGGTCTTTTAAAAATGTCGTTACCTTACTTTGAAACGTTTCTTATTGACACTTTTGCCTAAAATTACCCTTTGGTCGGAAAAGCTTGTATTAAACGCATTCTATCATATATAATATATATAAATTTCAGAGTTATCTATGGTGAATAACGGAGTTACCAGAATTCGGATGTGCACTACATCTGCACACTTTTTTTACTAAATTTATTTTACATAGTTATAAGATTGTCATCATTAGATCTTTAAGATCATTATTTCTCAGCAAGAATTGTGAAAAAATATGCTTATATAAGTAATATGAAACATTTTTACTTGCTCATTGTTACAAGTGAATATTAATCAATCGAAACTTCAAACGCGCATATCTCAAAACAGTGTTAAGAGCAGTTAGAACCTTTTTATAAAGAAGGTGTTGACATTGCTTTTCCAAACCAAAACACAAATCATTCCAGGCTTTGATTAATGCCACAAAATTTTATTAATTTAGCTTAAACAAAAACTTCATTAGAGTTTTGTAATATCAATGAATGAAATTGAGATTTTCGATGAAATTTTTAGGCCTTCTTATTCACCTGCAATTTCATTATGTTTTTTATACGGCTTCCAAGTTTTTAACAAATTTTCTCTCCCCTCTGTTATTTTTTTATTTGTTTTTTGTAAAACGTATCTACTAGAGATTCCAATTACTCGACATCATAACTACTCGAGTATCGAGTAGTAAAATTTCAAAATACTCGTAGTAGTAGCTCTTTGTTTGTCTGTGATTTTCTATGGTTCTCTTTTTATGAAAGTGACTTCTTGCTGATTTTCTTTCAGTGAAGCAAACCAAAATTTTAGGCCGGCAAATCATCGACTTCGGCCAATAATTTCAATGAACGTGACCAGTGAAATCATGTTGTCATACAGATCTAATACTTGATACATTTTTACTGAGAATACAGTTTCACTGTTACATATAAAAATAGATGATTAATAAATAAATAAGCTTATTTTATTTAATGGATACATTTATATCTATTTATGAAAGAATGATTTCAAAAATGATGAGAATTAAACTTCTCAAATTTTAATTTGGTTCAATGTTTGGGTTTTTTATTTCCGCAGTAGAAAAAACTCTCTCCGTTGATGTGGACGTCGGCTTAAATGTTAGCAATAAAATAACTAGTTTTTCTGTCCACTGCTTAAATATAATAAAATTCGGAAATTAATCTTTATGTATACATTACGAGTATTACTCGAGTTTTTATCAAATTACTCGAGTATCGAACTGGAGTCTTTAGTATCTACCGCATAGAAATAGGCCTGGTTGAAATTCTATCGCTTCAGTGATGGGACGTTATGTAAGGAAGAGTGATTATGATTTCAAATTTACCCTTTTATTTGAATTCGTATAGAAATCATTGAGTTACATCATACCTTCGCTCTTTTCCTCGTTAATTCCAAACATATGTTTAACATTTCCGTCCCGGTGGGTAAGAAAGCTTACCACCACTGCCACTTGATCTTAAATATCTATCATAATATTAGTGATACAATGTGTAAACTTTTGGTATTCTAACATCATTGTTTTTTACATCTTATGCAGTAAAAAAATCTGAAGATTTCAATCGACTATTTACATCGCAATTAGATAAATATAGAAAGAAGTTGGAATATTTTTGGCCGAAAACTATTAATATTGTCGCTACTAATTGCCAGGATTCAAGCTTCACTGCCCATACGTGATATGATAACGTTATCTTATCTAAAACACGCCTCTTTCAACGTACGTTTCAAATCAAATGGATGATTTTTACATTAAAACTTGTAGATAAGCGGTCGCGTTCACAGTTTTGATATTGACAGTCTGGAATAAACCTGAGCGAATGATAAACACTATCTATCCCGGAGCCGTGTTTTGACGTGATATTCTGTCTCTTCAATTATGATCGTATTACTGCCATCTAGGTTAATCTTTTCCGAAACGTTTACAAGTTATAATAATAGTAGAGATCTACACCATTCGAAGTATAGATATTGATATTATCGACTGAAAATTGCTTTGATGATTTGAGTCCGGGCTCAAAGTGTAAAGCCCACTCTTTGCAGTAATTCTCAAACGTATGAAACTGCTTGAATTTTTTTTTATTTTTAAAAGTAATAAAAAATACCTTTCACCGAGAATTGACGGCAAAAAATCACAAAAATGTGAGTTCACGTATTCCTAAAAATAACCAGCAAGCTATAAAATAAAGCGACTTCATTATTTTTAATTTAATGTGAAATTTCACGCATTTATTATTAATTATTATCAAAATAAAAACAAACTCTGCAAAATTCAATAGAAAAGGGAATCTTGGCAATGAAAACAATGCTTATAAGTTGGATAATCTGGTTGCTTATTACCGTAACTCGCGTAGCTCATTAAAAAAATCAGGGATAATAAAGCAGAATAATTTTGTTTGTTTTTGTTTTAATTTAAGCTTTAAGAAAATATATACCTACATACGAATAGTGAACCACACACCCGGTCGACAGTGCCAACCAGTGGCGGAAGTATAAATTGTCCCAGGGGGTGGCCATTCAATTTGAAAATAAACATAATACATAAATAATATTTACACCCTGCCAAGAAATGATGAACCTGCGTTTAACGAAGTGATGACCCCAAACAAAATCATGTGATTAATTGATGACCATCGTTTCTTTTATTTCAATTCAAACATTAAAAAACCTTTCGATGGCTTCGTCGGTAACTTTGTGAAATTTCATTTTAATATAAAAGTTAAATTAACTTTGATTATTCCACATATTGTGGTTCTAACTGTAACACGTGTTTTGCCTCTTTCAGAAGCATCTTCGGACTTATTATCGCAAAGTTTATCATTACTTAAGCAAACCTTGCGATAGTTAGTCCGAAGATGCCTCTGAAAGAGGCGAAACACGTGTCACAGTTAGTAGCACAATGCGTGGAATAATCAAACTTATTTTAAATTGTATATGCAAATTAGTATATTATTTTTAATTCATGACATAAAAATATCAGAAATGATTAGAGATTCCAGCTATTTTTATATCGACTAGTAAAACCGGATATAATAAAGGATTTTGACTGAGGGTGCTTGATGGAATTTCAATATAAAATTTGAATTTTGTACATTACCATGAGTTTTGTCGCTAGAGACTCGCGTTTCGCATTTCGGCGTCTTTAGGCATTTCAAGTGCACGGATGTACTTGAACTGACGCGTAGTTAACAGTTTGTATTGTTTATATACAAAAATAGAAGTAGATCACATAGATAAATTGATATTAAAATGTAAATTAGCGAACATTTGATGTAAACCAGTTTCAATGAATTAAGTGGGTTTGTTATAATTATTGAGATGTATTTTTTGTATACAAACGCTACAAACTGTTTACTGCGCGTCAGTTCAAGTGCACGGATGCACTTGAAATGCTTGAAGATCCATATAACTAGGCAAAAGTTTTTAACGTGTCAAAAAGTAATCGCACAGGCATCGAACTTAAACACGTTTGTTTCAATTTTGGCCAATCATTTAGTTGGTCTGGTTTTGTCATTTGAAAGATAGTATTATAGTCATTGTAAAGAATTATATACAAATAGTTAAAAAATGCATAAGTAAAGTTATGTTAAAGATCGCGATAGATGCTTTAAAGCCCCTGAAGTGGTATAGATAGATAGAAGGTGAACGTAAAGGGGGGCACTATGCCATGAAAAAAAACCTTCGTTTAAAGGAGTGGCTGAACTCGAAAAATTCGTAAAGTTTAAAAAAAAATTGGCGTGGAGGTTGGGGGGTGGTTAGGGGGAGAAATTAAAACGTTGGTTTTGGTAAATGGCGGACTTTTTTTTACCGAAACCATTGCGGGAAAGACACCGCTTTGAGGTACTCAATAAATTTGTAAATTTTCACATCGATCGGTCGAGCGGTTTAGTAGTCCATAGCGGACATACACACAGACATTCATTTTTATATATATAGATTATACATGACAAAACAACGTCTTCCTCTGCTAAGAATCATACGAATAAAATACAGGGGTACTTCGAGATACGAGTTTAGTTCGTTCCATAACATTGTTCGTATTCCAATGGAATTCCTTTCATTGAAATTAATTGAAATGCTATTAATCCGTTCCAGACCAGTTGTAGAGCGCCATCTATGTCTTACGTATGGGATTTGTCAGTTGTGCGAAAGAGATGGAGCGAATTATGTTTTTTTTATTGTAGGTCCATAGCGTATGACAATCGAAGTAGAATCCAATACCAACACAGATATAAATTTACGGATTTGCCACCAATTCATTCATATGCACCCCCATCCACACGGATACCCGGCCGTTCCTCGTATCTCAAATGTGGCTTGTATTCCTAGGCAATACTTCGCTTGCTCAACAGCTGTATTTCGTATGATAGGACACTAGTATCTCGAGGTACCACTGTATTTGAAATTTTTCAGTTTTAAATTACAAATAAAATATACTAATCATGCTACCCCCCTTATAACCAAATGGATAACTTTGTTTTAAGCTCAGTGTAAATCCCTGAAATAAACATGTATATAACTAAACGGGAAAATAATTCAAAATATTAATCCTCTTACGTGTACAAACATAATCAAATCATGTTAATTTTACGCTTTAGCATGATCTGAATTAATTTCTTCTTCAAATTAAATAAATATGCTTCTTCAAAGTAATTTAAATGTTATACTTGGAATTTGCGGGCATCCATTGTTAAGCAATTGTTAAATGAAATAGCAGGTATATACTTAATACAATACATATTGCTCGGCTGAATTTACTACATTGATTTAAATACCCAAAAGTACATAACCTTTATAAGCCCTACGGTCCCTTAGGGACCAGTGATTATGGTACATTTCGCTGTTGGATTACACTGACTTATGATTAGTTTTCAACATATGCATATAGGCTTTCATATGTAATGTATTTGAGATACCAATCCATAATTTAACATCAATACATCTGATATTTTCGATGGTTTCGGCGGTAACTTTGTGGAAGTTCATTTTAATATAAAATTTAAAATAACATTGATTATTCCACGTATTGTGTAACTAACTGTGACACGTGTTTCGCCTCTTTCAGAGGCATCTTCAGACTTACTATCGCAAAGTTTGCGTAATGAAGCAAGATAAATTCTAACATTTTAACATTTTAAATTATGAAATTACAAAATGGATTACGGGTTTTTTTCCTTCTAAAGGTAACAAGGAAGGGGGTGATAGAATCAAAACAATGCAATAACATAATGATACTAATAAGGTGCACATTTTGTAATTTCATAATTTAAAATGTTAAAATGTTAGAGTTTATCTTGCTTCATTACTTAAGCAAACTTTGTGATAGTAAGTTCGAAGATGCCTCTGAAAGAGGCGAAACACGTGTCACAGTTAGTTACACAATACGTGGAATAATCAAATTTATTTTAAATTTTATATCAATACATCTGCGTTACAAGATTGACTCTTGGGATATGCGTTGTTTTATATATGGAGGACCGTAGTCAATCAGCTTTATTCACACTGTACAATATATTTCAATGCGGATACAGATTTTTTCTATACCTATAAATTAGTCCTTTAGGCCCTTTAGGGTGACCAATTCTTTTTTCAAAATAGCTGAAGCTAAAAAGGATTCGTTTATTTGTTTACCTAGAGAATTAGAAAGAGTAAACGTTGCGGTGCTGGTCATTGTTCTTTAATTATAAGCAATCTTTTATTTTGCTAATGCTTTTTATTTTACCCACATAGGTTGACTTGTTTAAGAGATATAAATATTGTTATAAGAGCAACGGGTCTCGCGGATATTTCGTAAAAAATGTTCGGGCGTTTAAAGGTTTATTTGTAAAAAAATTACCAGTACGATAATAATAAAACATACGTACCGTAAAACGGGGTCAATATAGACACTTTTTACCCTTCACGATTATGTATCTTCAAACCTGCGCCACATAATTCAAATATGAATGGCTTGAAACTTGTTGCTATGGTCCCACTACACATTCATGACAATATTTTTTAAATATTCACTATCGTTGTTAAGATACAGTCAATTTTGTTTGATATCTCTATTCACATTGAATCGGGGTAAATAGAAGCGAGAGAGGGTAAATGGATACTTGGCAGGTGAAAAGAGACAAAAATACAGATTGTAATGATTGCAATATATGAACCTCTATTCTATACGAGTCTCTATTCATTCCGTTTTACGTTACTTACTAAGCAAAAAAAACATGTTTGATTTTAATTTTCGTCCAATAAAAGAGAAGTTTTTAAGGAGCCAGAAAGTAAGAATGCACAGGCATCGAACTTAACCACGTTTGTTTCAATTTTGGTCAATCATTTAGCTGGTTTGGTGTTGTCATTCGAAAGATAGTATTACAGTCATTGTAAAGAATACTATATAAATAATAAAACATTCATTGGATACTAAGTAAAGTTGTGCTAATGTTCAATCCTTGTTTTTGTCTCTATTCACCCCGTTTTACCGTGTGAATCAAAAAACTGTCAAAAATCCGCAAAACGATTCTCTAAAAGATCATCTTGTGAGATTAGCATTTTCTTATATTTGGTTAGTTCCAGTTTTTACATTCTTTACTTACTTTGAAAAGGTTCTAATTGACATTTTGGCCTAAAATGAGCCATATTTACCGCATTCTATCATATATATATAAATATAAGAATTATTATCTATTATACGGAAAGAAAAATAACAATGTATTTTAGTTCTACATAAATTATTTTATATATTTGTTGATAGCTATTTCGGCTTACGCCTTCGTCAGAACTATGTTTAAAACGTGTATTAGAGATTTTTTTTTTTTTGGATATCTGCTTGACGGAGCATCAAGTTCTAAGGCGTGTCAGCGCCAAAGTTCTTCCAGTCTCCTCGTCTCTAAATGTTTTAATTCTTGAATTTTATTTGTTGACATACCCTTCCTATCGCTTCCGACAGGAGGGCGCGATCGCTACAGTTGAGAAGTCAGTTTAATATTGCGTCTCTATCTAGGGAGGGTCATCGAGAAGAATAGCTCTGGGCCTATATCGATTCTCTGAGGCCTTCTCGTCATAATTCTGCAAGCAAGAGATTGTTGGGTTACCGTGAAGGCCCACAGCCTTATGAAACTTTTTAGAGGTTTCACGAACGAATTCGCGAATAGTTGGCACACTCAAATCTCTGTGTAACAGCGAACCACGCACGAACCATGGAGCATCACATATTTGCCTTAATGACTTATTCTGAACAACCTGGAGAGTCTTCAGATGCTTTTGGTGAGCAAAAGCCCACACTGGTGTGGCGTACACCATAATTGGACGAGTTATTGCTGTATATAGGAGAAGTTTACTCTTTATGGATAGTTTGCTCCTAGCATTAAGCATAAAGTACAATTTCGCTTTAGTAGCATTAGCTTGGCGCTTTTTAATCGCGGTGTGTTCGTTAAACTTCAGTCTCTTATCTAAGGTTAGTCCAAGATACTTGACTGTGTTAGACCATTTGATCTCTGTATTGTGCATTCTAATGCAATTGAAGTTATGTTTTCTAATGAAGCCCTTAGAAAACATTATTGCTGCGCTCTTTTCTGCGTTGATTTTAATTCTCCAGTTGTCACACCAGTCCGCAATGGTATCGACAACTGTTTGGACGTGTGCAACTGCGCTTTGCCGATTACGAGATTTAGCCAAGATGGATGTATCATCTGCGTACTGGGCTATAATTCTATCACTTTCCCCACCGGTGGGAATGTCATAGGTGTATATATTATACAGTATGGGTCCTAAGACAGAGCCTTGTGGAACCCCCGCAAGTGTTGACCTCGTTGAGGACCGGATTCCATTCATTTTACCTGAAAACGTCTACCTGTCACAAATGAGTTAAGGATCTTAATTAGTGGTAATCCAATTCCAGCCTTCGACATTTTGAATACAAGCCCTTCAACCCACACCCTGTCGAAGGCTTTTGCAATATCTAAGAAGAGGCCAGCTGTGACTTCTTTTGAATGAATCCGCTCGTGATAAATTCCACCACTCGAAGAAGTTGATGGTTGGTCGAGTGATCCGCCCGAAACCCGTGTTGGGTGTCGGGGATGATCTTTTCTCATCAACCACTTCTTGTAGTCTGGTTTTAATCACTCGCTCTAAGACTTTGCTCATTGCAGGAAGCAGACTTATTGGCCGGTGGTTCACTGGAAGAGTGTGATCTTTTCCTGGTTTTGGAATCAAGATAATATCCGCTTCCTTCCATCGGGAGGGAAAATATTGTAACCTCAAACACGCATTTATAATATTTACTAATGAGGTAATACCCTTTTGCGGTAACTGCTTGAGAGCCTTGTTGCCGATTTTGTCGTTACCCAGAGCTTTCCTGTCAGGAAGGTTTTTATTAGACTTTCCACCTCGTCAAATGAGGTGGGAGTTATTGGTTGGCAGTTAACATCTATACGCTTTTCTATTATTAATTTTGCGGCGGCTTCTATGTTTAACGCGTTCTTTTTCAAGTCTACATTTCTTGGGTCAATCATGTTGGGTGTAAATTGTCTTTCGAGGCTATCCGCAAACTCCTCGACTTTGTCTGTGATGGTAAATACAGGCCCCTTTGCTCCATTAAGTGGCATTAAGGGGTGCTTTTCTGCGCGGAGAACCTTGGAAAGAGCCCAGTAGGGGTCGGCCCCCTTAACAAGCTCGCTTAAATAATCATCAGAAGCCTTATTACGATAGTCTTTCAGTGCAAGTCGGATTTCGGCCGTCAGCCGGTTAACACGCTGCCTGACTAAAGGATTGCAGTATTTTTTCCATTCTTTTCGTGCACGACGCCTCTCGTTTATAAGATTTCTGATGTCTACCGGAAGGGCTTTACTATGTGGTGAAGTTTTTACCGTTTTCGTGGCATATGAAGCAGCTATGTGAATTTGGGTTGTTAGATTACTTATCTCAAAATCAATGCTTCCACTATCTGTCAAGTCACATGGGGGAATTAACGTGTCGTCAAGAAAGCTCTCAAACTCGTTCCATTGGATTATGTTTTAGAGATAGCTTATATACCTTTGCTAGACAGGGTGCCCCCTACATCATCTCTTTCTGTTGAAACCATACCTACGTCACATGAAAGAATTTAAATAAGTTTGATTTATTGGTCTAAAGTAATGGTGGGAAACAATAATTTGGGTATTTTTGGGTTATTTAGATGCACTTAGACATTGCAGATTTTAAGTGGTTTCACACGATCAGTTTATACTGCTCGCTATGAACGAAACCGGTCCTGATCCAATAAATTGTATGTGGAATAATCAGGGCTGTGGAGTCGTCGCTCACTGAATACTCACCATGAGCGAAACCGGTCCTGATCCAATAAATTAAAAAAAAAAAAAAAAAAGTGATCTTAAATTGACTTTTAAGCCGATTTATAAGTCTGTGATGCACAACCCTCAATGACATTTCATGAGGCCCGCAATGACAAATTCTAATAACATATTTTCTTCAGAACCTTCTACGGACGATGGAAGAACAATATAAAACAATACAATTTTGAATTTTACATGCACTAAAAATATCGATAATTTAATCAGTTTTACCCATGCGGCCCTCGAATTATCTTAGATTGGATTATTCTCTCAGAAAGGTTGCTCATCACTGTATTAGTCTCCTAAATTCTCCACATGAATATGAATCCAGTACGATAATAATAAACATACGTACCGTAAAACGGGGTCAATATAGACACTTTTTACCCTTCACGACTATCTATCTTCATACCTGCGCCACATAATTCAAATATGAATCGCTTGAAACTTGTTTCTATGGTCCCACTACACATTCATGACAATATTTTTCAAATATGCACTATCGTTATTAAGACACAGACAATTTTGTTAGATATCTCTATTCACATTGAATCGGGGTAAATAGAAGCGAGAGAGGGTAAATGGATACTTGGCAGGTGAAAAGAGACAAAAATACAGATTGTAATGATTGCAATATATGAACCTCTATTCTATACGAGTCTCTATTCATTCCGTTTTACGTTACTTCCTAAGCAAAAAAACATGATTGATTTTAATTTTCGTCCACTAAAAGAGAAGTTTTTAAGGGGCCAAAAAGTAAGAATGCACAGGCATCGAACTTAAGCACGTTTGTTTCAATTTTGGTCAATCATTTAGCTGGTTTGGTGTTGTCATTCGAAAGATAGTATTACAGTCATTGTAAATAATACTATATAATTAATAAAACATTCATTGGATACTTAGTAAAGTTGTGCTAATGTTCAATACTTGTTTTTGTCTCTATTCACCCCGTTTTACCGTGTAAATCAAAAAGCTGTCAAAAATCCGCAAAACGGCCAAATGACTCTCTAAAAGAACATCTTGTGACAAATTTGGCTTTTGTTCAAATTGATAGGGTTGATATTTAATTGAATACACATAAATATGAAAATTAGGGGAAAAAAGTGACGATATTGAACTTTTTTCGTCGGAGTCGGAGTCGTGTTTTTGGTCAATTTTGGAGTCGGAGTCGGTCTTTTTTTCACCGACTCCACAGCCCTGCTTTTTTTACTAAATTTATTTGACAAAGTTCTAAGATTGTCATCATTATTTCAATCATTAGATCTTTAAGATCATTATTTCTCAGCAAGAGTTGTAACAATGAGCAAGTAAACATGTCTCAAACTACTTATTTTGCATATTTTTTCACAAATGAATTTTAATCAATCGAATCTTTAAACGCTCATATCTCAAAACAGTGTCAAGAGCAGTTAGAACCTTTTAAAGTAAGGTATCTCACAGACGATATAGCAAGTCGGTGAAAAAGAAATAAGAACGCTCTTCGGCGTTTAACACACACAGGTGTGGAGTTTACGTGCTTGGATTTTGGTTTGGACCAATTCTTAAATTGACAAAAATAATAACATATTTTTAGTACATATTCCCAGGGCTGTGGAGTCGGTACAAAAAAGTCCGACTCTAGCATTTACCAAAACCACGACTCCGACTCCGACTAAAAAAAGGTTAATATCGTCTTTTTTACCTAATTTTTATATTTATGTGTATTCAATAAAATATGTAAATATAATATCCTATTAATGCGGCCAAAAGCCAAATTTGACATATTAAATGCAAAATAAAATGTACAAACATTTCAAAATTCCGAGTACGACTCCGGCCAAAACGCCGCGACGACTCTGACTCCATGACTCCGACTCCGACTCCACAGCCCTGCTAATTCCACATAAAATTAATTTACTGGTTTCCTTCATAGCGAGCAATATAGACTGATGCTCACTTAATACTCGCCATGATCCAATAAATTTCACGTGGAATATGTACTAAAAAATGTTTTATTATTTTTATTATAATGCCATTCCACCAAGTATTGACAGTGAACATCTTAAAAGTGATCTTAAATTGGCTTTTAAGCCGATTTATAAGTCTGTGTAGGCACGGATGTCAGTGATGATTTTATTAGTCTAGTGATGCACAACCTGTGGCCCTCAATGACATTTCATGAGGCCCGCAAAGAATATCGATAAAATCAGTTTTAATAACCTAATTTTCTTAGATTGAACCTTCTCTCAGACGATGGAAGAACAATATAAAACAATACAATTTTTTAATCTCCCAATTTTTACATCAGCTTACTCCTAAATTATTCGTTCTTCTTCTTCTTTCTTCACTTAGTTTTACCAAAAATATTGAGATTAAAATTCTGCATGACTAATCGATATACTCCATTTTTATAAAAATTGGTGGTTAAAATACGTCGCATAGTATTTTTTGAATTTGAAAATGAATACACTTAATCTCTATATATATAAAAATCTCGACACAATTTTTTGTCGCCGAACTCCTTCGAAACGGCTGGGCCGATTATTATGAAATTTTGTATGTATATTTGTTAGATATGAGAGAAGGTTGTAAAGTATATTTTATACCGCTAAGTGAAGGATGTTCTTATCAGGACGTATTTTAATATTTCTTACATCTGTCATTATTTATTATTTTTGTTGTTGAATCACAGAGGGCGCGAAGTTTGACATTTCATTCGGCATTTGTGCCGAACACGATTTATTTAAACGTTATTAATTAATTTATTGTGCGTAAATTACTGTGAACAATGCTTTAATAAAAAACTAAATTTAATTCAGCTAATACATTAACACATCTATTGATTCTGAGGCGGTACGAAGTTCGCTGGGCCAGCTAGCGTTATATATAATACTAGTATTGCTACCCGGCGTCGCTCGGACTAACCGGCCAATAATTATTTAATGTTATATCATTCGACATAATTATATCACAAAATCTAACATCCCAAATAGAGTTAAAATAAAATCACAAACTTTATTTAATTTGATGACAGCCCCATTCTCGCCCATTAAAATGTCCAAATTCAAGGAAAAAATCTAATTTGCTGTCAAATAATACCTTCACGTAAATAATAAACCTTATTAAATTGCAACTTGCAACAACAATGCAAAAGGGAATTACAGACCCACATACATACATACACCGTTTTGGTTTTATATATAAGATATAATATTTTTAAATAATTGTCATATATTAATAATTCAAACACTTGCTATCATTAATTATTAATTCACTTGCTATCATTAAATATTAATACAAAGGCTTAAAATCAATCAACTCATTAATAATTGGTCGGATAAAACCATAGATTTATTATAAAAATTCCTATGTTATTATCTGGTCATAAATATTTTCTAAAATCCCCATAATTATAACCAACCCACTTAATTCATTGAAGCTTTTATAGATTCAATTTTCGCTAATTTACATTTTAATAGCCTTTTAACTTAGTGATCTACTTATATTTTTGTATATAAACGATACAAACTGTTTACCTAGCGTCAGTTCAAGTACATCCTTGCACTTGGAATGCCTGAAGATCCCGAAAGACAAAACCCGGGTCGTTAGCGACAAAACTCATGGATAAGTACAAAATTCAAAAAATTCAAATTTTATATATAATAATCAATGTTTGTTTATTTGTTTATTTGTTTGTACGTACTCTATGCGCTGCCATACAGTTATTCCGATTGCAATGAAACTTTGGTGATTCGTTGTGTAGACACCCGGGTTTTTGTGTTCCCAAATCGTTCATCCGATTGCCATAAAGCTTTGGTGAATAGTTGTGAAGGACGTCCACAAAGTTTTTAATTACCTATGTATATTAAAATGAAGGTTTTTTGTCCCATATGCGATCCTTTACCGTTCATCCGATTGCGATAAAGCTTTGGTGATTTGTTTAATGGGCGTCAATGAAGGTTTCTTAATTATTTATCTATGTAAACATATCTTAATGAATATTTTTTGTCCAGTATGTGATTTTATACCGTTCATCCGATTGCGATAAAACTGCAATTAAAATAAAAACGTTTGCAGTTTCCGGTGCGACTCGCAGTTGCAATAACCATCAAAAAAGCACAGGGACAATCGCTACAAGTGTGAGGACTTAAATTGGAAAATCCATACTTTTCAAATTTACAGCTGTATGTAAGAACTCAAAAAGTAAATTCAAAACATAAAATTATAATAAAAATAATAACACATTTTTAGTACTTTTTCCACATGAGATTTATTTCATCAGGACCGGTTTCGCTCATGGTGAGCATTATCAACTGATAAGGAATACAATAAAACAGTGGTATTTATGCAAAAGTTAAGTATGAAAACAAGGTATGACAAACAATTGGTAACACAACTAAGCAAATTACAAGAAAAATAGACTAAAAATAAAATGTTCAAGACCTCTTAGCAATGCAAAACTAAGTATTGACAGTGAACACCTTAAAAGTGATAAAATTATAAGCTCGAGAGGATTTAGATTCTATCCCGTGACCATATATCCATAATTTACAGGAAACCCTTCTGATTTATTCGCATACGTGCCAAATAGAAAAAGAAAAAATATTGTGTATCCAAAAACACAAGCAAAATTCAAACAATTTTATATGAGTGACACTGCAAAGCTTGCCGGGTACCGACTAGTAATATTTATCTTGACAATCGATTGCTTCCTTATGAACTTTTTATTTATTTAGTGTCCATCAGCAAATAAATACTCTGGTGATAATTGCAAGCTCAGTATCCACAACAGCTTACGGGTGAGTGAGGCTCGTAGCTAGGGATTCCAACTTGGATATTCGAATATAAGATATCCGGAAATTTGGGGAAATATCCGAATAATATTCGTAATAATTTTTAATGAAATAAATTACAAAATTGACGAAAGATCAAATAACAATTATGAATACCCTGGTAGTATAATAAAATTAAGACATTTTAAGTACCCCATGTAGTGTTTATTTGGTAAATTATGGATATATGGTCACGGGACAGAATTCCAATCCTCGCGAGCTAAGCTTAGAAGATTTATACATACTGGCTTATAATTATAAATTTTGACTTTATTCTTTGAGTTTTTGTGGACTATTATAAAAAGGATTAAATATGAAGAAACTTACTGATTGTTGTATGAGTACTGAATAATAAACTTATGTGACTGTCTTTATCTGTTTAATATTATTATTTGTGTAGTTTGTGGTTGCATTTTTGCTCCTGTAAATTAAAACATCTCGATTTCATTCTTATTGCGAAGTATTCGTTAGGATCTTCTATTTGAAAATTAAAGAAGAAACATTTCAAAAAAAATCGTAAGCCTTACATTCATTTGATTTAATGTGCTTATTTTTTATAAATCTTAAAAAAATGGTTGTCTGTAAAGTCGGTTTACGGACGATAGTTTAACGTGACAACGTCATAAGAAAACATTGATGAAATGATTGCATACTTTTATGAATAAAATGGAATCATTTTTATTGAATTATCATTATTTTGTATGGATACGAAGAAGGAGTGAAATGAAATCTACAATTTAACATTTCACTTCACTTTATAAACAGTTGTAAACAGATCACGTGTCGGTACTGTAGGTGTATAAGTTGTGTGCTGCCGCTGTCTCTTTTCTACTCAGACGCATCGACCAATCGAGTGGAAGAGAGATAGATGCGGCACAATCTTTTTATTTTTCGTTTTTACGGGAAGCAAGGAGGGGGGGTTATAGAATAAAAACAAAGCAAACAAATAATTATACTACTGATGACGTTAGCATTACAAAATATTAACTAATGAGATGCAATCAGTCAGAAAGGGTTGAGTTAAGCCCTTTAATTGGAAATAATGATTGCAAATGCGAGAAACCTGTCCTATTAAGGAAATTATTTAATAAAACTTCTTTTTTGTTAGTTATAGTTATAGCGTTAATTCATTAGTTGAATAGTTTTAGTTGATATTTCTTGTTTGTAGTTACGTAATTCGGTTACCTTACTTTGAAAGGGTTCTAATTGACATTTTTGCCTGAAATAAACTTTTGGTCGGAAAAGCTTGTACCGCATTCTATCGTATATGTGAATTTCAGAATTATCTATGGTTGAATAACGAAGCTAGCAGAATTCCAGAGTTGCACTACATCTAGACACTTTTTTCTAAATTTATTTGAGAAAATTCTAAGATTGTTGTCATTATTTCCATCATTTAATCTTTAAAATGACCTTGTGGTCTAAAAAGCTTGTATTTACCGCATTCTATCATATTTATATGAATTTCAGAATTATCTTTGGTTGAATAACGAAGTTTGGCAAAATGCCGGAGTTGCACTGCATCTGCATACTATTTTTCTAAATTTATTTGAGAAAGTTCTAAGATTGTCATTACTGTTTCCAACATTAGATCTTCAAGATCATTATTTATCAGCAATGGTAGTGAATAAAAATGATTAAAATAAGTAATTTGAAACATTTTTACTTGCTCATTGTTACAAGTGAATCAAAACTTCAAACGCTAAAATCACAAAACAGTCTCAAGATTATATAATTTATGCTGTCCTGATTTTATCTAAACAAAAAGCCTCACGTCGTGGATAGTGCCGATCAATACTGTTTCGATATATTGTACTAATTTATACTCATAGATGAGAGAGAACCTATTTTTTTGCAAATTTATCAAATAATTTTTCCTGATGATAAAAGTATGAAATATTGAATTTGATTTAGTTTATTAAGCGAGTGCTAACTCCGCAGAGCAATGGTTAATAGCTGCGATTCACTCATGCATGTTTTTTTTACCATAAATTAGTTTTAATAATTTTCTCTCTGTTATGTTGGTACTTCAATGAATCATTGCTAATATTTTACTACTGAAGCATAATCTTCAATTTTATGTTTATTTATTTATTTATTTATTGGAAAAAATAATACATAACGTATGGAATTACGCAGGTGCCAATGCGCCATGCATTTTACAAATTAAATAAAAATATTTATGAAACAGAACAGAAACATGCCGAAGATGTTTACATAAACAGGCAGTGCATTCATCAGCCGATCAGCCCTTGTGACTGTCGATTCAAAAGACCTACGTGACAAACAAGTTTTTACAAAGAAAATTGATTTGTCTCGGTTACGACCACGTAGGTATAAGCTGGGAGCATGCAACCTTAAAGTTTTAAGGATGTCAGGGTTATCAACTCGGCCCCGTAGAAGAAGAGAAAAATGTTTCAATATTGAAATCGATCTCCGAGCTTCAAGAAGGTGAAGCGAAAGCATTCCTCAAAGAAACTTGATTGGATAATACACATTCAAGAGTTATCATACGGAAAATAATTGAGTTTTTTTTAAATATTAATGACGCAGAAATTTTGGTAAATTATGGATATACGGTCACGAGTTGTTTAAATTTACAGGAGCAAAAATGCAACCAAAAACTACACAAATAATAATATTATACAGATAAAGACAGTCACATAAGTTTATTATTTGTTTAAAATATTATTTTTTTTTTATTATAAGCTAATATTAAAAAACAAATTCTTCTTTCAGAACTCATACAAAAATCAGTAATATTCTTCAGATATAATCATTTTGACTCCACATTTTATAATAATCCACAAGAACTCAAAGAGTAAAGTCAAAATATAAAAATTATGTATAAATTTTTTGAGCTTAGCTCTAGAGGATTACGATTCTTTCTCGTGACCATATATCCATAATTTACCGAATGTTTTTATGAACTCGCTCCAGTTGCGACTTATATTTATTTTTATATGGACCCTAAATAATAGATCCAAATTCTAGCTTAGTTAAAACTAATGAAACATTAAGAGTACGAAGCACATAAGGTTTCTTTGGATCTATTTAATTCCACTTTCTTAAGGCAAATACTTTTAAGCCATGCGAATAATTCTCTCAGATTCTCGGCAAAATTATTTCTAAAGCGGGTAAATTCAATATTTCAGTCATTTTCCGCACGTACTTAAGCTTAATACTGTCGCTCTAAAGATTCTGTCATTTGAAGCATTTAAATGAAGAAGAAAGTAAAGAAACACCTCTTTACAATACTGAGCGAGTGTGCAGTGAATAAAGGTTTACTTTGATTTATCAGTTTATATTTGACTTTCAAGAGACTGTCGCAAATTCGAGTACATAGGCGGAAGCTCTCAATTTTCTGAAGCATCCTTGAAATTTTTGACAATTTTAAATCCTCTTACAAGTTTTAAGAAGTTATACCGAATGACTTTTAACAGAATTAGTATTTATTGATTGAGTGGGATTTACTTGGTAGAACTCCATTATAATACGGAAAGAAAAATAACAATGTATTTTAGTTCTACATAAATTATTTTATATATTTGTTGATAGCTATTTCGGCTTACGCCTTCGTCAGAACTGGTAAGTTCGTTAGTTAGTTTCTATCAATTTAGAATCTGGCATTGATTTATTACATAATAACAAGGGCGATTATAAATTATTTTATCAAGAAATATTGGAGATAAATAGGACTCAGCTTAATAGTTTACCAATTTTAAACGAACAATTAATCTTCCAAACTAGCCATTGTTGTATCCCTTTAAATAATTATCATTTATTACTAATTCAAACACTTGAAATCAATGAACTCAGTAATAATAGGTCGGATAAAACCCAACATTTATTTTAGATATTCCTGTTATTATCTGGTCATTAGTATTTGAGATACTAAATTCAAAAATCCGGAAAAAACAAACATACTTAATTCATTGAAACTCGTTTACATAAAATTTTTGCTTGCTTAAATTTTAATAGCATTTTAGTTCAGTGATCTTTATTTTTGTATGTAAACGGTACAAAATTTTTACTACGCGTCAGTTCAAGTACATCCGTGCACTTGAAATGCCTGAAGATGCCGAAAGGCGAAACCCGGATCGTAAGCGATAAAACTCATGGAAATGTACAAAATTCAAAATTTAATAGTGAAATTTCATCAACGACCCTCAGTCGAAATCCTTAATTTATTGATTCGATATGTTGCTTTAATATAGAAAAATATCTTCGATGGTTTCGGTGGTAACTTTGTGGAAGTTCATTTTAGTATAAAATTTAAAATAACTTTGATTATTCCACGTATGCAAACTTTGCGATAGTAAGTCTGAAGATGCCTCTGAAAGAGGCGAAACACGTGTCACAGTTACACAATACGTGGAATAATCAAAGTTATTTTAAATTTTATATTAGAAAAATATCGATTACTAGAAAGCATAAAGCAGGGCTGTGGAGTCGGTAAAAAAAAGTCCGACTCCAGCATTTACCAAAACCACGACTCCGACTCCGACTCCGACTAAAAAAGGTTAATATCATCATTTTTTTCCCTAATTTCTCTATTTATGTGTATTTTATTAAATATCAACCCTATCAATGCGGCCAAAAGCCAAATTTGACATATTAAATGCAAAAAATAAAAGGTCAAACTTTTCAAAATTTCCGATTCAATTCTATTCTCCGGCCACAACGCCGCGCCGACTCTGACTCCCGCCAAAAAGCTCCGACTCCGACTCCACAGCCCTGGTATAAAGACATGAATTCATTATATGAAAGGCTTTGTTATTACAAAATAACCAAACCACCAAATCTAGTTAATTTTTTAATCGTGTTAACCTAGTCATAATTTTCAACTGGTGGTGAAAACTTGGAAAACTCTATTTGAAAATGCTATCTGATTAAAAATGGAAATGTTTTATATTTGTACGCATGTGTGCTTTTCTCGTCCTTTATTTTTTCGACCATGTATAATATTATTATTACCAAACAATTTTAAAACAGATATAAAGTATTTTAGGTGTTGTACAATAATTGCTAGTATGTAGTGGAAGATTCTAAGAATAAAATAAATACAATACCTGTGTTCAAAGATGCAAAAAATTAAAACAACGAAAAATTCATCTGCAATAATTGTATTATGTTAAAAATAATAAAACGTTTCGTTGATGGCGAGCATTTTCATACGAGATAAATTCGATTAGATTTTTTTATGAATCGGTCGATAACAACTCGACGAAAAATTTCATTGAAGATCTCTTTTTAAATAGAAAAGATCTGACTTTGCCAGGACTTGAACCCAGACTCGTCTGATCACAAGACTGACAATAAGATGTAACCTTACGACAGTTAGTCTAAACCAGTGGTCTCCAAACTCAATAAGGATGTGAGCTACTTTCCGAGTTACTTAAAATTATGTTAAGCAAAGTTAGCTTTTTACCAAAAAAGCATTTTGGAGAAAAAAAAAGCTATTTTAATGCTATTAAATTCAATGCAGAGTTTGTATTTCCTCTATATATAGTGTTAAAACACAATATGATTTATAAAATCCATTCATATTGCCACACTTTTTTAGATATTTAAATTATTAATGTTGATAATGCTATATTTTTCAAGACTGAAGAAGTTTTTGAGCCCAAACGATTGATAAAATTTGATCCTAGCAAATTTATAAATATGATATGTTTTTTGTATATTTTTAAAATATTAATAAATATCCGGTAAAAAAATTACATTAAATTGTTTACTGTTTTTAACCATGACGCTCCCAACTTGGAGCATATGGACTCCTCACGGAGTTTATCTATATGTTGTAACAAGAACTGCTTGTTACTCAGTTGCTTAACCTTCTTTTTTCGAAGAGAGTAGATGATTGAAAGGATACGAGGACTCGAACAGAACTAGTGGCTGGCTAATCGCTCTCGCTATGCGTCGCTCTTTGGGATAGGAAAGGTGGGAAAGGATATTCAACAACACAAACACCCATGCCTTTTAACAGATTAATCGATTGAAAAATCCGCTCGTACCAGGAATCGAACCCGGGTGGTCCGGCACGCAAGCCAGCAACGTTGACAACTGCGCCGGCGACCGAACAATTGTTGATAAGTCGTTATTCTTTTTTAATTGATTGCACTTCCAAAACCACATAAAATCTCATCCTGTTGACCAGAATACCCCTTTAAAGCGAATACTATTCAATTTGAAATTCCACCAGTGATCAAAGCTTTAAATTTCCATTTGAAAATATAATATTTTCTGAAAGGCTGTACGCTTATAATAGGACAAATTAATTAAATTACGAGCGCTTCGAACCTCAATTGTTTATCCACCAATGGGAGCCCACGTGCTTTAAATTGGGAGAAAATATGACTACAAATACGTAATGGGAACCTAGTTGCTCACTGGCGTGCCGCAAGGAGTTAACCCTCGAAAGATGGTCCCTAAAAAATGACGTGTGATCCGAAGGGAGGGACTTAAAATACGCCAGTGCTATGGGCTTTATTGGCATAGATTGCATTAAAAATGTTATATTATGCCTTAACGTATCTTTATACATCGTTCTATCCCAATCTTCATATATATAAAACCGAAACGGGGGATGTATGTCTGTAATTCCATTTTGCATTGTTGTTGCAAGTTCAAACAAACGAATTGATTTCGCTCGCGAAAGTTTCGACGGTAAGTCATTAAGTTGCCATAAAAACGAATATGAAAGAAAATATGTTTGATTTTTTTATCGGCGAAGACATTTAGTCAAAATGTAATAAATTAGTCTTCTACTGAACTTTTCCCGGCTTTTATTAATATAATAATGTTTTTATTTACGTGAAGGTATTATTTGACAGCAAATTAGATTTTTCCTTGAATTTGGACATTTTAATGGGCGAGAATGGGGCTGTCAATATATAAAAGGGGCTGTGAAATGTCAATGCCAGTCTGAAATGTTCATTTTAATTCCATTTTAATTGACCTAGACTTTTGAATTTTGAAAAAAGTTGTTTTAGCTTGGCCCGTCTGAATTTACGCGCCGAGCTGAACATTACCCCAAACTGGTCCGAGCGAAGCCGGGTTCGAATACTAGTATGCATATAAAATCGATAATCTTCCTTAAATTATTCATATTTTAAGTCATGCATGAACGGACAAGCAGATTGTATTGATGTTCATAACAGACTGGCGTAATCAAAACTGTTTGCGTGATCGCTTATCCACGTATTTTAATGTAAAAAGCATCCATTTGATTTGAAGCGTACGTTTGATCGAAGCGAGTTTGAGATTAGATAAAATTATTGCGACGTAACTAGTCTCTCATATTTTACTGCAAACGGTGTAAAAAACATTGATTTAATGATACAAAAAGCTCACACATTGTATCACTAATATAAATAATAAGTGGCGGTGGTGGTAAACTGTCTTACCCACCGGTTAGGAAATGTTAACATAACAAGTACCCATATATATCGAATACAAATCTTTAAATGAAATCGCAAACAAGTGTCATTTAAGGATTTAAGTCCATTACATCGCTCGGATATCCCCGATTCAAACTCGGATATTGAATATTCGCTATCCGCTCTTCGCTAATTGTTGGTGAAATATTATACAAAATCTTTAATAGATCACATCACAATTTCTTCAGTTTTAAAAAATAATTATGATTATACCAGGTAGTGGTTTCTTTTTTGCCTACACCCAACTCAGGTGCTATCAATATCTTATCATAATACTTGAGTTTGAAGAATCGGCTAGTACTTGGGGCTAAACCTTTAATGCCGTTATTGCATTCATTAAAGAAATACCGTTGGAGTAATCCGATGCAGCTGCAAATTTAAAATATTGTTATACAATGGAACGGTATTGAAGTGTGTATTTATATTGACACCGCCTTATGTGGTAGGTCATCAGAACTCTCTCGAACGATCTATTTTTCACCTCAGTCTATGAGTTTAAGTCGATATCAGGAAATAAAATCATTCTTATAATAATCTGTATTGAAATCTATAGCGATTCAATACAGAAGTATGTCAATTTCTCTTATCTCTTGAAGCCCGACAATGCATGTGCTTCATAAAAAGTTCGTTAGGCGATAAATAATCCCTTATCGGCGGGCGCACGTGTTAACGATTTTTGAAACGGCCATTGTTTTTTCTTTCTAAAGTAACCGTTTGTTTTCATACAGCAGTGAGAGATTGGACTGCATTGAGAATGCACGCGCCTAATCCTCTCCCTAAGAATTAAATTCGAGTCAAATTCCCGATATCTTCTTCGCTATCGTAATATTTGTGTGTTGTATAACGTCTGTGTAAATTCTTAACGATTGAATAATGAGCGCACCCACATAGCGCTTTGAGATCGTGTTTTGTTTTAAAGAGCATCCTGATTCTCCATCTCCGATCCCTAAATTCCTCTCCTCGAGTGACGGACGGAGGTTTTCTCTTGTTTTACGAGAAAACCCGAATCAAGGTCGTCTCAATATGTACTGTCTATATCGAAGATTTTACAGAAGTTAGGAAAGATTTAGTCTTAAATTATTACAGAATGTACATTATTATAAGTGAACAATGAAAATATAAAATTTAAAATAACCTTGATTATTCCACGTATTGTGCTACTAACTGTGACAAGTGTTTCGCCTCTTTTAGAGGCGTCTTCAGACTTACTATTGCAAAGTTTGAATTATGAAATTACAAAATGGATTTCGGGTTTTTTTCCCTTTTCAAGGAAGCAACGAGGGGGTTATATAATCAAAATAAAGGAAACAAATCGTGATCTTGATCGTGCAACATCTTTATTTGCGTTCGAGGTATACGACTTTATATTGGAAACTTAGAAGTTGAGACCACTTGCAAAAGCAACTGGCAATTTCTTATTTCTTAAAATATGTTTTTTAAATCATAGTTTTGTTTATAATTATAATACTAATGTATAAAACACTAACCATATCAAAACGATCCGGATAGCTTAAGTTTTACTATTCAATATCCGAATAGTTAATAATGAGGAATAGTTGTAATCCCTTATCGCAACCCAATAAGACAAACGCCCTACACAACTGACCATTCTTCTACAAGACCATCTATAAATTTACATTTTTGACGTGACAACGTCTTATAAATCGATGAACGCCCGCTGCACCCACGAAAAAAAATGACTCATTGTCCCGTTTGTCGCGTTACGCCGAAGGCAAGCGTGCGAGCGAGAGCGCGGATAAGCGATAGAGAGGCACGATCGGCCTACCGTTCGGATTGTGCCGCATCTATCTCTCTTCCACTCGATTGGTCGATGCGTCTGAGTAGAAAAGAGACAGCGGCAGCACACAACTTATACACCTACAGTACCTACACGTGATCTGTTTACAACTGTTTATAAAGTGAAGTGAAATGTTAATGTGGTTTTCATTGTTTATACTACAACAACAATTGCGGCAATAAAGGTAATTAATTCTTGCATATTAAAAATCTGACTAACGTATAACAAATATACTTTAAATAAACAATAAATTGTCAACGATTTCTTTCGCAGAACCGCCTAAAGTCACACCATGGCAGACCAACCTGACGAACCTGTGAATCTCACGGATCTGCCACTATCGTCAAGGAGTAATGTCACCCATGGAGGTGCAAGATGCTACCGCATCCACGTCTGCAATGTGTCTGCAATGCGTCATTTCATCAATGTTTTCTTATGACGTTGTCACGTTAAACTATCGTCCGTAAACCGACTTTACAGACAACCATTTTTTTTTTAAAATAGAGAATTTTCATTTGATTACACTGTATGGATTTTTATGAAAGTTTATTAATTCAACAAAGTGAAAACTTCGTTTTATGAAATTTCTGTAAGTTTGAAACAAAGGACGGTACTAAATAGTATGTTATTTGTGTAACTATCCCTGTACAAAGGCAAATTATTGCTTCAACATGCACATAAATATATTGTTAGTACATCGCGTCATTGATGTATGATTTATCACAGTGGCGGATCCAGGAATTGTCCCAGGGGTTGGCCATTCAATTCAAATCAAACATGATTCATGACCTTTTTTTTTTGCGTCTTTTGACGTCAGTTTGTCACTGTTCGCTGTTGAGTTAGCTCGTCGTGGTTGGTATCATTTTAATTTTATGGAAAAAGATTATAGAAAACAAGGGTAATTATTAAATAGAATATTAGTGTATGGTTTAATATGCAAATGATTTTTTTGTTTCAATTAAAAAATGGTCATTTCTTTCCGAACTACCTAAAAAAATACATTGAAACTAATATATGTTTTAAAAAATATATACAACCAGTCCCCTGTTTACGCGATATCGATTTTACACGATTTTTTTGTATTGCACCACTACTTCTTGTTATGCGAAGTTATACTTCTTTAGGCGCGTTATGCAAAAATGATGAGAGTGAAATTTTAAGATGCGCGCGCATCTCCGCCCACGCAACGCAAAATTCACAGACTGAAGTTAGTCACGCCTGTTAAATTGCTGATTAATTGAAGTTAGTCAGCTGTCAATATAATTGTTGTTAACTATCCGTATGTATTATTTATTGATATAAATTAAAATATGGTTATTTAATATTATTAAATTGTTAATGGTTATTTAATATTTACAAAATAAAGAAATAAATTTAATACAAAATTTGTGATAACAATGAAAAGTGGATATTAAAATAAGAAAATAATAAATATTTTAAAAATGAATAAACTTAAATTCAATTTTTGAATTTATTATAAAATTCATTTATTTACCTTTAAAATATTAAATAATCAATAATAAATATTTAAAATTTAGAATCTTATAATATTTAGTACAAATTATTTTATACATATTTATTATTCTCTAAATTGTATTTTTGATATTTAATATATATATATTGAGAAGACTTTTATTCTGGCTCCCTCGTAAATCGAGAAGGAGCCTCCTATCCGACACTCAGGAGAGGGATTTTGGGGACGGAGTAGGAGAAACATGGTACTCTTATAAAGAAAAGACGATCTCAAAGCGTTATGTGGGTGCGGTTAGCATCCATTATTTAATCGTTAAGGATTTACACAGACGTTATACAACACATAAATATTACGATAGCGAAGAAGATATCAGGAATTTGACTCGAATTTAATTCTTAGGGAGAGGATTAGGCGCGTGCATTCTCAATGCCGTCCAATCTTTCACTGCTGTATGAAAACAAACGGTTACTTTAGAAAGAAAAAACAATGGCCGTTTCAAAAATCGTTAACACGTGCGCCCGCCGATAAGGGATTATTTATCGCCTAACGAACTTTTTATGAAGCTCATGCAGTCGGGCGTCAAGAGATAAGAGAAATTGAAATAACACTTTATTGAATCGCTATAGATTGCAATATAGATTATTATAAGAATGAATTTATTTCCTGATATCGACATAAACTCATAGACTGAGGTCAAAAATAGATCGTTCGAGAGAGTTCTGATGACCTACCACATAAGGCGGTGTCAATATGTATATAGTATGATTATCAAAAATAAAATTAAACTATTAATTTGAAATTTTTAATATTTATTATTGATGTCTAATAACTAATTCTCTACAATTATTTAATGATGCCGAAGAAGTATAACTTCTGACGCGCGTGCATACTTATGTACTTATGTACTTACACGCACCATTTTTTCAATCCGTATTTGCAATTCAACGATAGAAATGAGTTAATCCTTAGTATATTTTGATAGTTTGTTAATTTCCCTTGGACTAAATTATAATTCTTGATGCTTCCGCATGAGTTTGTTTTTCCGGATAGAATGTTTAATTACAAAAGCGTTGTGTTTACTGTCACAACTCCATTGTATTTAACCATCCGAACAGATTAGCCGAGTAATAATTCAATTAGATTTCGTATAACCCTAGTTCGTTCACTTTGCTGAAGGTCCAGCCACTAACAGATCCAGTAATTGTCCCAAGGGGGGGCCATTCAATTTGAAAATAAACATAATACATTAAAAAAAAAGGTAAATTATGGATATACATATGGTCACGGGACAGAATCCCATTCCTCTCGATTTTAGCTCAAAAAAAATATACATACTGACTTATAATTTTATGTTTTGATTTTACTGTTTGAGTTCTTGTGGATTATTATAAAATGTGGAATTAAAATGATTAATTCAGAAGAATATTACTGATTATTGTATGAGCACTGAACTTATGTGACTGTCTCTATCTGTTTATGTAATATTATTATTTGTGTAGTTTGTGGTAGCATTTTTGCTCCTGTAAATTAAAAGAGCTCGATTTCATACTAATTGCGAAGTATTCTTAAGGATTTTCTATTATAATAAATTAAAAAATTAAAGACGAAACATTTCAAAAAAAATCGTAAGCCTTAGGTACATTCATTTCATTTAATGTGCTTATTTTTCATAAATCTTTACAAAAATTCTGTTCCGTGACCGTATATCCATAATTTACCAAAAAAAATATAAATACAGCCAGTCCTCCTTTTTCGCGATTTTTTTAACAGAACAAATGATGACCCTTCGTTAAAATAAGTGATGACCCCGAAAAAATCATGTGATTTAATTGATGACTCTAACCATTATCATTGATTCTTTTATTCTAATTAAAAAATGCAAACATTAAAAAACATAATATAAAAATTACCGTTAAACATACATACATATAAAATAAAGTAAAATTTTCGTTTTTTTGACGTTGTAAATCGGCCCAAAAAATATTCACTTTAAATTTCCATTTTCCAGTGGATACATAAGTTACAAAGCCAGACCCAACAGTCTTTCCGAACTCATACGATTTCTTAGCCAGGTTTTCATGCGTCGTAATGTGGAAAAAGCGGAGCAACACCACAATTATGATATAATAATGAAATGTCGTAATTTATAGCTATTAAGCTAAAGGGTCGTGGAAAATAAGAAAACTACAACATATTTAAGGATTTCGACTGAGGGTGCTTGATGGAATTTCAATGGAAGTTTTATCGCTAACGACACGAGTTTCGCCTTTCGGCATCTTCAGGCAATGACTTAGTGATCAACTTTTATTTGTGTATATAAACGATACAAACTGTTTACTACGCATCAGTTCAAGTGCATCCATACACTTGAAATGCCTGAAGATGCCGATAGGCGAAACCCGGGTCGTTAGCGATAAAACTCATGGAAAAATACAAAATTCAAGCAATTCAAATTACAATATATTTAATAAATATAATCATTTGAATCCATTTGATAATTAATGTTATAATATGTTTAATGGAATAAATTCTTGTCAGGGGGAGCATGGATAATGTGACCATTTATTTTTGTCCTCAAAACGGCTCATCTACCAATTTTTGACGTGACAACGTCTTATAAATCGATGAACGCCCGCTGCACGCACGAAAAAACATGACTCATTGACCGTTTGTCGCGTTACGCCGAAGGCAAGCGTGCGAGCGAGAGCGCGGATAAGCGATAGAGAGGCACGATCGGCCTACCGTTCCGATTGTGCCACATCTATCTCTCTTCCACTCGATTGGTCGATGCGTCTGAGTAGAAAAGAGACAGCGGCAGCACACAACTTATACACCTACAGTACCTACACGTGATCTGTTTACAACTGTTTATAAAGTGAAGTGAAATGTTAAATTGTAGATTTCATTTCACTCCTTCGTATCCATACAAAATAATGATAATTCAATAAAAATAATTCCATTTTATTCATAAAAGTATGCAATCATTTCATCAATGTTTTCTTATGACGTTGTCACGTTAAACTATCGTCCGTAAACCGACTTTACAGACAACCATTTTTTTTTACGTAATAGTATGTATATTCAAGAAAACACATATTTTTTCATAGTTTTTATGTATTTTAAAAAGAAAAGGAATGTTGATAAAGAAAATAACAGGAATAAATGGTATAAATATGAAAAAAATTGTTGTTTTATATTTTTATGATGAACAAATTTTCTTAAGTATAACTGGGTTTGCTTTTAAATAAGAATGGAATTCTTGGCAGGATTTTTTAAAATTTATTTTAACTAACAACATCGCTTTAAGTACTTCGACTTGTAATTGTGTTTTTTCTGTCGTCCACAACTTATTCATCTGTGAAAAGACTCTTTCTACAGGTTCATTTGTTCCAGGAAGGCATAAAATGTATTCAATGATTACTCTAAAGTTTTTATGGTTCAAATTATTATTACGAAAGTCGATTTTTTGCACTTTTTTTAATTGTTACCCTGTGTTGCCTTCTTTTTGAAAACGGGACACTTCGACGCCCTGAAGCTGTACTTGGGGACAACGGGACAGGCTACCTAAAAACGGGACGTATGGTCACTTTAGGCATGGACCACATGCCCCCCCTTGGATCCGTCAATGATTTACCAACACATATACACTCTCGCTCGGTCTCCTATTATATCAGTTAACAAGTTTAGTGGCTAATAATTTTGTTACATTAGTTTGCCATGTGAACGGTAGGAGTACTATTTTCAGAAATCCTTTAGCAACTGAAATGTTTTCAAAATTTTAATTAGCTAAACTTCGTTAACTACACGAATGCTTTAAAAAAATGTGTTCTTATTAGTAGATGTCCCTCTCGCAGAAACTAAAGCCTTACATACTTAAAAACCCTTTTTTTAATTCATAGCTCATTATTGTTAGTTCGGTCCGTGGCGCAGTGTTAATGTTGTTGGCTTGCGTGCCGGACCGACCTGGTTCAATTTTTTCAGTCGATAAATCTGTTCAAATGCATGGGTGTTTGTGTTGTTGAAAATCCCTTCCCACCTTTCCGATCCCAAAGAGCGACGCATAGTGACAGCGATTAACTAATCACTAGTCCTATCCTAGTCTTCGTATCCTTTCCATCCCTACTCTCTTCGAAAAGGAGAGGTTGAACAACTGAGTAACAAGCAGTTCTCGTATAAAACAATATGTTGAGATGACATCCGTGAGGAGTCCATATGTTCCAATTTGGGAGCGTAAATGGTTAAAAAAAATGTACAAAATTATTCAACAGGAAGAATTTATGTAAATAAGTCGCTTCACTTTTCAATTAATGAAATAGGTAGGACAATTGGTAAAAGACCAGTATATCGAAATGTTAATGAATGAATTAAATGTTTTGAGATGTGAGCGTTTGAAGTTTCGATTGATTAAAATTCACTTGTAACCATCGATGAATATTTTAAGAACTTTTTGAATAAAATAATACTTCCTTTGTACTAATAATGATGAATAATATTGAAGCAATCTGGACAGTAAATTTTTTAAATCTGATTTTACTTTACAGAGCTGTTACAATAATACAGTTTTGATTATACAGACGAGATACCTTGCTATCGTTTAGTATAAAAGTTTTTACTGAGCATTGAAAACATTGTGTTATTCCATAAAGTGGCACTGAATTAAATTGCCCGGCATTCGCTTATTTGAGCAGTTTTACTTTAACAATTTCAAGTTCTGTTGTACCTCCGATATGAATGTTATTATAATGTGAGTTAAGGTACGCTTACATTAATAAATGTTTATCTACCTTGTTTGAAAGGCCAAACTCGAAATGATAATAAAATCCAGGGCTGTGGAGTCGGTAAAAAAAAGTCCGACTCCAGCATTTACCAAAACCACGACTCCCACTCCGACTCTGACATTGACTAAAAAAAGGTTAATATCGTCACTTTTTACCCCTAATTATCCTATTTATGTGTATTCTATTAAATATCAACCCTATTAATGCGGCCACAAGCCAAATTTCACATATTAAATCAGTGCGGCAGAATTTGACATATTAACCCTTTGATTAGTATACACCTCGGGAGTGAGTAAATTTTGAAGTATTTATTATTTTTTTATTGATTGATTTGATTAATTATATTTTGAATTTATTAATTTTTTCACTTTAAAGACGAATATTTTTTTATAAAACGATGAAAAATGATGGAAAAATATATTTGAGTTATCTATAAACCCAATTTTAGTTGAAATTAGAAACGCGGTGCAGAAAGATTTATATGAAACCGCGCGGCCGCATACGTGCGGCGATACTCATCAAAAACAAAAAGTTCAAACCTTTCAAAATTTCCGACTCCGAGTACGACTCCAGCCAAAACGCTACGAGGACTCCGACTCCGGCCAAAAAGCCCCTACTCCACGACTCCGACTCCGACTCCACAGCTCTGATAAAATTTTAACCGACATTAAACTCCAAGCTGACAAGGCATTTATTCAAACACATCGGTTGGTGTTTTATGACATTTTTATTACATCTTTGAGAATCGACAGTGGATCCCCGATCTAACTTTCTTGTATAAACCGTTTACCCACGTGGTTCGTTCATCTTCTATAGTCCCGGCCAAACATCCATACGAAAATTATAAAAAAAAAAACATTAATCGTGCCCCAATTTATCGATTTCCTCGATTTATTGTCTTAAAATTATGGCCCCGTCACAAATATTATACCGATTGACCCTTGTTGTTGAAAATTTCTCATAAGCACATTCGACCACATCCAATCAGTGCGTAGAAATAACTGAGACTGCAAGTTTGCAACTGTTTACAATTCATGGTCATATTGTTTCCGCTGATGACTCACTTACTAGCACCTGTGTCCTCTGTAGGAGAAGATGGCAAAAAACGCAATAATGAACCGGTAATAACAATTGCAGAAGCGTTATTGGAAAAGGACTCTTAATGTAATAAAAAATGAATGATATAGGTATGATAACAAACTCTAGTAAATAATGACACCGCCTTATGTGGTAGGTCATCAGAACTCTCTCGAACGATCTATTTTTCACCTCAGTCTATGAGTTTAAGTCGATATCAGGAAATAAATTCATTCTTATAATAATCTATATTGAAATCTAAAGCGATTCAATATAGAGTTATTTCAATTTCTCTTATCTCTTGAGGCACGACAGTGCATGTGCTCCATAAAAAGTTCGTTAGGCGATAAATAATCCCTTATCGGTGGGCGCACGTGTTAACGATTTTTGAAACGGCCATTGTTTTTCTTTCTAAAGTAACCGTTTGTTTTCATACAGCATTTAGAGACTTGGTAGCAGGGAGAGAGCACGCGCTTGCCAGAGAAGTCTTACAGTTGTGGTAAGCGCTGGAAGTGGCCTGCAAGCTCCTAATCCTCTCCCTAAGGATAAATTCTAGTAAATTCCTGATATCGCCTTCGCAATAATAATAATAATAGTCGTGTATTATGTGTTGTAGAACGTAACGTGTATTGTTAATCTATCTGTGCTAAATCCGTGTGTAAAGTCTGTGTCAAACTATAAACAATTAAATAATGGATGCTAACCGCACCCACATATCGCTTTGAGATCGTCTTTTCTTTATAAGAGTACCATGTTTCTCCTACTCCGTCCCCAAAATCCCTCGCCTGAGTGTCAGATATGAGGCTCCTTCTCGATTTACGAGGGAGCCGGAATAAAGGTCTTCTCAATAAATAAGTTTTTTAATTGTTTTACTTTTGTTTTTATTCATATTCTAAACTTTCCCGCATTTACCGTTAGTTCTACGTTTAAACATCGATTCTCCGTTTTTCATGGGACCACAACCATTGAAAAACGTATAATCGATGTTTCACTGTACATATTCGATTTTTTATGATGTGTTAGTTAGGAACTAGTTTTCAAAATTAAGGTTTTCATTCAATCAAATCACGATCTTGAGTAAGGTTTCTGTATCACCAACAAGCTCCTAGCTGCCTAAACAAATTCCATGAATTGTATTATTACAATTCCTATTTTTTTTTGGATATCTGCTTGACGGAGCATCAAGTTCTAAGGCGTGTCAGCGCCAAAGTTCTTCCAGTCTCCTCGTCTCTAAATGTTTTAATTCTTGAATTTTATTTGTTGACATACCCTTCCTATCGCTTCCGACAGGAGGGCGCGATCGCTACAGTTGAGAAGTCAGTTTAATATTGCGTCTCTATCTAGGGAGGGTCATCGAGAAGAATAGCTCTGGGCCTATATCGATTCTCTGAGGCCTTCTCGTCATAATTCTGCAAGCAAGAGATTGTTGGTTACCGTATATGAAACTTTTTAGAGGTTTCACGAACGAATTCGCGAATAGTTGGCACACTCAAATCTCTGTGTAACAGCGAACCACGCACGAACCATGGAGCATCACATATTTGCCTTAATGACTTATTCTGAACAACCTGGAGAGTCTTCAGATGCTTTTGGTGAGCAAAGCCCACACTGGTGTGGCGTACACCATAATTGGACGAGTTATTGCTGTATATAGGAGAAGTTTACTCTTTATGGATAGTTTGCTCCTAGCATTAAGCATAAAAGTACAATTTCGCTTTAGTAGCATTAGCTTGGCGCTTTTTAATCGCGGTGTGTTCGTTAAACTTCAGTCTCTTATCTAAGGTTAGTCCAAGATACTTGACTGTGTTAGACCATTTGATCTCTGTATTGTGCATTCTAATGCAATTGAAGTTATGTTTTCTAATGAAGCCCTTAGAAAACATTATTGCTGCGCTCTTTTCTGCGTTGATTTTAATTCTCCAGTTGTCACACCAGTCCGCAATGGTATCGACAACTGTTTGGACGTGTGCAACTGCGCTTTGCCGATTACGAGATTTAGCCAAGATGGATGTATCATCTGCGTACTGGGCTATAATTCTATCACTTTCCCCACCGGTGGAATGTCATAGGTGTATATATTATACAGTATGGGTCCTAAGACAGAGCCTTGTGGAACCCCGCAAGTGTTGACCTCGTTGAGGACCGGATTCCATTCATTTTACCTGAAAACGTCTACCTGTCACAAATGAGTTAAGGATCTTAATTAGTGGTAATCCAATTCCAGCCTTCGACATTTTGAATACAAGCCCTTCAACCCACACCCTGTCGAAGGCTTTTGCAATATCTAAGAAGAGGCCAGCTGTGACTTCTTTTTGAATGAATCCGCTCGTGATAAATTCCACCACTCGAAGAAGTTGATGGTTGGTCGAGGTGATCCGCCCGAAACCCGTGTTGGGTGTCGGGGATGATCTTTTCTCATCAACCACTTCTTGTAGTCTGGTTTTAATCACTCGCTCTAAGACTTTGCTCATTGCAGGAAGCAGACTTATTGGCCGGTGGTTCACTGGAAGAGTGTGATCTTTTCCTGGTTTTGGAATCAAGATAATATCCGCTTCCTTCCATCGGGAGGGAAAATATTGTAACCTCAAACACGCATTTATAATATTTACTAATGAGGTAATACCCTTTTGCGGTAACTGCTTGAGAGCCTTGTTGCCGATTTTGTCGTTACCCAGAGCTTTCCTGTCAGGAAGGTTTTTTATTAGACTTTCCACCTCGTCAAATGAGGTGGGAGTTATTGGTTGGCAGTTAACATCTATACGCTTTTCTATTAAGCCACCTTCCGGAAATCCATCTCCATATTTCTGTTAGCAGAATCGATATGAATCATACCCGGGATTTCATCGTTAAATCCACTTACCAAAGTTCCCCGACCCTTCTAAGCCCAGATATTTCGACCCGATTACAGATTACACTCTTTTTCTTACATTACGACACCTTACTTTGTAAATTTTCTAACTGCTCTTGACACTGTTCTGAGATATGAGCGTTTAACGTTTCGATTGATTAAAATTCACTTGTAACAATGAGCATGTAAAAATGTTTCAAATTACTTATTTCAAGCAGATTTTTTCACAACTCTAGCTGAGAAATAATGATCTTAAAGATCTAATGATGGAAATAATGATGACAATCTTAGAACTTTGTAAAATAAATTTAGTTATAAAAGTGTGCAGATGCAGTGTAACTCTGGAATTCTGCTAACTAACAGAGTTCAACCATAGATAATTCTGAAATTCACATATATTATAAAATGCGGTAAATAGAAGTTTTTCCGTCCAAGAGTTCATTTTAGGCAAAAATGAGTTAGCATCTTAAGAGTGAGTTATAGTTAAGTAATTAGTAACATACTTAATATAAAATTTAAAAAAAAAAAAAAAAATTATATTAAAATGAACTTCCACAAAGTTACCGCCGAAACCATCGAAAATAGTAACATACTTTCCCAACTTTCCTACCGCAAAAACCGACGCATATTGAGAGTAAATTTTCTAACTGCTCTTGACACTGTTCTGAGATATGAGCGTTTAACGTTTCTATTATTTTTTCACAACTCTTCCTGAGAAATAATGATCTTAAAGATATAATGATGACAATATTAGAACCTTTTTAAATAAATTTAGTAAAAAAATTGTGCAAATGCAGTGCAGCTGTAGAATTATGCTTACTCCATTATTCACGTTCATGTGAAATATGTCGACATCCGAAGCAATTTCACTAACCGTCACTTTTTTTTTTTTTTTTTTGGATATCTGCTTGACGGAGCATCAAGTTCTAAGGCGTGTCAGCGCCAAAGTTCTTCCAGTCTCCTCGTCTCTAAATGTTTTAATTCTTGAATTTTATTTGTTGACATACCCTTCCTATCGCTTCCGACAGGAGGGCGCGATCGCTACAGTTGAGAAGTCAGTTTAATATTGCGTCTCTATCTAGGGAGGGTCATCGAGAAGAATAGCTCTGGGCCTATATCGATTCTCTGAGGCCTTCTCGTCATAATTCTGCAAGCAAGAGATTGTTGGGTTACCGTGAAGGCCCACAGCCTTATGAAACTTTTTAGAGGTTTCACGAACGAATTCGCGAATAGTTGGCACACTCAAATCTCTGTGTAACAGCGAACCACGCACGAACCATGGAGCATCACATATTTGCCTTAATGACTTATTCTGAACAACCTGGAGAGTCTTCAGATGCTTTTGGTGAGCAAAAGCCCACACTGGTGTGGCGTACACCATAATTGGACGAGTTACTTAAGCTCTTCCTGGTGGCACCCTCATTGGCAGGCTGGTTTCACGGCTCCTCAAAAAATTATCAAGAACATTCAATTTAACATTCCCAAGAATGGTGGAATTCTCACTTTGGCCTCGGGTAATTCGAAAGAAATATGTAGCCAGGTACATTTCTCTTCGAGCATTCAAACTATTGAACGTGAGCATGCCTGGGGTAGCCATGGGTAGTGTCCGTATGTCCTCGAATAGAGAATTTTCAAAAATGTCTTCTTATTTTATGAACTTATTATGTATGTATGTATTTTGTGAGTAGAAATCAGTATTTTATCTTTTTTAGCTGGATATTTGTGTACAGAATTTAATATTTACGAATTTTAGAATGAGCATATTGCTTTTAATTGAAAAAGTAAAGAAAACATCTTGTTTTATTTAGATACTGTTTTTATGTCTGTTTGAAGTCGTATCATTAATTGCTTTTTAAAAATAACTTTGTCACAGAACGCGCAATATTTTCCGTTGATGAATTTCACTACCTACTCAATGTTAAATTGAAATTTTGGCACTTCACAAAGGCTTGAAACAACCCCATTTTGCGCTGAAAAAGTTCGTGTTTAAATACCGAAACGGTTTTTGTATGACTAGGCAAGATATATATTCGCGTTTTATGATATTAACCTTTTAAAGGGCAAAGGCCGAAATTGGATGATTTATTTTTTTATTTATTTATTGGCAAAAAACTACATAAAATACATGGTATTACAGCAAGCGCCAATGCGCCATGCATTTGAAAAATTAATAAAAATTACATAACATATTATACGAAAATAAGAAACAGAACAGAAACATATTATTTACATTACAAAACAAAAAAAAATTAAGCTGTGTATCCCGTTGTACGTGTGCAATAGGTCACCTCGGCAAAAATTCCATGAAACTCGTATCAGAGATATCAGGATAATCTTCACCCTCAACGTATCGCCCACGACGATAAGCGCATAATTTTTTTTAAAAGTAATAGGGTACTCAACCACTATAGCTGGGTGATGAACTGTCCTCAAGGACTAGAGGGTCTTCACTTGCGTACACCGATACACAGCAATCTGCATCAGCCAGTACCAAGTCCAGGACTCTTGCCTTCACATTTTCAATTTAGGATGATATACTAACCACTCGCATTAAGGTCAAAATATCTAATACCACCCATTTTTTTAACCATGTCCGCTCCCAACTTGTAGCATATGGACTGCTCACGGAGTTTATCTCAACATATGTTTTTCTTGATTGATTGAATAGGCATTTACTTGGTAGAACTCCATTATAATACATTAAAAAAAACAGTGCTCGTCTGAACTCACTCACGTCCATGTGAAATATGTCGACATCCGAAGCAATTTCGTTAAAAATCACTACCCCATTGGCAAACTGGTTCTACTCTTTGGAACACTAAACAACTCATGTTCACGATTCCTCAAAAAATTATCAGGTACATTCAATTTAAAATTCTTAAGAATAGTGGAATTCTCATTTTGGCCTCCGATAAGTCGAAAGAAATATGTGAAACATTTCTCTTCGAGTATTCAAACTATTGAACGTGAGCATCCCTTAAAGAAAATCGGTTTGATAAAGCCATGGGTAGTATCCTTCTCCACCATAAGAACATATTTCGCACCTCTTGGGGCCCAAACAATCGATCCACTCTCAAGCCGGCTTCAAACTAAATAATTATACATTAATATCAAAATTTTTACTCCTGGAAAGTCCTTGGTAGTACGGAGGATAAAGCCCAACATTTGCAATGCTTTGTTACAAGTGGTCTTAATAAACATTGTTCATTTGAAAACAATATCCGATTTGGGTAGCATCGTATTTAGGATTGGTGAAAATTGATAGGATAACGGTTTAAACCAGTGATTCTCAACCATATTGAAAGAATCGCCCCCTTTACCATACTAAAATTAGCCAGCGACCCCCCAAAAAAAAAATTGAAAAACAAATAAATAACATGATTATTTTGATAAACATCAAAGATCTCATTTAAAATAAAATGAGATCCTTTAGCCTCATGTAGGGACTCCAATTACTCGACATCTCAACTACTCGAGTATCGAGTAGTAAATTTTTTAAATACTCGAGTACTCGAGTATACTCGACTAGTTTCAGATGTACCAAACGATATATTATTAATTCAAGTTTTATTTTTTTATTCCCGCAGTAGAAAAAGCTCTCTGTTGCTGTGGACGTCGGCTTAAAAGTAAACAATCAATTACATAGTGCTATCTAGTTTCTCTGTCCGCTGTTAACAACAATATGTTACAAAATAAAATTTGGAATTAAATCTTCATTTGTAAATTACGAGTATTACTCGAGTATTTTTCAAATTACTCGAGTATCGAGTACTCGATACTCGAATTGGAGTCTCTAGCCTCATGTGACTGCTATTCGTAATATTAGGTTCAAATCTCCTCTTTGGCTTATCTGTAATCGATTTAGGGATTTTTTAAATATTTATATGCGTTACTGCGCTAAAACCCTTTTTTACTAAATATGATGATGGAAATGCTACGATGGGTAATTTTACCTCTTTCCACAGAAGAGGGTATTGATGGCAAAAATGGACCCAAAAAAACGTCATAATGTCATTGATTGAATACTATTTTAGCTTCACCGTCATTTTGTATCTCAATAAACTGTTTATTTAAATTTGTCTGACTCTTTCTACATCTGATAAAAATGGATTAATTATCCTATCTGGTATTAAAAGATCATACCAGTCGCGATGTACGAGACAACGCAACGCCCATTTGAACTCGTGCAGCGCCTCCCGAATTCTAAAAAATTAAAAACGCCCCCAGACCATTAAAACGCCCACAAGGGGGCGCTGGCACCCCCGGTTAAGAAACACTGGTTTAAACAATTAAATCATTGTTTTGTAAAATTAATATAATAATCGGTTTGTAATTTGATAATAAATCAGAGTTGTAGAGTCGGAGTCGTGGAGTCATGCTTTTTTGGCTGAAGTGAATTTTTTGAAAATTTAGAACTTTATATTTTTTGGCCGGATTAACGAGTAGAACTGTTTGCTGTAGCTCGTCCTCACACAGGCCCCGCTGACTTGATTGCAACTGAGGCTCACTTCATTGTATTTGAAAAATTTGCAAATTTATTCGGGGATCGACATAATCTCGATTATTCACTAGAGTCAATATACTCGTCTAACACGACGGGCTCTCAGTAAATGGATTATATGTATAAAAGATACGGATTATAGACAGTTCATAATGTTCGCTTTAAGCGAAACCGCTACTGATCTTATACATTTCATGTGGAATACATAAAAAGTTTTATTATTTTTATTAAATATGATAAACACGAAAAGTTAATTTAGCTAGCTCATTTGAAAGTTCGAATTCGTAATATAAACTTTGAGTGTCAAAGTTTTGCTAAAAATTTACCGCAGCATATTAAAACTATTAAGCCCAGCATATCTCTTTCAAGAACAGTTGGAAGTTTCTGTATTGTTTTACATTGCCCAATTAATACCAAATAAAGACATTTTAAAAGCAAATCCGGCTAAAGCAGAGAACAAAAAAGTTCTCCATTGTTACAAAAAGCCCCATTGGGACAATCTTTGTTGACAAAACAAATAATAAAAAGTATATTAATGCTGTCAAATATAAATACCGTAAAACGGGGTGAATCAAGACACTTTTTACCCTTCACGACTATGTATCTTCATACCTACACCACATATTTCAAATATGAATGGCTTAAAACGTGTTTCTATGGTCCTACTACACATTCATCACAATATTTTTCAATTATTCACCATCATTATATTTTTTTAACTGCCACCATTTGCATGTATGGCGGTATCTCGCATGCCACGAATTTTATTGTAAAAATGAAACGTTATAAATATATCTTTTTAAAATATTTATTTGTAAAAACTAGCCGATTACAATGCGATTGTGTCGTCATTTATCCATAATAACAAAATTAAAATATTAATTACTCTTCAGTTATAATTGATTTTAGTTAGTAAAATCACGTTTAAAGCGAGCGTGTAAAGACGTCATTTTTGTATAATTGTTCACGGAAAAATTCGCGTCTTAAGACGTCTGTGGCAGCCATCCGGCCAACACACGTTTGTCATATTTTTGTCTCTATTCACATTGATTTGGTAAATAGAGACAAAACAACAGATTGTAATGGTTAGAATATATGAACTTCTTTTCCATATAAATCTTTATTCACCTCGTTTTAGGGTATTTATTTAATAAAAACACATGATATAATTAAGTTTATAAGGAGTCAAATAGGAAGGATGCACAGGCATCGGACTAAAACACGTTTGTTTCAATTTTGGCCAATCATTTAGTTGGTTTGCTTTTAAAATGTCATTTGACTGACAGTATTATAGTCATTTTGAAGAAACTTACTTAACCATAATGATTAGATTTGATACTTCAATGCTTGTTTTTGTCCCTATTCACCCGTTTCACGGTAACTCGTTTTCCTCGAAATATAGTCTTGAGATTTACTATTTTTTTACGTAAATTTTCCATTAAAATGGAATTATAAAACATTACCAAATCCTTACCTCCTCGAATAATATTTTTATTTCATATTTATACTATTTATGTAAAACCTTTCATAAAAATTATCGCAAAAGCTATCGTGTATCTGTGGAATTTATATTGAGACATGCGAAGAACTCTATTGAAACCGGGTACTAGAAAAGATTTTATCTGACACCATAGTGCAATAAATAATAATAAACTTTAGCTGCACTTGGCAGGACGAATCCAAATAACTAAATAAAAGAAATATTTACGACATTTTAGAAGAGTTTTCAGTAAATTATGGATGTATGGTCACGGGACAAAATTTGTGTAAAGATTTATGAAAAATAAGCACAATAAATGAAATGAATGTAAGGCTTACGATTTTTTTTGAAATGTTTCGTCTTTAATTTTTAAATTTATTATAATAGAAGATTCTAAAGAATACTTCGCAATCAGTATGAAATCGAGTTTTTTAATTTACAGGAGTAAAAATACAACCACAAACTACACAAATAATACTATTATACAGATAGAGACAGTCACATAAGTTCAGTGCTCATACAATAATCAGTAATATTCTTCAGATTTAATCATTTTGATTCCACATTTTATAATAATCCACAAGAACTCAAAGAGTAAAGTCAAAACATAAAATTATGTATGAATTTTTTGAGAGGATTAGGATTCTGTCCCGTGACCATATATCCATAATTTACCGAATTTTCTTTTATATTTGTTGATAAAAGACTGTCTAATGAATCAACTAAGTGAGTTTTTCAAACAGCAGTAATAAATTTAAACATTTCTATCATTGTTATAAATCGAAGAATTTACCAATTTCCGTGGAAACTGAAATTTTATTGCAATTAAAATTTTTTCTTTTATGAAGTCTTACAGGTACTTCATAAAAGGAAATTCGCGAAAGTGAAAATATTCCTGGTAAACATTGTCAAAGAGAAATTCACAGCATTACTTATTGCAAGTAATATGTAATATAAATAATAACGAATTTTTAGTATTTATTCCACATACAACTTATTGGATCAGTACCGGTTTCTTTCATGACGAGAATCATCAACTGATAAGAAATACAACGAAACAATGCTATTCATACAAAAGTTAAGCAAGAATTACAAGGTATTACAACTAAGCAAATAAATTGAAGCAAAATAGCCTATAATTAAAATCTTGAATATCAAAAATAAATCCAATAAATTTTATGTGAAATAAGTCAGGGCTGTGGGGTCGGTTAATAAAACACTACTCCGACTACAACTCTAGCATTAACCATAAACATGACTCCGACTCCGACTCCAACATTGACCAAAAACACGACTACGGCTAAAAAGGGTATTATTTCGACACGTTTTTTTCTACCTTTCCTATTTATGTGTTTGTATTCAATTAAACATCAACCCACCAACTCAGACGATAGCCAAATTTTACATATTGCATGCAAAAATAAAAAGTTTAAACTATTCAAAATTCCCGACTCCGGGTACGACTCCGGCCACAACGCCGCGCCAACTCTGACTCCGGTTATAAAACCCCGACTCTACGACTTCACAGCCCTGGAATAAGTACTAAAAATGTGTAGTTATTTTCATTTTAATGCCATTCCACCAAGTATTGACAGTGAACACCTAAAAAGTGATGATAACGTGTGTTATTTGATATTGTTTGGATTGTACATACATAAGTATGTTTCACGTTTCATTCCCACATTTCTTCAATTACCCTGCAGGCTAGTGAACTTCTTGGATTCATAGTTCGGCAAAATAAGCCATTTGAAAACCCTACTGTGCTTCGTACTCTTTATGTTTCCTTAGTTTTAAGCAAGCTCGAATATGGATCTATTATTTGGGGTCCATATGAATATAAATATTAGCCGCAACTGGAGTGAGTACATAAAAAAATTCAACTATTTTCCATATGACAATTCATTAATGGAATATTATCCAACCAAGTTTCTTTAAGGAATGCTGTCATTTCACTCTCTTGAAGCCCGAAGTACAATTTCAATAATGAAAAAATTTTCTCTTCTTCTTCGGGGCCAAGTTGATAACCCTTACATCCTTGAAAATTTAAGTTTGCATTCTCCCAGCTTTTACCTACGTGGTCGTAACAAAGACAAATCAATTTTCTTTGTCAAAACTTGTTTGTCACGTAGGTCTTTTGAATCTCTAGTTGCAAGGGCTATTCGGCTGATAAATGCGCTGCCTGTTGATGTGGACATCTTCAGCGGTGAACTTGATGCTTTGTTAAAAAATTTTGTCTTCTTATGTAAATAGTATGTTTCTGTTCTGTTTCTTATTTTTGTGTAATATTTTATGTAATCTTTATTAATTTCTCAAAAGCATGGCGCATTCGCGCTTGCTGTAATGCCATGTATTTTATATAGTTTTTTTACCACTAAATAAATAAATAAATAAATAGTATTCTACGCTCTACATACTTGTAGAGCGTTCTGGTTATGTAAGCATTTACAGTTACTCTCTTTGCTGCGGATTAAACTGTGTAATCTTGAAGTATTAATTAAAAACTTCCCAGACTTTGAACATTAACCCTCGATAGAAAGTCCCTGAAAAATAGCGTGTGATCTAAAGGGGTGGAACTAAAAATACCCCAGTGTTATAGCTTTATTGGCATAGATTGCATTAAAAATGTTATATTATGCCTTAACGTATCTTTATACATCGTTATCAATAAAAATAAATATAAAAATTGATAGTTTTCCTATAATAATTCATATTTTAAATCGTGCATGAACGGACAAGCAGATCGTATTGATGTTCAAGACATATTCAAAACTGTTCATTCTTCTTATTCAAACGCATTTGAGATAAGATACAATTATCTTACTGCGTATGGGCAGTGAAGTTTGAATCCTGGCAATTGGTAGCGACAGTATAAACGGTTTTTGGCTAGTAATAATCTGACTTATTTTCCTTTTTATTTAATTGCGACGAAACCAGTCGATCAAAATCATATTTTTTTACTGCAAAAGGTGTAAAAAACAAAGATTTAAGAATATCAAAAGTTTACACATTGTATCACTAATTTAAGATATTTATGATTAAGTGGCAAACTGTCTTACTCACCGGGAATGAAATTTTAATCTTATATATAAAACCGAAACGGCGTATGTATGTATGTATGTCTGTGGGTCTGTAATTCTTTGGGAATGATATAACAATAAATAATTATTGGTCACTTAGTCCGAGCGAAGCCGAGTAGCAATACTAGGAATACCGAAACGGCGTATGTATGTATGTATGTCGGTGGTTCTGTAACTCTTTGGGAATGATATAACATTAAATAATTATTGATCGCTTTGTCCGAGCGAAGCCGGGTAGCAATACTAGTATTATAAAGGGTTTTTCAATAAGGACGCTCATTCGTGTAGAATATCTATCGTGACATGTGCTGTGTGGCACGTAGCGCCACCCTGTTGGAACCACACGTTACAGGTATTCATATCATCCAGTTTTCGCCACAAGAAGTTGCTTATCATCGATCTAGAGCTCGCCGTTGACGGTTACAGCAGTGCCAGTTTCGTTTCGGAAGAAGTACGGACCAATGATCTCGTCAGACCATAATCCGTACCAAACAGTGACTTTCTTGGGATGCATTTGGTGGCGGTGTATCTCTTACGGATTGGAATCGCTCTAAATCCGACAAATATGCTTCTTCAAATATCCATTAATCCAAAAATGAGTGACGTCGCTGAAGATGACTTTAGCGCCGAATGTTTTTCGAACGGAGCAAAGACTTTGATAATAAATTTTGATGATTTGCATTCGTTGTTCAACGCTATAACTTCTATGGTGATTTGCCGTACACTTCTTAACACTTGACATTAAATTAAATAGATGACACTTTAACAATATTGCTACCGTAACCTAACATATTTCAAGCGTCCCGATTGAATAACCCCTTATAAACTTACGCATCGTTTCACTATTGCGCCATGACATAGTGGCTACGAAGCACTTGTCATTAATACTCAGACTTAACTGTGCATTTTTTCAATTAAAAATCATTTCATGCGCTTCTTGGAAAAAAGCTCAGCTGCAATGACTCTTCCGTCAAAGCACAAAGCTCCGTGTAAATAAATTGGTTTTCTGTTTAATTATAGAGCTTTTTACTGACGTGGCTATTTTTTATTTTTACTCCAGAAACAGAATGTCAACAATTATTCTAGATTATAAAACAATCAAAGAATTTACCTATTTTTAACTGATCTCTACGTTACAGCATATTTATTAAATAAAATAAATTTGAAGGAAAGACATTACACAAATATTCAATTCAATTTGCATGTATTCAATACTCGAGATCAGTTTTTGGGGGGAGGAGGGTTGTTTGGCGGGGTGGAGTTTAGGAGGCGTATGGAGGCGGGTATGCCAGAAACCTTCGAAGGAGTGAACTCAAAAAATTTAAAAAAAAAAAAATTGGGGGCGGGAGGTTGGGGGTGGTTGGGGGGAGGAGTTGGTAGGCCAGAAACCATTGCGCGGGTGCACTCAATAAATTTGTAAAGTTTCACATCGATCGGTCGAGCGGTTTAGTAGTCCATAGCGGACATACATACAGACATTCATTTTTATATATGTATATAGATTAGCAAGAATTACAAATTGGTATCACAACTAAACAAATAAATCGAAACATAATACAATCAAAATATACTTAAAAAGATAATTAAAATGTTGAAGACCTTTTAGCAATGAAAGCTATTACATCACAAATCAATTAAGAACAAATGATCATTGACAAAGTAAAAATCAAAATAAGTGCACTTAATAAATAAATAATAAATCCTAATGTCTGTAATCAGTAATGATTCATGGGAAGATCGACTCTTTTTTATGAAATGTTCACTGTCCCCAGGTTGGGAAGCACTGTTATAATACACACCGACACTTGTATTTTGTTTAAATCCTAAAATTTTAAGCACAGCTTAATAAGTAATTTTCTTAGAGCTGTTTTATTGTTTCTTGTAAAATTACTTTCTAAATCTACCATTTGAAAATGGTGTCTTAATACAATGGAAACTTTGGTGGATAAAATATTTTTCATTTAATTTTTGGTTTTTGAACTTTGTTTCTAAATACGTAGCGACAGAATATAAGTACAGAATTTGGAGTGAAACATTATTATTTTAAGTATGTTTGTTGAAATTATATACCAAAAGGGTAAAGTTTCTCATAGTACTTTTTTCAAACTTGCTTCAAATTTTCCTTACTGTTTTACTTGGGCTTCTACTTCACAGTGCGTGCTCGATACGTTTAAAATAACCACAGCTTTCTTTGAAAAGGTTCTAACTTCTCTTGACACTGTTTTGAGATATGAGCGTTTGAAGTTTCGATTGATTAAAACTCACTTGTAACAATGGGCAAGTCAAAAAGCTTCAAATAACTTATTTTAAGCATATTTTTTCACAACTCTAGCTGAGAAACAATGATCTTAAAGATCTAATGATGGAAATAATGATGACAATCTTAGAACTTCGTCAAATGAAATTCGTTAAAAAAGTGTGCCGATGCAGTGCAACTCTGGAATTCTGCTAACTCCGTTATTCAACCATACATAAATCTGAAATTCATTTATTTTTACATATGATAGAATCCGGTAAATACAAGCTTTTCCGACCATAAGGTCATTTTAGGTCATTATTGTAACATTTTCAAAGTAAGGTAACGATATATCGCAAATCATTAAAAAATGTTTTTTACGGATTACAAATGAAATTCATCGGAAAATCTAACTACTTACTAGAAAAAATATTAATTTAAAAGAAATATTATCATTTGAGAATTTGGAAAATACAAGTTTGCGGAAAAAGTGTATCAATTTAATTTTTGTAAAAAAATCAATAAGATTATCTCTACATGCTGGCCATTTTTTTTGCTTGTATTTAAATTTAAAGGGTCAGTATCTTATTCAAGTTTTGGTCAGTGAATTAAATAAATGGTCAGTAAAAAATCAAAATGGTCAGTTGTCATTGTATCAGTATGAAAGCTGTCAGTTCTTACATGAAACGGTCAGTAATGTATTTATGATTTTTAAATTAAATGGTCAGTCACTTAAAAATGTTTAAATGACAGCACAAAAAATGTTTTAGTTTGACAGTTTGTGAATTTTATCAAATATCGTCGTAACGGGTCGTCTTAGCTGGGCGAATCTAGGCGAGGCGTTCCGGCGCGGCTTTGAAAGCGGCAGAGTTTTAAAATATCAAACGGTCCTCGCCCATGCAAGTGTCATACGTAGGCGAAGCGGTCCGGTCAGGACGGCATATGTCGCAAGTCGCCTCAAGTGCGCACTCACGGCGCACGCGAATCGCTTGAAAATATGAAACGGTCCAAGCTCACCAGAGCGTTAATTGCATCTGGCCGAGCGATGGCACATAAGACCTTTGATCAACTACGTTTTAAATTGACTGGATTCGCCTAAATTCTCTTGCCGGTTCGCGTCGCTTACCTAAGACACGGGGTAAGAGGCAAATTTATGACAAGGTTTATGAAAAATAAGCACATTAAATGAAATGATTTCTATAAAGTAGATAGTATTATTTTGTGTAAGTGTAAGGTTTACGAATCCCAAAGGAATACCTTGAAAAATTTAGTATGACATAGAGTTTTTTTTTTAATTTAAAGGAGGAAAAATGCACTATTATTTATAGTTTTTTTACTGACCATTAACTATTTTTAACTGCCCATTTGATATTTTTTACTGACAGTTTAAGTATTTATTACTGGCATTTATTTGATATTTACTGATCATTTATCGAATAAGAAACTGACCAAATAATTAGTTGCCAATTTTTTTAGCTACGCCACTGAACTCAGCCTGTATTTTCACGAGGATAAGGATAATAATTTTAGGTCGGATCATGAATCTTTGGAAGCAGGTGGCTTTATACAAACTTTTTTTGGAATAAATTAGACAAGATATAAATGACACCGTCAGTTGAGATAAATCTCAAAATGTATTTTAAATTCGATCAACGGTATAAGCATTGTATCGCTATTGCTCGGCAAAGGTTTCTTTAAATATTTCCGTCCCGGTGGGTAAGACAGTTTACAACCACTGCCAATTAATCTTAAATATCTATCTTTCTATAAGTGATACAATCTGTATACTTTAAATTTTTTTACACCTTTTGCAGTAAAAAATATGATTGACTTGTTTCGGTTAAATAAGTCGGATTATTACTGGCCGAAAACCATTTATATTGTCGCTACCAAATGCATGGATTCAAACTTCACTGCCCATACGCGATGAGATAACGTTATCTTATCTCATAAGCGCCTCGATAAAACGTACGTTTCAAATTAAATGAATGCTTTTTACATTGAATTACGTAGATAAGCGCTGACGCAAACAGTTTTGACTACGCCAGTCTGTCTTGAACATCAGTACGATCTGCTTGTCCGTTCATGCACGACTAAAAATATGAATAATTATAGGGAAACTATCGATTTTATATATATCAATTTAGAACGATGTGTAAAGATACGTTAAAGCATAATATAATTTTTATAATGCAATCTATGCCAATAAAGCCATAACACTGGTGTATTTTTAGTCCCCCCTTCGGATCACATGTTATTTTTCAGGCACCGTATTTCAAGGGTTAAGAAATATTTGTTATTCATTAAGATTTTTAACGTGATGGAAAACTGGGCTTTAGTCATTTTCAACTGATTCTCTTTACCCTAAGATCTGCCGATCTCTGTATAACGGAAGATTAAGAGAATAACTAATTTGAAATTCGGGGCGTTATCAAGCCAGGGAAATGAAGAATCATAATATGTAAATCGTTCTTTTTATGATGGAATGATTTGGTGGTTTTACTCACAGAGTTCAACTTAATAGCAGATTATAACCTTATCTTACAATTATGTATATGTTACAGTGAAATTGTATCAAGTAATAGATTTGTATGACAACATGATTTCACTGGTCACGATCATTGAAATTATTGGCCCAAGTCGTTGATTTGCCGGCCTAAAATTTTGGTATGCTTCAATGAAACAAAATCAGCTAGTAGTCCCTTTCATAAAAAGATAACCAAAGAAAAACACAGACAACCATAGGGCTGAAGATAGGGCGGTCAAATTTAATTTCAATGACAGCTTGGAGAAGAATATTAATTACAAGCTGGTTCCCTGCAATGACAATCAAAGAAAGAAAATGTTTGTGTTTATTGTAAGTGCTTTCGGATGCACAATATTTTAGATACATAATTTCGATTCAATTTCACTAACATTGAACGGTATCGATGACATTTGACGTTTGTTGTTTGTCTTTTGCCGATTGAATACACGTTAATTTAACTTTTCCTGTTAGCTAAGTGCAACAATAAGTTGTCAAAATGAACGGTATGTCAGCGCATAAAATATGAAGAAACATTGATTTTTATATAAAAGACCTACTTTAAGTTGATTGATGAGTGCAAAATTTTATCGCAATCGGATGAACGGTATGGCAACGCATAAAATACGAGCAAACAAACAAACGTTGATTATCAAAAAGCATTGAATTCTGGAAATGTTTACAGTGTCTTTCCAAAACAAATATTTAAGACAGGGTTCAGACTGGTCAATAATTAGTCATCTAAATTAAGAATTTTGACGGATGTTGCTTGATGGAATTTCAATATCAAACTTTAATCGATTGAATTTTGTACTTTTCCATGAGTTTTATCGCTAACGATCCGGGTTCGCCTTTTGGCATCTTCAGGTATTTCAAGTGCACAGTTCAAAAATAACTTAATTTTTTTAAAGATTTTTGTTGTTGAATGTTTTTTATTGAATCATATATTTAGGATATGTAGTATATGTAATCTTATATATAAAACCGAAACGGCGTATGTATGTATGTGGGTCTGTTATTCCCTTTTGCATTATTGTTGCAAGTTGCCATAAAAACGAATATAAAAGAAAATATGTTTGAATTTTTATCGGCGAAGACATTTAGTCAAAATGTAATAAATTAGTCTTCTACTGAACTTTTCCCGGCTTTTATTAATATAATAATGTTTTTATTTACGTGAAGGTATTATTTGACATTTCTTTGGCAGCAAATGAGATTTTTTCCTTGAATTTGGACATTTCAATGGGCGAGAATGGGGCTGTCAATATATGAAAGGGGCTGTGAAATGTCAATGCCAGTCTGAAATGTTCATTTTAATTCCATTTTAATTGACCTAGACTTTTGAATTTTGTAAAAAGTTGTTTCAACTTGGCCCGTCTGAATTTACGCGCCGAGGTGAACATAACCCCATACTGGTCCGAGCGAAACCGGGTTGCAATACTAGTATTATATAAGGACTACTTGGGTTGTTATTTCTTATAAAATTTATCGCAATCGGATGAACGGTATGGCAACGCATAATATACGAGCAAACAAACAAACGTTGATTTTTAAATATAATTAATTATAAGCAGGACTGTTGAGTCGTTATAAAAATACAACGTTGACCCCAGAGTTTATAAAAATGTTTAATCTCGTCACTTTTTTATCGTAATTTTCCTTTTAATGTGAATTCAATTAAATATCAACCAACCAATCCAGCCAATAGCCAAATTTGAAATGTTATATGCCAAATATAACCTTTTCAACATTTCCAACTCCGAGTAAGACTACGACCAAAACGCGCGACGACTCTGACTACGACTCCACAGTCTTGATTATAATTTCCAAATAAGGTTGAACATAAAACAATATTTAATTAAGTCTTGTCCGTGTATGTTTATCTCTGGGGGTTTGAAATACATCTCATAATATTGTGTCTTTGCCTTGACTTCTACTCAACTGAATATGCAATCAAATATTATGGTAAATGTACCAGTAGCTGACCGTTTAAGTGAAAATTTAAACGAAAATAACGATTAAGTTTTAGCATTGTACTGAATGAAGGCAAAGCAAGTATACTCATATTGGATCATATGTCTTAATTAATATTATGTTACAAAAATAACGAAAGAGCCAGCTTAAAAAAAGTTGTGTTAAATTATTTGAAGTCATGTTTTTGTTTCAGTAGTTGACCATCTCACAAATTGAAAAATATAGTATTTGAACATGTCTAAACAGGGGACTTTATAGTGAAACTTTCTGTCAGAGTTGCCTCAGGGCTTTCCGTCACACCAGTCTTGTGTGTTGAATCAAGTAGCAATGGGTGGTTCAGGAACAAGGTACACACCGTTTTTAAATTGATCACTTAAGAAATTTTAAATAATACACTTTCCTCTCTAGGTGTTGTTTCAAATGGCCACTCTGGCACTCCATTGGCTATATGGTGATGTGTTAGTGGCTCATTCTGACCACAGATGCCTCGACTTGTCTGAACTTTACAATTAAGAGCGATTGCTCTCGGGATTCCGCATCTGCATTTCTTATTTTGGGCCATTTTATTCTCAAAAGCTCAACTACTGGTACATGATCAACGACTGGTACATTATATATTGTTTAATTTAAATCTCGAGAAACTCCAAATCTAACAATAGAAAGTAAAATTCAGTCTTAAAAGTCTGAAACAAAGTCATAATAGAAGGATTCGGAAAATTTATATAACGACACCTTTCTGAGAAAAGGTTCCAACTGCTCTTGAAACTGTTTTGAGATATGAGCGTTTGAAGTTTCGATTGATTTAAATTTACTTGTAACAATGAGCAAGTAAAAATGTTTCAAATTACTTATTTTAAGTAATACGGAAAGAAAAATAACAATGTATTTTAATTCTACATAAATTATTTTATATATTTGTTGATAGCTATTTTGGCTTACGCCTTCGTCAGAACTGACTTCGAACTGACTTCGAACTGACTTAGTTCTGACGAAGGCGTAAGCCGAAATAGCTATCAACAAATATATAAAATAATTTATGTAGAATTAAAATACATTGTTATTTTTCTTTCCGTATTATAATGGAGTTCTACCAAGTAAATGCCTACTCAATCAACTTATTTTAAGCATATTTTTTCACAATTCTTGCTGATAAATAATGATCTTAAAGATCTAACGATGGAAATAATGATGACAATCTTAGAACTTTGTCAATTAAATTTAGTAAAAAAAGTATACAGATGCAGTGCAACTCCGGAACTGCGTTATTAAGCCATTGGTAATTCAGAAATATATATATATGATAATATCTTAGGTAATTTTTGACCAAAATGTCAAATATAAACTTTTCAAAGTAAGGTAACGATAACATGAAAACGCAATTACTTTTACAGCTAATAAAAATGCATTTCTAATGTTTTTAATTCGGCTAACAATTTTTTTTAGTGTACTTAATATTACTATTTTTGCCTCTCAGTGTTTCCTAAAGTGTAAGCTGAAAGATAATCCATTATTATAAGAGACCTGATAACGACGTATTAATTTATTAGCACTCAACTAATAAATCATACTGGAATCAATACAAAAACACACCATTAATATCAAAGAAGACAGCTTATTCCACAGTGGCGGATCCAGAAATTGTCCCAGGGGGTGACCATTCAATTTGAAAATTAAGATGAAAAAAAATTACATACCCAGTCCCATTTTTATGCTTTTTATTTGGATGGCACCGCTATTTTTTTTTACAGAAGAAATGATGGCACTGGGTATAAAGAAATGATGACCCCGAACCAAATCATGTGATTTAATTGATGACTCTGACCAGTGACGGCTGGTGACGGGGTGTTGGGGGGTGCAATGGAAGATTCGACCATTTTTGCATTTGAGTTCTTTCCTATTCATTGGATTTTAAAACACTTCTATAGCATGGACTTTCAATTCTGATGTTCGCAATACCAACTGCTTCTCTTCCGTAGTACGGAAAAATAGTTGAATCTTCCTTTTGCACCCCCCAGCGCCCCGTCACCAGCCGTCACTGACTCTGACCATTATCATCGATTCATTTACATATTTCATTTGAAGAACGAAAACATGAAAAACATAATATAAAAAAATACAATACGGTGAGAAAAATAACAGCTTTTTCGGTTTACGCCCTCGTCCAAATACATACATTGAAACAACTCGAAATTAATAGGTATAATCAATCCAATGACATTCTTAATGAACAAATCGCTATTAACGCATCATCATTAAGCGTAAGCCGAAATAGCTATCAACAAATATATAAAATAATTTCTGTAGAATTAAATACATTGCTATTTTTCTCACCGTATTATAATAGAGTTCTACCTAGTAAATGCCAACTCAATCAATAAAAGATACACTTTATTACCAGAGAAAAATCGCAAAGTCAAAGTTTCGTTTTTTTATCGTTGCAAATCGCAAAAGGTTTTCATGCGTCGTTATGTGGAAAAACTCCTTTCAGCGAAGGCAACATATTTATTTAAATAAAAATCCTTTGAAAATTAATGTTATTAAATTTCGAATGGAATAAATTCTCGAATGGGGGCCATGTCCGACCCCTCCTTTGATCCGCCAATTTTATTCCTGCTAATAGCATTATTTTTGAAAAAAAAGTATAATTTACGATTCGTGAAATTTATGGCTATTTGAATTGCGATTTACAAAACAAATATTTGACAAGATTTTTACCTTTTTGGAATATTTCCAATATTTTGCCAAGCTTGAACGGAGTGTGAACATATGAAACTTTGAATCCTTGTCTGAAATATCAAAGATCAGACAATTTTGTCGGTCCCTGTGGTCTAGTGGCAAGAGCTTTGTCCTAGCGATCTGGATACCCGGGTTCAATTCCCGGCATAATCCTTAAGTCAATTCATTCCTCTTATGACTGCGAGGAAAGGGATATGACATCCTTCTCACGGATGTTTCTAAGACCTGGCTTAGGCCATATGCATTAAATAAAATAGGGTGACAAGTTGTGTAACAGTTCGATGAACACTTACAACTAATGTATAATATAAATCGCATTACATCAACGGAAGGTCAATCAAAAAAATATTGCAAGAAGGATAGTAAAAAATGAAAGCAATTTGTCAAGTGGTAAAAAATTTACAGCCACACTTTAATAAATTTTGTGAAAACTTTCGAATAATATTAGTCAATAACCGCATAATTATATTCGATGTGGTTTTTGTTTGTGTATATAACCGCAGGCTTGGAAGTAACGTATTGGTACGTAATTAATTCAATATTCAAAAATAAATATTGATTAATCTGTATTCCAATGGTTGTTAAACTAAGTCTGACACGTGTTGGACTTCTTTGCATTTCCAATCTAACTTGACTGAAAAAGCGTTTTGAAGTTTTTGCTTTCTGTAACAAATATATCCCAATTGAGACTTTATTCCATGAAATTCTAATGTACTGATATTTAATTCATTTACGAATCTGTATCAAAAAGCATAAAATTCGGAGAAATTTTTACAGTGTCTACCAAAACAAATACTTAAGACAGGGTTTTAACTGGTCAACAATTAGTCATCTAAATTGAGAATATAGACTGAGGGTGCTTGATGGAATTTCAATATTAAACTTTAATCGTTTGAATTTTGTATTTTTCCATTTTTTGTCGTTAACGAACCCGGGTTTCGTCTTTCGGCATCATCAAGCATTTAAAATGCGCGGATGTACTTCAACTGACTACTACATTCAAAAATGCCGATAATTATAAATAAACTCACTTAATTAATTGAACCTCAAATTTTCACTAATTCATATTTTAATAGCATTATAACTTAGTGATCTACTTTTATTTTTGAATATAAACGATACAAACTGTTTACTACGCGTCAGTTCAAGTACATCCGTTCACTTGAAAAAAGTGAAACGTGAAACGAAAAATCACATAAAAAGCAAAAAACCCGACCGTCACATGGGGGGATCCCCTTAAAGCGAGCGTCCAAAGGTTCATTTTTGTGATTGGCGTGCCGTTCATGGAAAATTTCGCGTCTTAACCGATTGTTTACGGTATGCACAAATTTGTGCGTTATTACTATGGGAATTGAAAAGGCTCGTAAACAAAGTGTTAAGACATCTGTGGCCGCCATCTGGTTAAAAAAAGGTTTTAATGAATTTTGACATAGTCCTCATTGAATAGGCAATTATTAAAAATTTTATGGTGTTCTGTTTCAATGAAGACTTGAAATATCGAGCCACCAGCAACAGGATCCAGCTTCGTCGGTCTGACATCAGGAACATCGAGCGCGCCAGGAGCCGCACTCTTCGGATGACCATCACCATCGTCTCCGTGTTTGCCTGGTGCTGGATGCCGTACACTGTTATGACCTTGTGGTAAGCAAAACAAAATAAATAGGACACCTACCGTTGCGATACCGTTCATCTGATTACGATAAAACTCTGTTATTGCTTCCACTTGCAGGAAGGTTATAGGCATAAAAACTATTAATTGGTATTTCATATAACATTAAATGTTTTTTAATATTTAACTTTTTACAGGCTGAGGGTGAAACAGTCGACCACCACTGCTATTTTATCTTAATATTAATGATATATTGTTTAAACTTTACAATTCTTAAATCATTGTTTTTTACGTCTTTACGGTTTCGTCGCAATTACATAAAAAAGAAAATAAGTCGGATTATTACTAGCCGAAAACCATTTATATTGTCGCTACCAATTGCCGAATAAAAACTTCACTGCCCATATGCGATAAGATAACGTTATCTCATCTCAAACGTGCCTCTTTCAAAGAACATTACAAATCAAATGGATGCTTTTAACATTCAAAGGTGTAGATAAAAAGATGCATTCACTGTTTTGATATCGCCAGTCTAGAATAAACATGAGCACCAGGTTGTCTCATTCATGCGCGATTTTAAATATGAATAGGAAGATTATCGATTTTTATATATATTCTTTATTAGAATTATGTAAAGTGGAACCACGATCTTACGTTCTCGCATTATACGTTTTCCCGCTTGGTGCGTTCATTTTCTATAGTCCTGGCATTTAGTTCATATATTTAATGGCAAAAAACTATATAAAATACATGGCATTACAGCAAGCGCCAATGCGCAATGCATTTGACAAATTGATAAAAATTACATAAATTGTTACACAAAAATAAGAAACAGACAGAAACATATTATTTACATAAGAAAACAAAATTTTTTAACAAAGCATCAAGTTCACTGCCGAAGATGTCCACATCAACAGGCAGCGCATTTATCAGCCGAATAGCCCTTGCAACTGGAGATTCAAAAGAACTACGTGACATATATAGTCGGTCCCTGTGGTCTAGTGGCAAGAGCTTTGTCCTAGCAATCTGGAGACCCGGGTTCAATTCCCGGCAAGGTCAAATTTTTTCAATTGAAAAAAAAGAGATATTGGGCTGGGTGTATGTTATTTATCGTTGATTTTGTGTACAACTGATTTATTACTTATCATCGAGTTAATCTCGTATGACTTTCACGATTAAGAATATTTGGCGCATTGGCGTAAGCTGTAATGCCAAATATTTTTTTTATAAAAATTAAAAAAAATATATATTTAATTTTTAATTTAATATAAAACTTTCCCGCATTTGACGTTTGTTTTATACGGTCCCTTAAAAAACGTAGAATCGGGGTGTCACTGTATAAAGATACGCTAAAATATAATATAACACATTTTTAATGAAATCTATGCCAATAAAGCCAAAACACTGGGGTATTTTCAGTCCCCCTCCCCCCTTCGGATCACAAGTTATTTTTCAAGGACCGTCTTTCGAGGGTTAACAAATAAATAGAACTGTTTTGAAAATACTCCAACTGTAAGTATTTCGATAGGAAGTAATAAATATGCCATATGTCAGATCATTTATATCAGGGGTTCTAAACTTTATTACGGTGGCGGGCGAATTTGAGATATAAGATATGAGTGACGGGCACATGCCGGATTAAAAAAAAACACCATTTAGGTAGTACATATTGACACCGCCTTATGTGGTAGGTCATCAGAACTCTCTCGAACGATCTATTTTTCACCTCAGTCTATGAGTTTAAGTCGATATCAGGAAATAAATTCATTCTAATAATAATCTATATTGAAATCTATAGCGATTCAATATAGAGTTATTTCAATTTCTCTTATCTCTTGACGCCCGACAGTGCATTTGCTTCATAAAAAGTTCGTAAGGCGATAAATAATCCTTTATCGGCAGGCGCACGTGTTAACGATTTTTGAAACGGCCATTGTTTTTCTTTCTAAAGTTACCGTTTGTTTTCAAACAGCAGTGAGAGATTGGACTGCATTGAGAATGCACGCGCCTAATCCTTTCTCTCAGAATTAAATTCGAGTCAAATTCCTGATATCTTCTTCGCTATCGTAATATTTGCGTGTTGTATAACGTCTGTGTAAATCCTAAACAATTAAATAATTGATGCTAACCAGTAGTCCCACATAACGCTTTGAGATCGTCTTTTCTTTATAAGAGTACCATGTTCTCCTACTCCGTCCCCAAAATCCCTCTCCTGAGTGTCGGATAGGAGGCTCCTTCTCGATTTACGAGGGAGCCGGCATTAAGGTAGTCTCAATATGTTTATATGTATTTATTTAAGTATTGTTCCTTTGGCAGCTTTATATGCATTACATTCATTATATTATAACTAAACTGTTTATCATAAATCGGAAGATTATGGATTTATTTACATTTACAAACAAAATCATTACTATTTACATTTAGTGCGATATTTAACATTGCATTTCATTAACTAACTTTTCAAAATACATTCAATTTTGACAGAGCGTGGCGGGGTGGTGCTGCTAGCAAGAAAAATACGCACAATATTGACACAAACATCAATTAATTTCGATTGTTCAATTAAAATTTCCCTTTAACTTGCAGACAGTGGAAATTAACCTATTCAGAAAATATGATATATATACTGAGACGACCAGGGTTCCTTCTCCATCTGACTGGCGTCAGACAGCATCCTTCCACGGCGTTTGGAGACGGAACTTAGGGATAGGATGAGAGGAAAGGTATCTCGCAAAGATTTCAAACGGTATTCAATTGACCGCACTCTATCTGAGAGTGGGCTAGTTTATTGTTCAAACTATTATATTGTCGGTTACAAAATACAGATACAGTTGCCGTTGAGACTATATTTCAAAGCGCAAGACCAGAACGATTAGAAGTTAGGTACTTCCTGCCTGTCCGAGACAGAAGGGCTATATGCAGATTACGGCTGACAACTATGACTCTCTAATTACGACTACTACTGACTTGGCGTTTTTTTGACAGCCATATTTTCCCCCGTGATTCTAGTATGAAAAAGTGCTCGACCAATCGACGCAAAGCATTCTGGCCCGAACTGAATTCAACCAACCACAGCGAAGCCGTCGCGAATGAGTCGGTTACATGATTTTATAACATTTTTAATGCATTTATTCGCGTTATTTTAATCGTTTAGGTCTTATTATCATTGATTGAGGTGATAAATAAGATCGTCCGAGAGAGTTCTGATACCCTACAACAGTGGTCTCCAAACTCAATAAGGATACGAGCTTCTTTCATAAATTGAAATGGTCTGATGAGCTACTTATATATAAGGGATTTCTACCAAATAAGCATTTAAGCATCTAAGCATAAAAACTATTTTTAATTCATTTTTAATAGTTCAATGAAGAATTTTGATTTCCCTTAAGTAATGGTCAGGAATCATTACACATCACATGTTGACTTTTGTACCTAAATTTATAGAAATAGAGTTAGAAACTTATATGTATGATAAAATTCAGTCATTTTACCACACTTTTTTAAGATATTTAAATTATAATTGTAAATTTTTCAAGACTGCTGTTTTTTCTTAAACGATTGATAAAATTTGATTCTAGGCAAATTTATAAATATACTTCAAATATCCTACGCGAGCTACTGAAAATGCCACCGCGAGCTACCGGTAGCTCGCGAGCGACTGTTTGGCGATCACTGCCCTACAACATCATGCGGTATCAATACTAATATTTTTGAGATTTCAATAGACATTTTATTTATCATTATTCTTTTTTTATTTCATTGCCGGGCGTACGAAAATGGCTTCGCGGGCACGAATATGCCCGCGGGCACGTGGTTAAGAACCCCCGATTTATATTATTATTATATAAATAAGAGGTTTTAGAGAGCGCTTATAAGCGGAGTTAATTTATAATTATGGAACACGAATAAAGCGCATTATAAAGGCTTGGGAAGTTTAATATGATATCGCTTGTTCATTTAATGAATGCAAATGGGATATGCAAAATATTCATATTTACAACATAATAACATCAGTATCGTGAAGCTTTTGAAAAATAAAAAAAAACAATTTTAGCTTTTCCGTGAATATATATCATCTTTTTACAATTGTGTAGAGCGAAAGATTATTAATAATTTAGTAGGCATTAGCTTAATAGAACTCCATTATAATATAATTAAGTATTTTGACTGAGGGTGCTTGATGGAATTTCAATATCAAATTTGATTTTTTTGAATTTTGTACTTTTCCATGAGTTTTGTCGCTAACGACCCGGGTGTCGCCTTTCGGCATCTTCAGGCATTCCAAGTGCACGGATGTACTTGAACTGACGCGTAGTAAACGTGTGGTTTTCAAGAATATAAATGGTTGGCGAAGGTGGAGGTATCTTTTTTTAGGGCCCTTATTACAAAAATGCTCAACCACTCTTATATTTAAGGTTCTAGCAGTTTTACCAATATAAAAAACATATAACAATATGTAAAACTGCTAGAACCTTAAATATAAGAGTGGCTGAGCTTTTAAAACTTCACTTTCCGTGCTTTTTAAAAAATACACTCCACCTTCGCCAACCATTTTAAGTCAATGGTGGATCAGGAGGGGCATGAGGCCATGCCCTCCCTGAGGAGAATTTAATCCATAAATTTTTAAATGATTTTTATTTAAATAAATATTTTGTGGTTCTCTTTTTTAAATTTTACTTAATTTTATAATATTTTCGATTTTCTCTGGTATTTAACTGTATATTTTTTATATAATGTTTGCATTTTTGAAGTGAGTCATCAATTAAATCACAATTTTTTGTTTTGGGTCATCACATCTTTAAACGCAGGGTCATCATTTCTTCAGTAAAAAACATCGCTTAAAAAGGTGTAATATTGATATATCATGTAAATTTTAAAAATTGAATGGCCACCCCCTGGGACAATTTCTGGATCCGCTACAACTTGAGGTTTTGATTATTGCGATGTAAAAATCTTTTACCCCAAGCAATGAAATATTTTGATTCTTTGTTTTTAATTAAAGTCAAAAGTGCTAAAAAAATATTTTATGTTACTTTTGAATAATAAAATTGAAATAACGACTGCCAACTACTAAATCAGCCGTAAATACGAAGGAATTTGTTTTTGTTTCCAAGAAAAGACAAAAATATCTTTAATTTCTTTTCAGTAAAAATAATGGTCGAGATATAAATCTAATCGCTGAGCTCATTTTTATTTAGATTTTTTTTTATTTAAGACAGAATAAACAATATTTTTGTTTTTTGGCGTGGTTATTATTAACCTTCGAAAGACTGTCCTTGAAAAATAGCTCGTATGCCGAAGGGGTGTCAAAAAAGACTGCAGTGGTATGACCTTATTGGCAAAGACTGCAATAAAAAATGAATGATCATGCTTTGACGTATCTTTATAAATTCTATAATTTTCTTATAATTATTAATATTTTACGTCGCGCATGAATGGCACAACCTGATCGTGTTCTTGTTTATTCTAGACAGGCGATAACAAAACTGTGAACGCGACTTCTTATCTACACCTTTTAATGAAAAAAGCATCCGTTTTATTTGAAATATTCATTGAAAGAAACGCGTTTGAGATAAGATAACGTTATCTTATCGCGTATGCCCAGTGAAGTTTTAATCCTTGCAATTGGTAGCGACCACATAAATAGTTTTCGGCCAATAATTATCCGACTTTTTTTATTATCTAATTGCGACGAAACCGGTTGATCAAAATGATATTTTTTTACTACAAAAGATGTAAAAAACAATGATGTAAGAATACCAAAAGTTTACACATTGTATCACTAATATTAAGATAGATATTAAATAAAAATAATAAAACATTTTTAGTACTTATTCCACAAAAAAAAATGGATCAGGACCGGTTTCGCCCATGGCAAGCATTGTTAACTGATAAGAAATACAGCCTCTTAGATTTTTGACATTGCATATCACGAAGAGCATTTCACATTGATTAAACTATGTTAGGTCTATTAGTTTTTCTACAAGGGCTTTTAATATTCTGTGAGATAAAGGATTTTTTCAAATATTCTTTATTATTTTCAGAACAACATTCATGACATCTTTAGGGAAAATATTTTGGCACATAATGCTTCTTGATGAATTATTCAATGATAATTCATAAAGTACGTGAAGGATTCATCTCCCTTGCAATGGGAATTCAATCCATATTGCAGCCGACCATTGCTATAGGAGCATTATCAGTAATTATTGCTGATACCTTTTATGAAGGTATACTTATTTATTTCGCGTAATTTTAGACATAAAAAATATTATCACCTCACAAAATAGCATAGATAAACTTATATTTGTGCAATTTAAAAAAACATATTTTTTAATTCTTTGCTGGGCGCATGAAAATGACACCGCGGGTACGCAGTAGTGGTCGACTGTTTCACGCTCAGCCTGGCAAAAGTTACAAAAAAAAATGATAAAGGTGTAATTTGTATTTGTCGCAGCTAATTGTATTTTTCTTTTCCTTCTTCCGTAATTGTTTCGAATCTTTAGCCGCTTGCCGGTAAAACGGTAAACATCTGAGGACAAAATCAAATTAATCTTGTCCTGTTTTTCTTTCATTGCTTTTTGCCTCCGAGCAGAGGCTCCAATTCAAGTATCGAGTACTCGATACTCGAGTAATTTGAAAAATATTCGAGTAATATTCGTTATTTATAAATGAAGTTTTATTTCCAAATTTTTTTTTTTATAAACAGCTGACTGAAAAACTAGAAAGCACTATTTTATTCATTTTTAACCAGGGCTGTGGAGTCGGTAAAAAAAGTCCGACTCTGACTCCGATTGTAGTATTTACCTAAACCACGACTCCGACTAAAAAGTTGATACCGTCACAATTTTTTGCCTAATTTTCCTATTTATGTGTATTCAATTAAATATCAACCCTATCAATCCGGCCAATAGCCAAATTTGACATATTATATGCAAAAGTAAAAAGTTCAAACTTTTCAAAATTTTAAACTCCGAGTACGACTCCAGCCAAAAAGCCTCGACTCCACGACTCCGACTCCTCAGCCCTGTTTGTAACTTTTAAGCTGACATCCACATCAACATAGAGAGTTTTATCTAATGCGGGATTAAAACTAAATCAGTTCGAACCAAATTGCTTAATAATTCTTATAAATGTTGCTCCAGCTATCTCTAATCGGATCTCGAGCTCATTACGCGGGTTGCCATCTCCCGTAATGTGTACTCCCAAGTACCTAAAACCATCGACTCTCTCGATTTCTTGCCCCGCACTCATCAGAGAGTAGTCTGGATCTGGACAGGCGCTGTTGCAGAGCACATTGGTTTTACTCGCGTTGACTTTGAGGCCAACGCGATACGAGTTGCTCTGCAGTCTATCCATTGTTTCCTGGATACCCGCAACTGATTTGTCAAAGATGACAGCGTCGTCGGCATACTCGAGGTCACATAGTTTCAGGTTGGAAGCATCGGTTACTCCTCGGTCAGGTGGAATTGACTTCCTCAGGATGAAGTCGAAGATTATTATAAAGAGGAACGGAGCTAGAACACAGCCCTGTCTGACGCCGGTAGTGATGCCAAGCCATTCCGTAGTTACGTCACCGATGCAGCATTCACTGCCCTCGTGCAAGCATTTGATGATGGCGATTATCTTGGGTGGGATCCCATAAAGCTTTAAAATGGCCTATAGGGAAGGCCTATGCGGACTATCAAAAGCCATCTCGTAGTCAACAAAGCAACACGCAAGCGAGCTTCATTGCTTTGCTGGAGAAGGCATCTGAAGTTGTGAATTTGGTCCCCACAGGATTGGATTACCATATGAATATAAAACAAGGATGGAGGAACAGAGAAGAAGATGTATTGCGTACCCTGTCTACAACTGTAGGTATATAAGGATGAGTAAATACAGGCTTAAAACATAGTTCTGATAGATGGCGTTAGGCAAAATAGCAATTTCTGTAGAATTAAAATATGTACAAATTTGAATTTTTTGAATTTTGTACTTTTCCATGAGTTTTGTCGCTAACGACCCGGGTTTCACCTTTCGGCATCATCAGGCATTCCAAGTGCACGGATGTACTTAAACTGACGCGTAGTAAACAGTTTGTATCGTTTATATACAAAAATATAAGTAGATCACTAAGTTAAAAAGTTATTAAAATATTAATTAGCGAAATTTGAATGAATACAAGTTTCAATTAATTAAGTGGGTTTGTTATAATTATGGAGATTTTTGAAAATATTAATGACCCGATAATAACATAAGAATATTTAAAATAAATCTAGGGCTTTATCCGACCTATCATTAATGAGTTGATTGATTTTTGAGACATTTGAAATGATAGTAAGTGAATTGATATTTAATGATAGCAAGTGCTTGAATTGTAAATAAATGACAATTATTTAAGAGGGTATAACAATGGCGAATTAGGGAAATGAAGTTGTTCGTTCAAAATTGGCAAACTGTTGAGCTGAGCACGATTAATCTCTAAGATTTCTTGATAAAATAGTTTAAACTCGCCCCTGTACTTAATTATAAAATGTGTACGCTGCTATTTTTTTCACCCTAAAAAATATACGTATGTATGTATGTCAAGTCAAACTCGATTTCATATTTCATTTGTTTCATGATTTATGATAGAAATTTTCCTTTTGATTATAGATTACAGAAGAAGTGAAAAAAAATGTCTGACAGCAGCCGATATTTTATTTATTTTAAGCTCTATGAAAATATTTCTTTTTTATGTCTCCATAAAACAAATAAATATAAAAATATTTTGCCTCAATTATATTTCAACTCACGTGGGCATTAGAGACTCCAATTCGAGTATCGTGTACTCGATACTCGAGTACATACTCGTTCATTTTTCAAATACTAGAAATTCGAGTATTTAGAAAAATACTCGAGTAGTACTCGTAAAAAATCAGTCAGGTAATATATATTTTTTAATGGTTTTGCCGTTGACTTTATAGGCCATGCGAGAAATTCTTTTGTTGTTGTACTGCAAACCAGGGGCTGTGGAGTCGGTAAAAAAAAGTCCGACTCCAGCATTTATCAAAACCACGACTCCGACTCCGACTAAAAAAAGGTTAATATCGTCACTTTTTTCCCTTAATTAACCTTTTTATGTGAATTCAATTAAATATCAACACTATCAATGCGGCGCGGCCAAAAGCCAAATTTGACATATTAAATGCAAAAATAAAAAGTTCAAACTTTTCAAAATTTCCGACTCCGGCCACAACGCCGCGCCGAACTCCGACTCCGGCCAAAAAGCTCTGACTCCACGACTCCGACTCCGATTACACAGCCCTGCTGCAAACATAACACAATACAATATTGAAAAATAATCTTTTGTTTTGTTTTTCCTTGTGTAAATGAAATTAAATAATACTTTCGATGGTTCGGCGGTAATAGTTTGTAATGTTTAACGTCATTAGTATGATCATTTGTTTGCATGGTTTCGATTCTATCACCCCTTCTTGCTTCCCTTAAAAGGGAAAAAAACCCGATATCCATTTTGTAATTTTAAATTTACAATGTTAAAATCAATCTTGCCCTATTACTTATTTTTCATGCAAATGCGCGTAAATTTGTATACTTTTCTTCCACCAAATATAATTTATAAAAATCCGTCAAAGCAATGTTGTTATATTGTGATTTTAGCACTAAATTCCCCTGAAGCTCAATAAGTTCCATCTGTAAATTTGCTGGCATATTTTTTACATCTGCATCCATCGGACAAGCAAATAAAGCGAAGTCTTTGTTTTGAAAGTCAGCATACAAATTGCTCTATAGGTGCATTCAGTTCATCTCCATAAGAATTGCTGTGATGTTTGTTTTGTTTCGATTCTATAAAATCTGATTGATTGCAGCTCATTAGTATGATTATTTGTTTGCTTTGTTTCGATTCTATCACCCTCTCCTTGCTTCCCTTAAAAGTGAAAAAAACCCGATATCCAAGAATCTAGAATCAATATTGCTTCATTACTTAAGCAAACTTTGCAATAGATGCCTCTGAAAGAGGCGAAACACGTATCACAGTTAGTAGCACAATACGTGGACTAATCAAAGTTATTTTAAATTTTATATTGAAATTAAATATCCTCTTTTTTATATACACACATCTGAATTAATAATATTTCTAGCCTAAGCAGATTCTTTCAGTCGAAAATTCCATTCTGCAGAGGCAAAGGGTGTTTGTGTTGTTCAAAATCCCGATCGCTATTTACGATCCCAAAGAGCGACGCATAGTGACAGCGATCAGCTAACCGCTAGTCATGTCCTTAATCTTCGTATCCTTTCCATCCCTTCTCCATTCGAAAAACAGAGGTTGAGCATCTGAGTAAAAATCAGTTCACGTAGAAAAAAATATGTTGAGATGAATTCCGTGAGGAGTCCATATGCACCAAGCCAGGAGCAGACATATTAAAAAAATTGGTGCATCTAAACTACTCGAGTATTTTTAACTTTTACTACTCGATACTCGAGTAGTTGAGGTGTCGAGTAATTGGAGTTTCTACTGGGCATAGATATAAATACTTGCAAGAAATCGCCTGATAGAATACCAAATGAAGCAATAAAAATCCTTTTGTGGTCTTAACCATATTATACATTAACATAATACAGTCTGGAATAGTTTTTTATTATATTTTTGAAATATTGTCTTAGAAAAACAAATAGCGTATATATATTCTGGGTATCTCAAAAAATTTGCAGACAAATTCTTTTTGCTATTAATCGTTTTAGCCATCCAGCCATTACGTATCTTACTCAAACAGACGTAAAAGCTAACCAAAGTATAATGCAGGGGTTTTTTTTAAAAGAAAAGGTGCCTTTTAACTAAATATTTTTCTTTTCAAATAAAATTTAAAGCAGAGTTTCTTATGCCATGAAGCGCACAATTTCTTTTATTATTTTATTTTAGACATGTTATATCTAAAGTTAAAAAAACAATCTAATAAAAATTAAAACTATGGCGTCAAATATATGCAAAACTTTGTAAATAAAATGTTCCACACATTGTCAATCGCTAGGCACGCGCATTCAATCACAAACGTCAGACGTTACTGGCCGTTATCAGTCCTTGAGCACTAGTGACCAATGGGAACGTGGATAAGTCCGCGGCCGGGAGAGGGCCGATTTCAAATCCATCCACATCGTATCCGGTTCATTATCATACCATATCATTTTGACGAATTATACAAATATACATAGGTTGTAATGTCACAAGCGCCAACATTGTTTCGTCGAATTTGAATTGTTTGAATTTTGTACTTTTCTATGAATTTGTCGCTAACGACTCAGGTTTCACCTTTCAGGCATATAAAAGGCACGGATGTACTTGTAAACAGTTGGTATCGTTTATATACAAAAAAAGAAATAGATCACCAAATAAAATGGCTATTAAAATGTATATTAGGGAAAATTTTTGTAAACAAGATTCAAAGAATTAAGTGGGTTTGTTTAATAAAAGAGATTTTTAAAAATACTAAATTAATGTCAATATAATAATATAGGAATATTTAAAATAAATCTAGGGTTTAATCCGACTTATTATTAATGAGTTGATTGATTTCAAGTCTTTGAATTAATAATTAATGATAGTAAGTGCTTGAATTAATAATAAATGCCAATTATTTAAAAGGGTACAACAATGGTTAACTTGGTAAATATAGTTGCTCGTTTAAAATTGGCAAACCGTTATGATGAGTTCTATTAACCTTCGTAGTACTTTCCTTGAAAAATTTAAACGATTAAAATTTTTCATTCGTTAATTTACCTTCGTCGGGGAGAAATGAAAAAAAGACCCAAGTGTTTTGGCCATATCGGCATAGACTGCAATAAAAAAATTGATTGCATATGCTTTGACGTATATTTATACATCTTTCTGAAAGAATATAAGAATATAAAAATCCATATTTTTCCTATAATTATTCATATTTAAGTCGCGCATGAAAACGACGACGTTTCCACTCCAACGGCTATGGCGGACTTACAATGGGGTCGGTGACTAACAAGCCAATAACCACGCACGAAGTCACATTACCTTATCTCTTATCTTATCGCTTATCGCCTTTTGTTGTTGCCAGATATGAAACACTCCGTCCATGTTATCTATGACTCGCGATGGTCACGTTCTTTTATCGGTTATGGGCGTGAAATTTTATGTTAGCGCTTCCCAGCGATTGCTAACATCGACAATTAGACTGAAAAATTCCGACTTCTTCTCTTTTTTAATCGATTACGGCGCAACTAGCCAATAAATATCATATTTTTTTTCTGCAAAAAGTTTAAAAAGCTATGATTTAAGAATAAAAAAAGTTGAGACATCGTATCACTAGTATTAAGATAGATATTTAAGGTAAAGTAGCTGTTGGGACAAAATCTATACCGTTAGGGATGGCTAGGCTAATTGCCAAAATTTCTTGATAAAATAATTTAAATTCGCACTTGTTAATTCAAATTTGATATTGAAATCCCATCAAGCAAATTGTTTGTCTGATTGATTTTGAAAAAAATACTGTGAAACAAGGTGCCGGAATGCCGTTCCACCGCGTTAAACGAAAAAAAAAGCTGTGGAATAATGAATTGATAGTTGAACATTAAGTTGATCCAGTTCAACATACATATATTGTCCGCGCTTATAGCGTCATGCTTAAGATCACAAAAGCTTGTGGGAAAGTAAAGGGAAAATCCTCATGAATAAACCCATTAAAAAACGCTTACCGCTTAAAATATAAGAAAGCGGATGAAAATTTTGGAAAACTGATGTTACTTGCGTCAAAGTTATGCGGGAATGAAGCTAACCACAACACTGCGCTTTATTTCTCAGAGAAACTTAAAAACAACTCGCTAGAATTATATCTAAATTCAAATTAATGCAGCTATTCTGCATTCAACTCTTGGAGAAAAGACATCACAAATACCCATGTTTTTGATTTTAAAATCTCAGCTCGAAATCAAAGCTGATCCGTGTATTTGAACTCGTGATGTGAAACCCGGGTCGTGCAAGCTTATGTACATATGTATGTGAACAAAATTTACATGATTTGATAGATATTTTCATCAAACACTATTTATATTATTACTTTTTCGGCGGTAACTTTGTGGAAGTTCATTTCAATATAAAATTTAAAATAAATACTAATTGTGACAAGTGTTTTGCCTCTTTCAGAGTTATCTTCGAAATTTATATTGCAAAGTTTTCTTAGCAAATTCAATGCTGAACCTGTTTTTTAGTATGCAATTGAACACGCTGGGCGTGTTCTCAGCATCCGATGTGTAATAAAAGTAATAAAGAAAGTTGATCCTAATATTTTAAAATAATAAAATTACAAAATGGAGCTTGGGATTTTTACTTTTTACAGGAAGCAAGGAGGGGGATATAAGATCAAAGCGAAGCAAACAAATAATTATACTACTAATGAAGTCAGCAATTACAAAATATTAACGAAAGAGATGCAATTATTTATTTGTTGGAAAAAATTAAAAAAACCATTCATGGCATTACAGCTGACGCCAATGCCGGGTACTAGCTAGTGTTATATAAAAGTCTTATGATACATATGAGATTGTCAAAATCGTAAGAATTGTTGTATTTAATAAATTAATATTACCAAAATTATATGCTCTTAAATTCTTTCAATTTTAATGGAGTGGCATTTTCCGTTAAATCTTTTATCCGACAAACCCTTAAATTTGAAGCCGGAAGCCGGTTTTTTGCCAATTCACTTTGGAAATATTGTTTTTAAAAATAAAACTATCACAATGTTTTGCGTTATTGTGAATACATCAGTGGCCTTCCTATGTGGACAGGTTTACCGTAAAACGGGGTGAATAGAGACAAAAACAAGTATCCAATGTATTTTGACAAGTAATATATAAATCTTTACAATGTCTATAATACTATCTCTCAAATGACAAAACCAAACTGACTAAATGACTGGCCAAAATTGAAACGAACGTGTTTAAGTTCGATGGCTGTGCATCCTCACTTTATGACCCCTTCTAAACTTCTCTTTTAATGCACGAAAATCTAAATTAAATCATGTTTTTTTTTGTTAATAAGTACCGTAATACGGGTGAATAGAGACTCATATATATTACCATTACAATAATCATGACAATCTGTTGTTTTGTCTCTATTCACCTGCCAAATCTCTATTCACCCCAATTCAATGTGAATAGAGACGTCGAACAAAATTGACTGTGTCTTAATAACGATAGTAAACATTTGAAAAATATTGTCATAATGGACTATAGAAACACGTTTCAAGCCATTCATATTTGAATTATGTGGCGCAGGTATGAAGATACATAGCCGTTTTACGATACATACAATTTATTGGATCAGTACCGGTTTCGCTCATGGCGAGCATTATCAACTGATGAAGCTAAACAGTAATTTAATTATTATTTTTTAATAAGACAGTAAGTTTATCCGTAGTAGCATCATTGATCACTTTTAAAGTGTTCACTGTCAACGTGTCAACACTTGGTGGAACGGTATTATAATAAAAATAATAAAAAATTTTAAGTACTTATATTTTCACTTTTGTGAATTTTCTTTTTGGAAGTATGAAGATATGTATGTATGTATATAGACGTGTACAGTGGCAGCTGGTGACAGAGTATTAGGGAGTACAAAAAAAGATTCAACTATTTTTGCAAGAGTTCTTTCCTATTCATTGGATTTTAAAACACTTCTGTAACATGGACTTTCAATTCTGATGTTCGCAATACCAACGGAGTGCCAGTCTTATGAATTTTTGGTTGTCCGTATTACGGAAAAATAGTTGAATCTTTTTTTGTACTCCCTAATACTCTGTCACCAGCCGCCACTGGTCGTGTAGGGTAAAAAGTGTGTCTATTCACCTTGTTTTACGGTACTGAAAGAAGGTGAAGAATGAAATCCGTTGCGATTTTCTTTATACGAATCAGCTTTCAGTCATCCGAGAGTGATCTCAATAAATATGAACATCTGTACGAATTGATGTGCCGTGACCTTACACGTGTAGGGCTTATAGCCGGGCCGCCAGTTTGATATTAAAGAAGAACCACTTCACTTTTTTTCAACAAGTTTTTTAACATTTCCGTCCCAGTGGGTAAGATAGCTTACCACCACTGACACTGTGTTTTAAATATCTATCATAATATTTGTAAACTTTTGGTATTGTATTATTGTTTTTTTATACCTTTCGCAGTAAAAACATATGATTCTAATCGACTAGTGTCGTCGCAATTAAATAAAAACAAAAATAGGTTGGATTATTATTGGCCAAAAACCATTTATATCGCAACAAATTACCAGGATTCAAACTTCACTTCCCATAAGCGATAATTATAACATTATCATATCTCAAACGTACGTTTCAAATCAAATGGATGCTTTTTACACTAAAAGACGTAGATGAGCGCTCAAGCAAACAGTTTTGATAACGCTAGTCTGTCTTGAACATCAATACGATCTGCTTGTTCGTTCATGCACGAATTAAAATATTAAATTATTATAGGTAAACTATCGATTTTTATCTATTTTTTCAGAACGATGTACAAAGATACGTCAAAGCAAAATTTAACATTTTTTTGGAGCAATCTATGCCAAAAGTGGTCCGTGGCGCAATGTCAACGTTGTTGGTTTGCGTCCCAGACCACCCGGGCTTGATTCCGGCTTTTTTCAGTCGATAAAACTGTTCAAAGGTATGGGTGTATGTGTTGTTGAAAATCCCTTCCCAAAATGTGACGCATAGTGACAGCGATAACCTAATCACTAGTCCTGTCCTAGTCCTCGTATCATTTTCATCCCTACTCTCTTCTAAAAAGAGAGGTTGAGCAACTGAGTAACAAGCAGTTCTCGGAGAAAAATATATTTTGAGATAAACTTCATGAGGAGTCCATATGCTCCAAGTTGGGAGCGGACATGGTTAAAAAAATGCCAATAAAGCCATAACGCTGGGGTATTCTTAGTCCTCCCTTTGGATCACAAGCTATTTTTCACGGACCGTCTTTCGAGGGTTAACAATAAATATTGACCTTTTATTTGATTTATTCTGCATCATCAAATCACCTATAAATATTTTCCCCTTCATAGATATGGGTGACTTCTATTCAAATCACATTTTATCATTCGAACGTAAATAATATTTATCATCGATAGAACGCGCCGTTGATAAATGGCTTGGCTAATAGACGATCACCACAGTGCTGTATATGATAATAAAATGCAAACTAGTCGTTACCTTACTTTGAAATGGTTCTAATTTTCATTTTTGCCTAAAATTACCTTTTGGTAGGAAAAGCTTGTATTTACCGCATTCTATCATATGATATATCAATGGTATAAGCTATAAGAGTATAAGGCATACATGGGCATCTACCGGCCCACCGAGCTATTTTGTCCGGCCCTGATTCATCTCGGCAAAGTAATAGAGAAAGAAAGTAATAGTTCCAGGGAGAAATTAAATCTTTTAAAACCATTTTCTTAGCTTATTTTCCATGCTCATACAAACATCACATACAATTCTTATGGAGATGAACTAAAGGCACCTATAGAGCAATTTGATACGAGGTTTGCTGACTTCCAAAACAATGACTCCTTCAAGTATCAACGTATGTTTAGTATTTTTATGCGGCCCTTGACTCGGAGATAGAATGATAATTTGGCGCCAGACCTAGGAAAGGTTCCCGATGCCTGGTTTAAAAAGTAATTTTGTTCCAGCAGTGTACCTGTTTATTACAATGTGACCTTATCACGTGCGTCCTTTTACATGTTATGCTCCCATATTAAGACATATCTTTTTTTGTGCGATTTTGTGTTATGCGATTTTCAGTGGAACGCATCTACTGCATAACAAAAGTTGTCATCATTAGATCTTTAACTTAGCCATCCTTAACGGTATAGATGTTGTCCCAACAGCTACTTTACCTTAAATATCTATCTTAATACTAGTGATGCGATGTCCAAACTTTTGGTATTCAAAAAAGAAATATGATATTTATTGACTAGTTGCGTCGTAATCGATTAAAAAAAAGAAGAAGTCGGAATTTTTCAGTCTAATTGTCGATGTTAGCAATCGCTGGGAAGCGCGAACATAAAATTTCACGCCCATTAGCAATAAGAGAACGTGATCATAGCGAGTCATAGATAACATGGACGGAGTGTTTCATATCTGGCAACAATAAAAGGCGATAAGCGATAAGATAAGAGATAAGGTAATGTGACTTCGTGCATGGTTATTGGCTTGTTGGTCACCGGCTTCATTGTAAGTCCGCCATATCCATTCGAGTGGAAACGTCGTCGTTTTCATGCGCGACTTAAATATGAATAATTATAGGAAAAATAGGGATTTTTATATGACTTTTTTTTCAGAAAGATGTATAAATATACATCAAAGCATATTGAATCATTTTTTTATTGCAACCTATGCCAATAATGCCAAAACACTGGGGACTTTTTTTACCCCACTTTGGCCTGAGAGTCATTTTTCAAGGGTAGTCCTACGAAGGTTAAGAACATTATTTCTCAGCAAGAGTTGTGACAAAATATGCTTAAAATAAGTTATTTGAAGCAATTTGACTTGCTCATTGTTACAAGTGAATTTTAATCAATCGAAACTTCAAACGCTCATATCTCAAAACAGTGTCAAGAACAGTTAGAACCTTTTTAAATTAAGGTGACGTAGTATTAAACTCACAGTTGACACTCCTGAAAGGTAGATTAATAGACTGGGATAAAAGTGGAATAAAATATGAGAATAATATGATTTTGCTTATTTTTCCAAAGCACTCAAGGCTTTTGTAACATTAGTTTCTGTGGAAATTTTTAGTACCGTGAAAAAAATAACAATGTATTTTAATTCTATAGAAACTACTTTATAAATTTTTTGATAGCTATTTCGGCTTACGCCCTTGTCAGATCTATGTTTTAAGCGTGCATTAAATCATTCTTATATTCCGTTATAACGGGTCTTTTTATAAGGACGCTAAGTTTTGAAATGTAAATAAAACAAGTTGTTTGTGAGATTTCGACTAAATTTTAATTTCATTTGTAAGTATATTTTACGGCATTAAATATGGAATATAGCATCAAATGTCTGCCAAAATCCATTCATTATAAAATGGCCCATGTCGCTAAAGTTGACTTTTTTGACAAATTTGGGTAAACTTCCAACTGCTCCAGAACCCAATCAGGCGTTGTCTGTGGTCGTTTACCTGAAGTTCCTCGGTTGGTTGGATTTTATACTGGTGCAGATATAAGGCCCGATTCAAAATTCGCCAAGTTGAAGTCGCAGAAAAGCCAAGTTCTTGTGAACAACGAGAAATAAGCTGCCTTGGGGTTTTCCTGTACACTTTCACACACAGCAGCAATGTTTTCACCAGATATTGTATTTTGATGACGTACAAGTAGGTGTTGGCCGATTATTTATCAAACTGGTTGACTCAAATTTGGCCACTAAACAAAGAATAATCTACTCAGCAGGACAAAGTAACATATTTTGAGCGTCCCTATTGAAATACCCTTTACAAAAATACATCATATCAGTTTGCCGCAATTAATAACATATTATTACAATAAAAAACTAAGATAGTGGAACAGAGAATAAAATGTATTGTGTACCCTGTCTACAACTGTATATAAGCATGATTTAATGCAGGCTTAAAACATAGTTCTGACGGAGGGCATAAGCCGAAATACCTATCAACAAATATATAAAATAATTTCTGTAGAATTGCTATTTTTTTTCACCGTATAATAATGGAATTCTACAAAGTGAATGCCAACTCAATCCAGTTTTTTTTGGAGTCCCGTGGTCGTAGATTCAGTGTCTTTTATTTAGTTTGCGATGCGCGCGGGCTCGAATCCCGGATGAGGTATTTTCATAAATTGATTTTCGACCGATTAACAGAATACTGTTCGCATGTTTGGATGTCCGTGATATAGCAAATCCATCTGATTCCAATTGAAGCGTATCGAGAGGGGTTAGTTTACTAGCAAACACTAGTCCTGTACTACGTTAAGGTTATTTCTTGTCCAAAGATAGGATAAGTCACTGAGAAATAAGCAGTTTTTCGTGAAAAACGTTTGTTCAGATGATAAAATTACTATATATCTAATAGATAAAAATCGATAATTGTTTGTTTGTTTGCCTGTTCACCGATCAACCGATCGCAATGAAACTTTGACAAAATTTTTCCTTGCACTATTGCGGAGGTTTTTGGCATAGTAAATTTAGCTTACAGTAGGTCTTTTATATAAAAATCAATGTTTTTTTTATATTTTATGCGCTGAGTTACCGTTCATTCCGTCAACTTATTGTTGCACTTGCGCAAATGTTATAGGCAAAGTGCAATTAATTTTCAGTAAGTGGCACGTTTGTCGTACTGTTATGCATCTTATCACCCCTATTTTATTTAATGCACATGGCTTCATCCCTTAAGCCGTTACATCCGTGTAAGCGATGTTACGTCGCCTTTCTCACAGTCATAAAAGCAATAAATTAACTTCAAGTATTAGTAGATAACCAAAAGCGATATTCTCTTTTTACAAGATAAACTTTGTTCCCACAGATTTTATCAACACATGTGGTTAACTAAATGACTATATAACGCCATACAAACTAAGATTCTGAGTTATTCTTCCACCATCCGTTTGCAAGCTTGTTATATTTTGTCAGCTATTGTAAAACTGTATCTATACAAAATAAACCAAACATCAAAACGATAAAGTAATTTAATTGTATAAGTGTCTACCCGTCCGTGTCGTTCAAATATCATAGACAAATACCTGACGGTTGTCTATAGAACTGAACTATCTGGGATAGTTCATATTCATCTTACAATTGGAAACTCATTTGACTCGATATCTCAAGTCAAAGTCTTTGAAAGTAAGATCATATACATTCTCATCTCATATCAAACACTTGATATGAAGAGGACGTAACAGTACCATAGACAATCGACAAAAGACAAACAGCGAACGTAAAACGGAAAATTTCATCGATACCGATCCGTTAGTGAAATTAAATCTTAAATATTGTGCATCCGAAAGCACTTCAAAAAACACAAACAATTTCATTCTTTGAGTGGCATTGTAACGCTTCGCCGGGTACCGGCTAGTCTTATATTTAAAAATCAATATTTGTCTGTTTGTTTGTTTGTTTGCTTTCTTTGTGCTGCCCCATACCAGTCATGTGATCGCAATGAAACTTTGACAAACTTTTTGCCAAACATGTAACATATAAAAATCATTGCGTGGTTGAAATAAAATGTTATCAGTTATCCCGGAAAGTATCACAGCTGTAGCCACTGAGCCACAAGACTAGTCTTTGTGAATATTTTAATGGAATACGTTATCAGTTAATATAAAATAACTTTGATTATTTCACGTATTGCGCTAATCTATTAATCATTGCATGGAATGATAAGAGCTTTTGGGACCACGGGTGAATTGATTGATTGTTTAACGAAATGTTTAACGGAATTAGTAATATGATTATTTGTTTGCTTTGTTTCGATTCTATAACCCCCTCCTTGCTTACCTTAAAAGGGAAAAAAACTCAAACTCCATTTTGTAATTTCATAATTCAAAATGTTAGAATCAATCTTGATTCATTACTTAAGCAAACTTTGCAATAGTAAGTATGAAGCTGCCTCTGAAAGAGGCGAAACACGTGTCACGGTTAGTAGCACAATACGTGGCATAATCAAAGTATTTTAAATTTTACATTAAAACTAGTGTTCGAACCCGGCTTCGCTCGGACCAGCTTAGGGTTATGTTCACCTCGGCGCGTAAATTCAGACGGGCCAAGTTGAAACAACTTTTTTCAAAATTAAAAAGTCTAGGTCAATTAAAATGGAATTAAAATGAACATTTCAGACTGTCATTTACATTTCACAGCCCCTTTTATATATTGACAGCCCCATTCTCGCCCATTAAAATGTCCAAATTCAAGGAAAAAATCTAATTTGCTGTCAAAGAAATGTCAAATAATACCTTCACGTAAATAAAAACATTATTATATTAATAAAAGCCGGGAAAAGTGCAGTAGAAGACTTATTTATTACATTTTGACTAAATGTAATAAATAACCACCGATAAAAAAATCAAACATATTTTCTTTCATATTCGTTTTTTTTATGGCAACTTAATGACCAACAATGCAAAAGGGAATTACAGACCCACAGACATACATACGCCGTTTCGGTTTTATATATGTACTACTCGATACTCGAGTAATTTGAGTCTCTACACACACATTGATAACGAAACAAATTTACCATCGAAACTTTCGCGAGCGAAATCAATTCGTTTGTTTGAACTTGCAACAACAATGCAAAAGGGAATTACAGACATATATCCCCCGTTTCGGTTTTATATATAAGATGAACTTCCACAAAGTTACCGCCGAAACCATTGAAAGTATTAACACTTTATTTCTTTGAGTGGCATTGCAACGCTTGCCAGGTACCGGCTAGTATATTATAAATAATACATTTCAACATTCAAATTAAAGCTTGGAATATTTCAACAGTGACGCACAATGTAAATTAATGTGAAATTTTGCACCTGGTAAAATAAAGCAATGCTCATCTGTAAATGAGTGTCAAACGGACACTGGAATCTAAATTCAATGATTTTAAAACAAATATATTTTCCACTTTGTAAAAAGTTTTGCAAAAGGTGTCCTTCGACGACATGGATTAAATTTTCAATTTCGCAAATATTCGATTCAAAATTCAGAGAAAGTTTTCAAAGGATTGTTCCTATATTGTATGAGCTGATTTTCATCGGAACAATTTTAATGCCCTAGATATTTCATATTAGATAGGTGCAATGTATTGTGGAAAACACGTAAAACTGCCTATGAAAATCCCGACTTTACAAAAATTGTTTATACAAAAAAAAAATGTAGGTACATATGTAGATAGAAAAAGTGGCTCTTTTGATTTAGTTGGCATTTACTTGGTAGAACTCCATTATAATACGGTGAGAAAAATAACAATGTATTTTAATTCTTCAGAAATTTTATATATCTTTGATCCGATTTTATATATGAAAAATCTGCTCGTACCGGGAAACGAACCCGGGTGGTCCGACACCCAAGCCAACTTGTTTGAGATGTTTTTTATTGGTCGAAGCGATCTCAAATAATAAAAGCCCAGACGGTTCCGTTTTTTTCCAGGTACATGTTCGACCGTGAGAGCGCAATGCAAGTCGACCCTCGGCTTCAGGACCTGTTCTTTATAATGGCCGTCTCCAACTCCTGTATGAACCCACTCGTCTACGGCTCGTACGCCATGAACCTACGACGAGACTGCGGACGTTGCTGCGACTGCTTGCTGCCCGTTCGAAAATTGACAGGTTCATATTTATTTTTTTGAATTGTTTAAATTTTGTACTTATAATGACTTTTGTCGCTAACGACACGGGTTTCGCCTTTCGGCATCTTCAGGCATTTCAAGTACACCGAAACTTTAATAATTCGTATGCACAATGCACAATGCTTCATGAATTGTTAGTTCGTACAAACTCAAACACATACATGTTTAGGTATTTTTGACCAAAAAGACTCGACACAAAAATTTGGTGCGGACCAGACCTTTTCGTAGGACCGCTTATGTTCCTCATGCGGCCACTGCCAAATTTTACGTGAGAACCACTGCACTAGACTACAGGGACCAGTGTTAAGACGTTTGCATCATCCATCCAGTTAAACCGCGTCAATCGAGGGTTAGGTGAATTCGATAGTTAGCTTGCTAACACAAATATTTGGTAATAGATGCTAAAAATATTATGGATAATGCTCGCTCACCTCTGGTCCCCGTCGACTTGCTGGTGATCTTGCAGAGCAGACGCAGAAGAAGTTGTAGGTGATATTTTGTATGCATTGCATTGTGCATCGAGAATTGCTAGTTAGAAATAACTCAACGGATACATTTTGAGTTTTTTTTGGCAAAAAAGACTCATCACAAAAATTTCGTGCAGCCACCAGAAATTTCCGTAGTACCGCTGATGTTCCTAATGCGGCCATAGCCAAATTTTACGTGAGAACCACTAGATTCTTTACTTATTTCCTATTTTTTTTATTTTTCTGTCGTGGCTTTATTACATTGTATTGAACAATTCGCGCTATAGATATAAACATACTCAGCACATGATAAAACATCCTGTAAAAATAGTTACTTTCTTCTCCAGTAAACAGTATATTATTGTTATAAGAAAAATATTGTTTTCTTATTTTGTTAGGTTGGCTTTCGTTTTTTCAAGTACAACAATTATGTGTATAAAATGAAAAAGATCCATTGTTTATTCGCAGAAAAACAACAAACAACTCTTATCATTTTGTATTTACCATTCGTACCACAATAATACTGATATTTCTAGAATAATAACATGATAGAAATCAATTATTTTTATATATCAAAATGTATCATTTACGTCTAGAGACTCCAATTTGAGTATCGAATACTCGATACACGAGAATACTCGATAATTTATAAACGCAGGTTTATTTTCAAATTGTATTTACTGATTTAAAAAAATATTTCATTTCATGTTCATTTGGATTTTAAATTTAGGTATTTTCTTTTTAAATGGTTTTGCCGTTGACTATGCTATGCGAGAGTTTCTTTTGTTACTTTTACTTTGGGTCCTGCTGACTTATATTATCAATGAAAAGTTTATGATGACAAGAGATAATTTATATATTATCTATTTATATATGTTACAGTGAAAATGTATCAAGTAATAGATTTGTATGACAACATGATTTCACTGGTCACGTTCATTGAAATTATTGGCCCAAGTCAACTATTTACCGGCCTAAAATTTTGCTTTGATTCAATGAAACAAAATCAGCAAGTAGTCTCTTTCATAAAAAGAGAACCAAAGAAAAACACAGACAAACATTGGGCGGTAGATAGGGCGGTCAACTTTAATTTCAATGACAGCTTGGAGAAGAATATATTTTTACTGAGAACACAGTTTCTCTGTTTAATATACACAAATTTTAATTGATAATATATAGGTTAATATTGGTATATTGTGCTTTGAAAACAGATGCCTGCCGCGAATATTAGAAGTACGGTGGTTTGCCTTTGTCAGGAACACGGAGGTAAGAAAGCGGACAAACCAGCCCCTTATTACGATCATATTAAAAAGGCGACGAAAGGCTTGGACATGTGCTGCGGTTACCCCGAGAGAGCCTGATCCCCTGACCCTGCCTCTTCTATAATCTGATGGATCCCGTCGCCCCGAAAGGCCTTTGATGACCATCCATAGGATGTACTCAGGGGAATTACGGGACGACCTGGGAAGAAGCGAGGAAGCTGGCGGGTGATAGAGACTGCTAGGGACACCGTGTAGCGGCCATATGCTCCAAATAGGGAGCGGATATGGAAAAAAATCGTTAAACGTCAAATCACAACGTGGAAGATGCATTTGAATAGTTTTTTTTACTCTAAGACTCGTGCCCAAGTTTTTGAAAATGAATTTTCAAATTTTATAATTGTTTCGACTATTTTTATTTTTTTCCTATATCCGCTCCCTATTCGGAGCATATGGCCGCCACACGGTGCCTCCAAGATTCTCTGTCTCCCGCCAACCTCCTCGCATCTTCCCAGGTCATCCCGGCGTCCCTTAGCTCCCCTGAGTACATCCTATGGATGGTCATCAGAGGCCTTCCGCGGCGTCGGGATTCATCAGGTCGATAGAAAAGACAGGCAGGATTCAGGCTCCCCTGGGGCATCCGCAATACATGTTTTCAAAGCACAGTATACGGTTACCCTGTGCTTTTGTGATGTGCCATGACTCGCAACCGTAAAACAGGACAGTCAGTATGCATGCGTTGAATAAGTGGCACTTGGTTCTGACCGAGGACAGCCGTGAGTCCCAGACTTTCCGCATTGAATTAAATGTTGCTCCAGCTTATCCCTAATCGGATCGCGAGCACATTACGCGGGTTGCCATCTCCCGTGATGTGTACTCCCAAGTACCTAAAACCATCGACTCTCTCGATTTCTTGCCCCATTGATTTTTTTTACGTAAAAACAAAACGGCTTAGTTTTTTTTCATTATCCTAGTCCAAACGATGAAAAATCATGTTTTTAATCTACCATTAAAAGTTAGGTTAGGTTAGGTTAGGTTCCAAGGCATCCAACAACTCGATCTTGAAATATCGCGAAGACTAGTTACGAAAACACAATTTTGAGAAAAACGCTTTTGATAGTTCAAATATGATTTAAACGGTAACCGGACAAATCAGAACATGACAATTCAGAACATGACGTTTCAGAACATGACAAATCAGAATATGACAATTCAGAACATGACATTTCAGAACAAGACTTTTCAGAACATGACATTTCAGAACATGACATTTCAGAACATGACATTTCAGAACAAGACATTTCAGAACAATCGGCCTATCTACGAACACCGTCCGAGCACGCTCGCTTTATAATATTGGGTTTTCACATACATATTTGTCTATAAACAATTTACCAATTATGAATAGGGCTGCCACAACAAGAAAATAACTGTAATTATGAGATCGCCGAAATTAAAATAAATGTTCACTAACTATTGTAGTTAGTTCGCGTGCATTTTAAAATTCATTCGTTGGGCTGGCACAAATATGTAAATATATATATATTTATGTGGGATCTGGCGGTGGAGTCGGGCAAAATAACGAAGGTTTTAGTTTTATAATACATCTTTATTTATTAACAGTCTTAACACCGGCTTATTCTGGCGGAAAAAATATCATAACAAAAAAATCTTAAGATTAAAATTTACATTTATATAATTTTTTTACATGCTTCTCAAATGTCGTATCGAGATCGACAATAAAAATTATTAATTAATAATAACAACATAATTAATAATTTTTAATGTTATTATTATGTGTATAAAAATTCTGTGCAAGTTGCCGATTGTTCTGAAATGTCTTGTTCTGAAATGTCATATTCTGAAAAGTCTTGTTCTGAAATGTCATGTTCTGAAATGTCATGTTCTGAAAAGTCTTGTTCTGAAATGTCATGTTCTGAAATGTCATGTTCTGAAAAGTCGTGTTCTGAAAAGTCATGTTCTGAATTGTCATATTCTGATTTGTCATGTTCTGAAACGTCATGTTCTGAATTGTCATGTTCTGATTTGTCATGGAACCGATTTAAACTATAAAATCTTTACTCCGCATTAATCTGCTATGCCTGGTCCATAGATAATTCTTTCTTCTTCTAGTTGAAAGTCTTTTGAAGCTGCTTACTTTGCTCTTGCTTAAATTTTGATTTGTTTCATGAATTGAAATTACATGTGTATTGAAAGTTCTCATGTAACAAACCAAAGCGTCAAAATAAGACCGATGTCCCGCCTCGAAACAAGTGTAGTCTAACTGCAATAACTTTCCAACGACTTCAAATATTGTAAAATAACTTTACCAGCATATTTTACACGTGTTTAAGAATCATTCTATGGAAACAAAAAGATTGTTTCAAAATATCACATGGGGGAACCCCCTTAACCTTCGCTGCACGGTGATATGTATTTACTACAACTCGACTCTAATAATGAGAATATTTCTATTAAATATAATAGATACTGATCTGAGAATTTTTGTATTCGTCAGTTATGTTATTACGTATTAAATAAAATTACAGTTATGTATTGTTATTCATTTGCAGCGATGGAAATAAATAATTAGTGGAAGAATCGGGCAAAGAATCACCCATACACACAAACGTATTCCAATTTATGCGCGTGTGTAAGCGCGAGTGCGAGCGTACTTTTGCACGTGTTCAGCTCCGGCGCGAAAGCGCATGCGTAGAAGTGATCGACTTCGAACTAGCCATTCATTTCGTCATTACGAATTCGACTGCCGACAGGTGAAGACGTCGGAGCGGCAGCTAATTGCGATGTTTTTTTCTTCTTTTCAGACACTTAGATTACAAAAATTGTTATATTTCAACTTCAACCATAGTCAATCAAAGCAATGTCTAGAAATATTCACATTTTTCCGGTTTTTAATTAACTTTTTCATATGGTGTAGTAAATACATATCACCGGAGCTCGCGGAAGTTTTTAGCACAGTATGGGGAGGGTAAAGATAAAGAGACTATTATTATTCATGGAAGTATTTTTTAAAAAAAATATTGGTTCATCTAAAACTACTCGAGTATACTCGAGTATTTCAACATTTTACTACTCGATACTCGAGTAGTTGAGATGGCGAGTAATCGGAGTTTCTATTTTACGTCCCGTAGTAAGTAAAACGAGAAAATTATTATTAATACTGGCATTTTGGCTAGGTAGGTCAGTTAAAGCTAATTTTATGCGACACGACGTGACCAAAATAAAACTAAATGCCTCCTTCCTGGAAGCCATCTTATAATTTCCCTGGGGCCCATTTTACTACTCATTTTCTTCTCCCGAATTTTCTTAAGAAAACGTTTTTGTTTTAATCCTATTCTGATGACTTATAAATTACAATTCTCAATTTCGTAAGTTCCCGAATGCTGGTGAATCATATTTCAGTAGAGTTACAAGCTGTTTATGTATAATTTGATTTTGATAATAAAATGATTTAAAAAATATATTAAAATGTTAAATCAAATTGAAAAAGGCATTCTTTTTAACTAAAATAAATGAAATAACGGTTTTTGTCAACTGGATTTAATATGAACCGTGAAACTGGTGAAGATTGACTGGTTCGATATTACTCCCAACCTTTTAGGTGCCGGGTAGGATTAGTATGGATGATTGTGATTTTCTTTCAACAAAAAGAAACCTAATAAATAAATACGTATAGACATATATTTATAGTACATCACAAACAGTTACCATATAAATACACGATGTGTCATTTACGCCATCATTTTTCCAAAAAACAAACCAACAAACGTTACACAAAACTTCAGGGTTGTCACAACACTCGCACAGAAAATACGTGAACGTGATTTTATATCGGAAACGATTCAAAATAAACTTAATCTTTAATGTAAATAAAAAAAATGGTTGGCTGTAAAGTCGGTTTACGGACGATAGTTTAACGTGACAACGTCATAAGAAAACATTGATGAAATGATTGCATACTTTTATAAACAGTTGTAAACAGATCACGTGTAGGTACTGTAGGTGTATAAGTTGTGTGCTGCCGCTGTCTCTTTTCAACTCAGACGCATCGACCAATCGAGTGGAAGAGAGATAGATGCGGCACAATCCGAACGGTAGGCCACTCGTGCCTCTCTATCGCTTATCCGCTCGCACGCTTGCCTTCGGCGTAACGCGACAAACGGGACAATGAGTCATGTTTTTTCGTGCGTGCAGCGGGCGTTCATCGATTTATAAGACGTTGTCACGTCAAAATACGTTCACAACGAAACAGTTTTTTTTCAAAATCGATTGATTAAAGACTACAATATCTTTAAAGTTCAAGTATTACATCATAATTCCAAGAGATGTCATTATATGCACGATATTTTAAAATTGTTATAAACGTTGCTCGTGGCTTTTAAATCATGGCTCAAGTACTGCGTTTACATGCGCGCATTTTGTATGGCTGACCCTGCGAGCACGGAATTGTTTGGCGTGTAAACACGGCCGTGGCATGGACGAGAAACTTTTTCCAGGCTTAGGGTGAAACAGTCGACCACCACTGCTACTTTATCTAAAATATCTATCCTAATATAAGTGATAAAATGTGTAAACTTTTGGTATTCTGAAATCATTGTTTTTTACATCTTCTGTAGTAAAAAGATATGATTTTTATTGACTAGTTTCGACGCAATTAAATAAAAAAGAAAATAAGTCAGATTATTATTGGCCGAAAACCATTTATATTGTCGCTACCAATTGCCAGGATTAAAGATCACGCGATAAGATAACGTTATATTATCTCAAACGCGCTTCTTTCAACGAACATTCCAAATTAAATGCTTTTAACATTCAAAGTTGTAGATAAAAAGTCGCATTCACGGTTCGCATTGCCAGTCTAAAATAAACAAGAACACGATCACGTTGTCTCATTCATGCGTGACTTAAAAAATGAATAATTATAGGAAAATTATTGATATTTATAAAATTGTTTATATAGAACGATGTATAAAGATACGTCAAAGCATATCCAATCATTTTTTTATTGCAGTTTTATGCCAATAAGGCCATACCACTGGGGTCTTTTTTAGACCCCCCTTTGGCCCACGAGCTATTTTTTAACGACAGTCTTTCGAAGGTTAAGGACTTATTTAAAGTTACATAGTGTGTGTTTTAAATACCGTTTTCTATTTTCAGTTGCATCAGCTGCTACCAGAAGTACGGGTACATGTCACAACGTGCGGCGGAACGTTAATACTTCCAAGGGAAATACACAAAAGGTATTTTTTTCAGGCATATCATTGTATCGTTAAAGTTTTTTATGTTTTGTTATATCAATCCTCTTGAGTGAAATACACAAACTGTTATAATAATTATTTAAATACTTGCAATTGAAATATTTAATTATGATTTTGATGTACAATGAAACCCCAATTCTTCGTTTTCCAAAGGACCGTAGAAAACAAAGGATTAATGCGGGAAAGTTTTTTTGAAAAACTTATTTATTTATTAGAATTTCTTATATTTCTTAGAAGATTCATTTTTTTTAAAAGTCCTTAGCGCAACGTACGTTGCTTCTTTGCAGTTTGGCACTTCAATTTAATCAAATGCCCTTCAAATTCGTATACTTTTTTAACAGATTCATCTAAGAAGAAAAATATTTTTTCGTAGGCCAACAACGCTGCTGTGAATGTCATTCCATAGTTTATTATTGCGTTTTTCGCCATCTTCTTCTACATAAGACACAAACGCTCAGTAATTACCGGAAACATTATGGCAATGAATCGAAAACAATTTCACTCTTGCAGTCTCTGTTTTTTTCTACGAATCGATTGGACGGGGTCGAATGTGCTTTTAAGAAATGTTCATCAAAAACGGTCAATCGGGATAATATTTGTCATAGAGGGAATCGATAAATCGGAGAACAATCAATGCGGGATTTTTTGACATTTTTAATTGTGGGTGTTTCGTCGATGCTATAGAAAATAAATGAAACTCACGGGAAAACGGTTAAAAGGTCGGTGTTTCACTGTATAATAATTTCACGTTATGATATTTGTTTGTTTCAGCACGTTCGCATCCGAGAGCGACCAGATTGCGCGAGTAAAATCTCAAAAATAACAACATTCACGGCGTGTTCGGTGTCATTTCACTCAGACCCCAACCCTCAGATCGAAGACGCGAATCGAAGCGCCGAGAACCTGAACAGAACCCTCGCCGACCAGGGTCTCCTGACGACAAGGAGCCTCGACAGCTCAATGTTCGTGGGGTACAGAAGAAACGGCCACCAAAAGCGGTGGAGGCCAGAGTGGACCCTATCCCCGCTTCCGATCGAAGCCGACAATCGCCGAGCGGACTTCGGCAGCAGGTCCCGCTTCAACTCCGATTGCGACGCAGTCCTTCGTTCGACTGTTAAAAAAAACGATTTTTTCAACAGCACAATTATTTCCAGCGAAAATCGCTGCAGAGTTAATTTCCCCTCTATTCACTTCGACAGTAGCGATCCATGTAAAAAAACAACAACTAGAGTGCACTTTGCTGATCCGATCACCGAACTGCAACCTAAGCGCCGCAGGGGTATGGCGAACGGTTTTCCCTCGCCATGTATAGATTTCCGCATTCGAGTGAGCGCATGCAAAGCTGCAATGACAATAGGAATATGAGACACTCCATGTGTGGTGGAAATGATACGCCTGTATAAATTATGAAAGGGGTTATTGGCCTTATTGGGACTCCGGGCGCATTTGAGATTAGATAGGAAAATGACGGGCGCAGGCCGGATTTTAACCCTTCCCTCCCTTTATTTTTTTCCAACAATTCCCTGGAAATTATCTGTTTTTTAGTGTTTACGTGAATTCATAAAAAAGTGTTAAAAATAAAGACATTTAGAAAAAATATTTTATGGAGAAAAATTCAGTCAAAATTACATAAAAAAATAAGCAAAATGACAAAAAAAAACATTTTCAAAATATTATTTGCAAATTTAAAAAATTACAAATCTTTTCCATTTTATTTCACATCATAAAGTAAGCGCACAATAATAGATAAACAAATAAATAAAAATGTTCTTTTTTATTTGAAAAAAATAAATTCAGAAAAAATAAAAAACATAACCATAAAAACACGTTAAAAACGAAAAACGCTTCAACTGTTATATATAACTGGGATCTGTAAGTGGTTCGGATGTCAAAGGTTAGGTCCCCTTAGTATGTTATGACACTTTTATTTTATATTCAAAATATGTTACATACAAAAGAATATATGTATTATTTAGAAAAGCCGATATATCGGCTCAGGGTATTTTTACGATTATATGATAGCCGATATAACAGCTCCAGGGTACTGAGAGGGTATTATTGTTTCTTGGGAAGCTAACATATTATATATGTTGCATTCGAGTCCTTTTTTAAAAAATCTTCCTTTACAAAAGCATTTTTAAAAAATATCATACATTCAAAGAAAAAAAACGTTGAAAAATACAATTCTTAAAAAAATGGGGTTTTTGGGATTTGATACTTCATAGAGGGCGCACGATGATAGCTCCGCGGGCACATGTTTAGAACCCCTGTAATATCATATATGAATTTATTTGCTCAACAATTTCACTGTACATAATTACAGCTAGAAAGTATTGAATCTTGTCAATGTATGGCTGAAACAGATTTTTCTTTCTGAGTCACAATTAATTGTGTACTAGCCGGTACCCGGTGCACATTGCACATGCCACTCAAAGAAAGAAAGTGTATGTGTTTATTGAAGTGCTTTCGGTTGCACAATATTTAAGATAAATAATATCACTAACATTGATCGGTATCGATGACATTTACCGTTTGGCGTTTGCTGTTTGTCTGGTACGACACACGCGCCACCTACTGTAAGTTATTTGTACTATGTCTATAACCTTTGCGCAAGTGCAAGAATAATTTCTCAAAATGATGAATGGTATGTAAGCGCATAAAATATGAAAAAACATTGATTTTTATATAAAAGACTTACTGTAAGTTGATTTTACTATGCCAAAGTTTTATCGCAATCAGATAAACGGTATGGCAACGCATAAAATACGAACAAACAAAGATGGATTTTTATATATGAGATTTAGGAAATGACATGAAAAATGGAAACCTAATTTGAAAATCAATAAGGTTTTTCTTAAGTATTTCGACTGAGGGTGCTTGATGGAATTTCAATATCAAATTTGAATTTTTTGAATTTTGTACTTTTCCATGAGTTTTGTCGCTAACGACCCGGGTTTCGCCTTTTGGCATCTTCAGGCATTTCAAGTGCGGTAACCGGACAAATCAGAACATGACTTTTCATTACATGATTTTTCAGAATATGACAATTCAGAACATGACATTTCAGAACAAGACTTTTCAGAATATGACTTTTCAGAACATGAAATTTCAGAACATGACATTTCAGAACAAGACTTTCAGAACATGACATTTCAGAACATGACAATTCAGAACAAGACGTGTTCTGAAACGTCATATTCTGATTTGTCATGGAACCTTCAAGTGCACAGTTAAAATGACAAGGTCAGTTCAAGTACATCCGTGCACTTGGAATGCCTGACGATGCCGAAAGGCGAAACCCGGGTCGTTAGCGACAAAACTCATGGAAAAGTACAAAATTCAAAAAATTCAAAATTAAAAAAAAAAGGGTTTTTCTGTGGATCTTTGAAGCCTTGCGGTTGAATATGAAGTACAGTAAATTATAATTCACTAACAATAATATTTCAGTATCATAAAATATCTTAGATATCCGTGTTTAATATATTGATAACAATAAACTGTCTAGATGTAAATATATTCAAATGTTTTAAATAAAAAGGAAACTAAGCGTCAGTTTTTTTGGATTTTTTCAATTTCATTTCATATCTTGTTAGTCAGTACGTTCAGAGCTTATTAAGGGCTTAATGACATCAGTGACATATCGACACCTTACTTTGAAAAGGTTCTAACTGCTCTTGACACTGTTATGAGATATAAGCGTTTGAAGTTTTGATTGATTAAAATTCACTTGTAACAATGAGCAAGTAAAAATGCTTCAAATTACTTATTTTAAGCATATTTTTTCACAACTATTGTTGAGAAATAATGATCTTAAAGATATAATGATGGAAATAATGATGATACTCTTAGAACTTTGTCAAATAAATTTAGTAAAAAAATTGTGTAGATACGTGGTTCTCATTTGCGGACACGGTAGACGCATGCGAATACCCGAAGATTTGTGGTTTGTGGTTTTACAAGGTCAACAAACACTCCGAAAATGAAATATTTTGAATGCAATTTGTACCAATGGTATATAGACAGACATTTTTAGGTCCATTTGACATACCTCAAAAATAACAGATTCAAAACCAAAAATTTGGTGCGGCCACCAGACATTTCCGTATGACCGCTTATGTTTACGATGCGGCCACAGTGAAAATTTCCGTGAGAACCACTGGCTGTGCAACTCCGGAATTCTGCATTCATTTATCAGGAGGTATGTAGTTTTCAAAAGTGGTCAAATCCATTTGTTGAAAAACTGAGAATGTGAGATATATTCATTACTTTTTCCTCATAAATTTGTGTTTAACTTCAATATTTTTTAATTGAATTACGGATAATGTCTAAAGATTCAAACATTTCCATGTGAATAAAAAAGGTCTCAACAATTTAATCTAAAACTGGCAGTTGAAAAAAAGTATTTTGGAATTATTCATCTTAGAAAATTACCTCCTGATATATAATAGAATGCTTTTCCGACCAAATGGTTATTTAAAGGAAAAATGTAAATTAGAACCTTTTTAAAGTAAGGTAACGATATATAGATTTTTACAAGCTTTTGAAAGACGTGAAAGAGTGACTGAGTGAGATATTAGTTTTAATTTAAAATTGCCACCGAGTCAATTGAAAGTTAAAAACTTTTTCTGAAGCCAGGAATATATATATTGAATAAGAAAACTCCCTTTCAGAAAACACCATTGCTTAAAAGCCACCATCTTTGTTTATATAAACCCCGTAAATATTCATTCATAACGCCTAAAATATAATTATATTTGACGTGATTTTTGATGAAATAAGATAACCAAGAACGAAATTTCATCACATCAGAAACATTAAGTACATTAAAAGAAGTGTTGCATCGAATCATTGGTGGATCCAGAAATTTTCCCACGGGGTGGCCATTCAATTTTAAAATAAACACGATACATAAATGAAACATTAAGAAATATGTGATTAAAATAATATAAGCAACCATTCCCTTTTGACGCAATTTTTTGGATGGCACCCCTACTTTTGTAACGCGATTTTTATTTCGATTTTCTTTTACAGAAGAAGTGATGACCCAGCGCTTAAAGAATTGATGGACCCGAAAAAAATCATGTGATTTAATTGATGACTCTGATTACAATTTAAGATTAATTCTTTTCCAACTTTTGTAGAATCTGAGATAGAGACAAAACATATAAATACACATTTGAATACCGTTCCATTGTGTGACAATGTTTGAAATTTGCAGCTGCATAATAAATGAAATTCAAAGTTAATAAAGTTTTTTTTTAGACCCGATTCCTAACCGGTTCTTTAAAATAAAGTATTATGATCAGATATTGATAGCACCCGAATTGAGCGAAGGCAAAAAAACACTACCTGGAATCACTTTTAAGGTGTTCACTGTCAATACTTGGTGGAAAGGCATTATAATAAAAATAATAACACATTTTTAGTACTTTTTCCACATGAGATTTATTTCATCAGGACCGGTAACGCTCATGGCGAGCATTATCAACTGATAAGGAATACAATAAAAACAGTGGTATTTATGCAAAAGTTAAGTATGAAAACAAGGTATGACAAACAATTGGTAAAACAACTAAGCAAATTATAAGAAAAATAGACTAAAAATAAAATGTTCAAGACCTCTTAGCAATGCAAAACTAACACATCAAAAATTAATTAAGTATGAATTAACATTAACAAAGTAAAAGCCAAAATTAAGTGCATTTAATAACTTAGACACTTACATATATATCAGTTGATAATGCTCGCCATGAGCGAAACCGGTCCTGATGAAATAAATCTCATGTGGAAAAAGTACTGAAAATGTGTTATTATTTTTTTACTACCTGGAATATTCATAATTATTCTTTAAATGTAGAGAAATTGTGATGTGATCTTTCCTCGAATACTAATACTATCCGGATATCTACCCAAATATCCGAATATCGAATAATTTAAAAAGGGCCAAATATATCCGGATATAGAATATTCAACTATCAGAATTGGAATCCCTACTGGTCACCTTCGGGCATAAAATCAATTTCGTGCAAGAGCAAAGTAAATTTTAGAAATGGATGGTATTTGCTCTTGAAAAATAATTTAACCGCGTATTGCTCCCACTTCTTATAAAAGTTCAGCTGAAATAATATTCTGCCCACTTAATGTACTTCAATCAATTTAACTTCGAAGCTGTATCTTTTCTTCTTCGTCCACACTAGATGCTCCAATGACTCGACATCTCAACTACTCGGGTATCGAGTAGTAAAATTCAAAAATACTCGAGTACTTGTCTTTTATTAACTTGACATTCATAAGATAAGTCAGCAGAACCCAAAATCAAAGTAAAAAATATATTCTCGAATAGCACAGTCAACGGCAAAAGCAATAAAAAAACATACCTGACAGTAAAATCCACGCGTAAGACTCCTTATTTTGAAAAGGTTCTAACTGCTCTTGACACTGTTTTGAGATATGAGCGTTTGAAGTTTCGTTTGATTAAAATTCACTTGTAACAATGAGCAAGTAAAAATGTGTCAAATGACTTATTTTGAGCATATTTTTTCACAACTCTTGCTAAGAAATAGTGATCTTTAAAGATCTAATGATGGAAATAATGATGAAAATCTTAGAACTTTGTGAAATAAATTTAGTAAAAAAAGTGTGCAGATGCAGTGCAACTCCGGAATTCTGCTTACTTCGTTATTCAACCATAGATAATTCTGAAATTCATATTCCATTTGTTGAAAAACTGTGATATTTTCATTACTTTTTCCTCATAAATTTGTGTTAACTTTCAATATTTTTTAAATATGTCTTAAACTAAAGAATTACGGATAATGTGTAAACATTCAAACTTTTCCATGTGAACAAAAAAAGGTCTCAAAAGTTTAATCTAAAATTGGCAGTTGAAAAATAATATTTTGGAATTGTCCACTTTTGAAAATTACTTCCTGATATATGTATGATAGAATGCGGTAAATACAAGCTTTTCCGACCAAAGGGTAATTTTAGGCAAAAATGACAATTAGAAGCTCTTCAAAGTTTGTTATAATCGAATTTGATCCGTTATCTCTATGCTATTTATTTTAACTTGTTTTGAATAATTCACATGAAATATATTGTTTTGGAATTCTAAAAGTTTCTCTTTTCAAAAATATTCTATACGGCATAAAAACTAGAGTTTCGTTAAAATTGTTTTCGCTACACAATTTCAAAATAAATCGGTTTAAATTGTAATTTTTCAACACGTGCTTCAAATGAATACGGATTTACTATTTTGGTAGACGGAATGAATGTATTTTTATGACACGTTTCGTCAATACAAAAACGAGTTTTTGATCGTTTATTTTTATTTATGAACGTGTGCGCGTTATGGCAAGCATTATTTTTTAGAGCAGGCATGGGCAACCTTTCCTAGGTCTTGGGCCAAGCTATCATTCTGTCTCCAAGTCAAGGGCCGGATCAAATTATTAAACATAATAATAGTTCGGTAAGAAAAATAGCAATGTATTTTAGTTCTACATAAATACATTGTTATTTCCTACCGTATTCATAAGAATTGTTTGTATGACTTAATAGACTAGTTAAATGGTTTATAAAAAAGTTAATCCCTCCCTGGAACTATTCATTTCTTTCTCTACTACTTTCCGAGATGAATCAGCGCCGAACAAAATAGCTCGGCGGGCTAATGGTTGCCCATGTATGGCTTAAATGATACATTGTTATTTTTCTTACCGTATTATAATGGAGTTCTACCAAGTAAATGCCTACTCAATCAATAATAATAGTTGCTACTTCTTAAATATTTTTTTATTTACATAACGAACGACAAAATGCTAATATAATATACTAACATATATAATAACATACTGATTACAAAATTTAGTCTGAAGATTGGATTTGTACTTGAATTACGAGACTATCAATATTGGCGTTGATATTGCGGATATGCGCTTAGAATTTTTAGATTTTCATCTGTTATCCTCGTACGAATTTTTGATTTAGTGTGTTTCAGCAAAAAAATATCTTCACAAGTATATGTGCTGCCAAAAAGACAAATAATTTTTCCTGCAAACGCGCGTAAATTCGTAATTTTTCTACGATATAATTTTTAAAAATCCGTCAAAGCAATGTTGCTAAATTGTGATTTTAGCACTAAATCCCCCTGAAGCTCAATAAGTTCCATCTGTTTATTTTGGAATATTATTTACACTAAACTACTCCCAACCACCACCCGCCACGGCCTTACATTCGGTATCAGCGATCGTGTCCCGTGGCGTAACAACGTTAAGCGTATCTGTTCTGTTTGCGAGTATGGAGTTGTCTCGGGAGCATTTGCCCAGGACTTGGAGGCCAAGGCACTCAAGTGTGCATTACTGACTCTAAATAATTAGCAAACCCTATACGTTACTGATTCTAGAAATTATTTACACTGCAGGCACCCGTGTCGTCTCCATTATTTAATTCCTCCCTGGAACTATTAATTTCATTCTCTATTACTTCGCCGAGATGAATCAGGGCCGGTCAAAATAGCTCGTCCAGCCGGAGGTTGCCCATGTATGATTCAGAGCGTCATACATTTCCCTAATGCCTTTTGGATTCGTAAAAATCAATTTCAAATCACGTTCAGTCGATAACCAATCAAATATCTTATTACTTTGACAACTTTATCGACAGTAGATGTATTTTATATTTTTATACTAGAAAGACTTAGTGGCAGACCAAAGAAATATTTTAGTGTATGGTAACATAAGAAAAACCTTTTTACTGGTTACCGTTTTGGAGTGAATAGAGACAAAAACAAGGATTGAACTTTTACACAACTTTACTAAGTATCCAATGTATTCATTGTGGTTAAGTAAGTTTCTTTACAATGACTATATTACTATCTCTCAAATGACAAAACCAAACCAACTAGATCAGTGATAGTCAAACGGTCGCTCGCGAGCTATCGGTAGCTCCCGGTGGCATTTTCGGTAGCTCGCGAAGGAAAAGTTTGGAAAATCCATGCTTCTTACATGGATAGCATGTGGCCTACTGATGCGTTGGTAAGCCTTCTGATTTATTCGTGTACGCACCAGATAGAAAAAAAATATTTTGTATCCAAAAGCACTAAAATAAACAGAATTAAAACATAAACACTTTCTTTCTTTGAGTTGCATTGCATCGCATGATGGGTACTCGCTAGTTTTGTTTATAAATACGTAATTAAAGTACTTATTGTATGCTTTATTGGAGTTCCGATTTTATTTAAGTAATACCATAGTAATATGTATAGTACAATAAAAGATGACGATAAAACCACATACAAAAGTAGCTCACCAGACAATTTCAATTTCTGTAAGTGGCTCGCATCCTCATTGAGTTTGGAGACCACTGAACTAGATGATCGGCCAACATTGAAATAAACGTGTTTAACCCTCCCCATACTGTGCTAAAAACTTCCGCGAGCTCCGGTGATATGTATTTACTACACCATATGAAAAAGTTATTTAAAAACCGGAAAAATGTGAATATTTCTAGACATTGCTTTGATTGACTATGGTTGAAGTTGAAATATAACAATTTTTGTAATCTAAGTGTCTGAAAAGAAGAAAAAACATCGCAATTAGCTGCCGCTCCGACGTCTTCACCCGTTGGCAGTCGAATTCGTAATGACGAAATGAATGGCTAGTTCGAAGTCGATCATTCTACGCATGCGCTTTCGCGCCGGAGCTGAACACGTGCATGAGTACGCTCGCACTCGCGCTTACACACGCGCATAAATTGGAATACGTTTGTGTGTATGGGTGATTCTTTGCCCGATTCTTCCACTAATTATTTATTTCCATCGCTGCAAATGAATAACCATACATAACTGTAATTTTATTTAATACGTAATAACATTACTGAGGAATACAAAAATTCTCAGATCGGTATCTATTATATTTAATAGAAATATTCTCATTATTAGAGTCGAGTTGTAGTAAATACATATCACCGTGCAGCGAAGGTTAAGTTCGATGCCTGTGCATCCCGACTTTTTGACCTCTTTAAAACTTCTCTTTTATTGCACGAAAATTAAATTATATCATGTTTTTTTTAGTTAGTAATTACCGTAAAACGGGATGAATAGAAACTCATATAGAATAGAGGTTCATATATCCAATCATTACAATCTGTTGTTTTGTCTCTACATGTTTACTCTCTCTCGTCTCTATTCACCCCAATTCAATGTGAACAGAGACATCAAACAAAATTGACTGTGTCTTAAAAACGATAGTGAATATTTTAAATATATTGTCATGAATGTGTAGTAGGACCATAGAAACATGTTTCAAGTAGAGACTCCAATTACACATGAGTAGTAAAATTTTAAAATACTCGAGTAGTTTCAGATGCACTAAAATATATAATATTAATTCAAATTTGTGTACACAAATCGATGATAAATATAAAAAATCAATCCATTTTATTTCAATCCATTTAGTTATGAAAAATATATTCAAAAATAATGGAGATTTAAACGTTACCAATTTTAATATGGTTCGAAGTTTTGTTTTTTAATCCCGCAGTAGATAAAACTCTCTCTGTTGCTGTAGACGTCGGATTAAAAGCTAACAATTAATTAAATAATGCTATCTAGTTTTTCTGTCCATTGTTTCAAAAAAATGGAAATAAAACTTCTTTTATAAATTACGAGTATAACTCGAGTATTTTTCAAATTACTCGAGTATCGAGTACTTAAAAAATGGACGAGTATTCGATACTCGAATTGGAGTATCTAGTTTCAAGCCATTCATATTTGAATTATGTTATGCAGGTATAAAGATATATAGTCGTGAAGGGTAAAAAGTTTCTCTATTCACCCCGTTTTACGGTAGGTTAAATAATAATCATTTCAACAAATTCTTGCTTGGTCGATGAAAAACAGTCTCTGGTGGTTGCCACTAAGTATTTGTTTCCGTTTTTATTTATTTTAAATCCACTTTCATTCCTTATAAAGCTTTTTTTTTATTATCTTAGACTTTTTTTACCGAATTAAATTGGATTCCAAGCTTTTTTTTCGAGCGGAAGTTTTTGGGAATCAATCGCCGTGAAGCGTATATGAAGAAATAATTTTCAAAAGTGGACAATTCCAAAATACTTTTATTTCAACTGCCAGTTTTAGAATTCACTTTCAAGACCTTTTTTATTCACATGGAAAAGTTTGAATTGTTACACATTATCCGTAATTCCTTAATTTAAAAAATATGTTAAAAATATTCATAGTAAACACAAATTTATGAGGAAAAAGTAATGAAAATCTCACATTTTTAGTTTTTCAACAAATGGAATTTTCCACTTTTGAAAACTACCTACTGATATATGTATGAAGAATTCCGGAGTTGCACTGCATCTACAGCCAGTGGTTCTCACAATTTCACTGTGGCTGTTTCTTGTTCACTGTTCCTTTCCACCCATAGTTAGCACATCATAATGTTTTAAGCAGCCAATTTAAATATAAAATTTACAATATCTTTGATTATTACACCCAATTTTTGTTTATGACTCGGTCTCGCCTCTTGGTTTATCAAGTAAATGTACTTTTCCAAGTTCATTTTGTTATTATGCTCAATTTTTATTCATTTCTGAACACATTTTTACGTACAATTAACAGGCATAAAAGACACGTTATATCTGACAGCTGTCAACGCAAACAAACCGCTCTGAAGGTGTGTGCGAAACTTCATCTTTGTCTTTGACCAATCATATAGCAAAATAAAAATAATAAAACAGTTTTAGTCTTTTTCCACATGAGATTTATTTCATCGGGACCGGTTTCGCTCGTGCCGAGCATTATCAACTGATTATCATCAACCGATCCTGATGAAATAAATCTCATGTGGAAAAAGTACTAAAAATGTGTTATTATTATTTTTATTATAATGCCTTTGCACCAAGTATTGACAGTGAACACCTTAAAAGTGATCAACACTTAATGGTTTGACCGTAGGTTCAAATTAAAATTAAAAACACATTAATTCACTTATGTCGGATATTCTAAGAAAAAAATTGGTGTCTGTAAAAACGGTTTACGGACGATAGTTTAACGTGACAACGTCATAAAAAAACATTGATGAAATGATTGCATACTTTTATGAATAAAATGGAATCATTTTTATTGAATTATCATTATTTTGTATGGATACGATATTTTGTATATTTGTTATACGTTAATCAGATTTTTAATATGCAAGAATTAATTACCTTTACTGCCGCAATTGTTGTTGTAATATAAACAATGAAAACCACATTAACATTTCACTTCACTTTATAAACAGTTGTAAACAGATCACGTGTAAGTACTGTAGGTGTATAAGTTGTGTGCTGCCGCTGTCTCTTTTCTTCTCAGACGCATCGACCAATCGAGTGGAAGAGAGATAGATGCGGCACAATCCGAACGGTAGGCCGATCGTGTCTCTCTATTGCTTATCCACGCTCTCGCTCGCACGCTTGCCTTCGGCGTAACGCGACAAACGGGACAATGAGTCAAGTTTTTTACGCGCCACCTATTGAATGTTAATTGTACTATGCCTAAAACATTTGCGCAAGTTCAACAATATGTATATTCAAAATGAACGGTATGGCAGCGCTTACAATATGAAAAAGCATTGATTTTTATTTAAAAGACCTACTGTAATATAAAATTTAAAATAACTTTGATTATTCCACGTATTGTGTAACTAACTGTGACACGTGTTTCTAAAGGAAACAAGGAAGGGGGTGATAGAATCAAAACAATGCAATAACATAATGATACTAATAAGGTGCAATCAATCAATCAATTAGATTGGGATTTTTCCTTTTTAAGGGACGCAAGAGAGGGTTATAGAATCGAAACAAAGCAAACAAATATATTTCTAATGACGTTAAACATTACAAACTAATAAACTATAAACTAATGAGCTGCAATCAATCAGTTAGGTTGGGCGATTACTCTATTGATTGGGAATAATGTTAATAAAGGCGAGCATCTTGTCCTGTTAAGAATATTATTTAATAATATATCTTTTTTATTAAGAGTTTTATTTATTTCTAAAAATTCTAGACTATTCATCTTTAAACCTTTTTTATTTACTCACCCCCTTCCTTGTTTCCTTTAGAAGGAAAAAAACCCGTAATCCATTTTGTAATTTCATAATTTAAAATGTTTAAATATTAGAATTTATCTTGCTTCATTACTTAAGCAAACTTTGCGATAGTAAGTCTGAAGATGCCTATGAAAGAGGCGAAACACGTGTCACAGTTAGTTACACAATACGTGGAATAATCAAAGTTATTTTAAATATTATATTAAAATGAACTTCCACAAAGTTACCGCCGAAACCATCGAAAATATTATATTCTTACTTAGTAAAAACACAGATTAGCTTTCACATCATGAATATAACAAATCAATTTGTCACATTCAATAACTAATTATAACCATATAAAATTAAGATGGTGGAACAGAGAAGAAGATGTATTGTGTACCCTGTCTAAACGGTATATATTCTTGATCTTATGCACGTTTAAAACATAAGTCTGACGAGAGCGTAAGCCGAAATAGCTATCAACAAATACATTCTGTAGAAATAAAATACATTGGTATTTATCTCACCGTATTATAAGGAGTCAAAAACTAAGGAGGCACAGGCATCAAACTTGGGCACGTTTGTTTCAATTTTGGCCAATCATTCAGTTGGCTTGGTGTTGTCAATCGAGAGATAGAATTATAGTTATTGCGAATAAACTTACTTAACCACAATGATTACATTGGATACTTTGTAAAGTTGTACTAAAGTTCAATCCTTGTTTTTATCTCTTTCAACAAATATATAAAATATTTTATGTAAAATTAAAATACATTGTTATTATTCGCACCGTTATTGTTACCGGTCCGTGGCGCAGCGGCAACGGCTTTGGCCGCCCGGGTCCGACTACGGTACGAGCGGATTTTTCAGTCGATAAATCTGTTCAAAGACATGGGTGTTTGTTTGCGTTGTTGAAAATCCCTTCCCACCTTTCCGATCCCAAAGAGCGACGAGTCCTGTCCTAGTCCTCATATCCTTTCCATCCCTACTTTCTTCGAAAAAGAGAGGTTGAGCAACTGAGTAACAAGCGGTTCTCGTAGAAAATCATATGCTGAGATAAACTCCGCGAGGAGTCCATATGCTCCAAGTTGGGCGCGGACATGGTTAAAGAAAAATAATTATAATGGAGTTATGCCAACCAAGTAAATGCCAACTCAACCAATAATACTTACCACTGTACCACTGTTTTTTAAATGAGTGGGATTGAATAATTAGGTTCATGAAATTTCCTACCAAGTGAAAACTGAAAACCATTTCCTGCATTTCAATCTAAAGAGAGAAAATTAACATCTGGTCATTATGAAAAACTTGACATTTCATTTATCCTGACATTTTTACGCCAGAAAGACAAAAGAAAGCTCTACGCTTGGAGGTTTCCATGCAGAAAATATACCGTCTTTGAAGGCTTTAGTACAGTTTTTATGTTTTTGAGTAAAACTTTGGTTTATAAATTAAAAACCAACTGGATAATTTACATTAAACATCGGATTAAACTATTATATTTACTATCACAACTTAAATATCACTGTTTCGTTGTATTTCTTATCATTTGACAATGCTCGCTATGAGCAAAACCGGTCCTGATCCAATAAGATTTATGTGGAATAAGTACGAAAAATGTTTGGTAAATTATGAGTATATTATCACGGGACAGAATCCCAATCCTCTCGGGCTAAGCTCAAAATTAAATCATTAAAACTGAACAATATTACTGATTATTGTAAGTCTGAAAGAAGAATTTGTTTTTTAATATTAGCCTATAATAAAATTATTCTTTTTATTTTAAAAAATAATAAACTAATGTGACTGTCTCTATCTGTATAATATTTTTATTTGTGTAGTTTGTGGTTGCATTTTTGCTCCTGTAAATTAAAACAAATCGATTTCATACTTATTGCGAAGTATTCTTTAGGATCTTCTATTATAATAAATTTTAAAATTAAAGACGAAACATTTCAAAAAAATCGTAAGCCATTCATTTCATTTAATGTGCTTATTTTTCATAAATCTTTACAAAAATTCCGTCCCGTGACCATATATCCATAATTTACCATTTTTTTTATTATTTTTACTATAATGCCATTCCAAGTATTGACAGTGAACACGTTAAAAGTAATAAAGTTTTACTTTTTTATTCGATACTTTAAACTTTCTCACATTCATCGTTTCCCGCATTTACCGTGTTTTTTTCATGGACCCTCGTAAAACATAGAATCGTGGTTTACCTGTACAGTGAAACCCCGTTTCTACGTTTTTCAAGGTACCGTATAAAACAATAGATTAATGCGGGAATGTATTAAATATAAACTTAATGCCGGGACTATAGAAAACGAACGCACCATGCGGGAAAACATATAATGCGAGAACGTAAGATCGTGGTAATATTGTATTTTTTTTTCTTCTATATCCGCTCCCTATTCGGAGCATATGGCTGCCACACGGTGCCTCCAAGATTCTCTATCTCCCGCCAAACTCTTCGCATCTTCCCATGTCATCCCAGCGTCCCGGAGCTCTCCTGAGTACATCCTATGGATGGTCATCAGAGGCCTTCCGCGGCGTCGGGATCCATCAGGTTGATAAAATAGGCAGGCAGGATTCAGGCTCCCCTGAGGCATACGCAGCACATGTCCAAGCCAGGTCCATCGCCGCCTTTTTTATTTTGGACGTTATAAGGGACTGGTTTGTCCGTTCTCTTCTATTGTATACCTTTCCTTTTAATATTGTTTATAATCTAAAAAAGATATTCGATGAATCTGAAATAATATAATATCAAACAACAAAAAATCCATAAATAACAAATAAAACAGCACGTGATAGATACATATATAAAAAATCACTTCCTTATAAGAGACAGAATATAGATTTAAATGTGCCGTAAGTTGACATGCGATCTGTCTGACTTTCATAAGACGAAATGAAATTATTTCATAGATGAAAAGATTTATTGCGATCTTTTATGACAGCGGGGTCGTGTTGACGAAAGGGAATACTAGCACAAAGAGAAAAAAACATATTAATATAGTATATTTATTTTCCAGAATTATCATATAGTTGTTTTCTGATTTCATTTTGCCAATTCCAAGATTTAACTATTTTTACAAGGGCTTTGGAGTCGGAATCGGATTCGTCGTGGCGTTTTGATCGGTGTCGGATATTTTGAAAAGATTGAACATTTTATTTTTACATATAATACCAATCACTTTTAAGGTGTTCACTGTCAATACTTGGTGGAAAGGCATTATAATAAAAATAATAACACATTTTTTAGTACTTTTTCCACATCTGATTTATTTCATCAAGACTTGTTTCGCTCATGGCGAGCATTATCAACTGATAAGTAATACAATAAGACAGTGGTATTTATGCAAAAGTTAAGGATGAAAACAAGGTATGACAAACAATTGGTAATGCAACTAAGCAAATAAATTAAAGTAAATTACAAGACAAATAGACTAAAAATAAAATGTTCAAGTGTGGTTGACAGACATGTAGATTTATTTATTTTTATTAAATTCACTTAATTTTTGGGCTTTTACTTAATTTTAATGTTAAATTCATACTTAATTGATTTTTGATGTGTTAGTGTTATTATCACCAGAGTATTTATTTGCTGATGGACACTAAATAAATAAAAAGTTCATAAGGAAGCAATCGATTGTCAAGATAAATATTACTAGTCGGTACCCGGCAAGCTATGCAGTGTCACTCATATAAAATTGTTTGAATTTTGCTTGTGTTTTTGGATACACAATATTTTTTCTTTTTCTATTTGGCACGTATGCGAATAAATCAGAAGGGTTTCCTGTAAATTATGGATATATGGTCACGGGATAGAATCTAAATCCTCTCGAGCTTATAATTTTATCACTTTTAAGGTGTTCACTGTCAATACTTAGTTTTGCATTGCTAAGAGGTCTTGAACATTTTATTTTTAGTCTATTTGTCTTGTAATTTACTTTAATTTATTTGCTTAGTTGCATTACCAATTGTTTGTTATACCTTGTTTTCATCCTTAACTTTTGCATAAATACCACTGTCTTATTGTATTACTTATCAGTTGATAATGCTCGCCATGAGCGAAACCGGTCCTGATGAAATAAATCAGATGTGGAAAAAGTACTAAAAATGTGTTATTATTTTTATTATAATACCTATGTCAAATTTGGCTATTGGCAGGATTGGTTGGTTGATATATAATTGAATACACATGACAGGTAGAAAAAAACATGACGAAAATAGACTTTTTATAGTCGAAGTCGGAGTCGTACTTAATTTTACCGACTCCACAGTCCCAATTTTTACATAAAAGACAAAATGTATTTCAAAAAATATAACACAATTTTTGGTAATTCTTTCATATTCGTTAAAATTAAGCGAAAGCGCCCAAAATCATACAAAGTTTTGTATGCAAGTTTTTTATTTTTATAAATGCCAACATATGTACAAGAGACTCTAATTCGAATATCGAGTACTCGATAATCGGGAATACTCGTTCATTTTCAATTACTCGATACTCGAGTATTTTTCAGAACTCTCTCGAACGGTCTATTTGTCACCTCAGTCTATGAGTTAAATCGATATCAGGAAGTTAAATTCAGTCTAATAATACCCTATATTGAAATCTATTGCGATTCAATATAGGGTAAATTCTTTTAATCTTTGTAAAAGCGACATCCAGGCGCAACGACACCTGAGATAGGTATGGAGCAGCGTTATCGCTCTAACTATCGCTCTATCTCTTTCGCCCGGGCTGCGTAAGATACGTGGTATTTCACGCAGCCTCCTCTAAAATGGTACAGTGGACGCAACTTCTGCTCCATTCGGACCACGTTTTACGGAGGCGTCGCTCGCTACAACCGAACGATATGGGGCACATAAGAGCGGGTTTATTATTCAATCGGTCTGTCAGGTTTCTACGGTAACTTGGAGTGTGCACTATAAAAGCCATATAAAGCCTTTAACTCGGTCGACGGCCCTAGCCTCCCATAATTAAGGATTTGGAATAGTAGCCCTGTGTTCGGGGAAACCTTCCCCAGTCAGAGACTAGAGCTCTGGGAAGCACTTTGCGAGTTGTAAATCTTGGTGAAAACCAAGTCTTGAGCGGTGTTACCAGACTCGAAATCTTCTTCTCCCCCTGGAATCCGCTATTTCCATATCCTGAAATCGGTACCGCGAAGTCACAAATCGTCATGGTTATACAATCGTCGCGCATCGTATGGTTTTGTTTTGTTTTAAATTCATGTATCAATAACTTCTAGTGTTTGCCTAAAATAAATTCGTGTAATAAACTCTTGTAATTAAATTATTAAATAAATGTGTGTGTGCTTTGCTCTATTTTTGACACTTTGAGATAGTTTTACTAAGAGCATCCTATTTTCCATTTCCTATCCCTAAATTTCAATCCCCTAGAGTGACGGACAGAGGTTCCCTCTCATTTAACGAGGGAAACCGAATCCAGGTCGTCTCAGTATGTATGTACGAAAAAAACTAAACGAATATATAAAAATTTGCGAAATGAAATGAAACGTGATTTATCACCCCTTTTTGCCATTTTCATGTTTATCCGAACGAATTAATTTAGCCTGGATTCAAATGCATAACCGGATATATTACGTGTACGCATAATAAATGTTTACTAATTGGAGGTTTGAAATTTATAGCCCATCGGCGATTTTTTTAACGGGCAACTTTTTCAATTTATATTCTGGCGCTTAAAACTGCTTTGTATAATTCCATTTGAAAAAAATCAGGGTTTATTAATATCGGACAAGAAATCAAAATGAATATTTTTGAAATTGCAAACCGCAATTGCAATCGACGTGTATTACCAATCGGCGTCGCTTAAAATCTCCGTGGTCTAGTGGCAACAGCTCTTCAGACTTTTTCAGTTGAAAAAATTTATCTTGGGCCGGGTGTATGTAATTTATCGTTGATTTTGTGCACAATTGATTCATTATTTATCATCTAGTTAATCTCGTATGACTTTCACAATTAAGAATATTTGGCGCAATGGCGTAAGCTTAAATGACAAATATTTTTTTCTAATTATAAACTCTAAAATAAACCTTTCATACGCCCCGGCGTGCAGGCACGCAAACGCCGCTACGATTTTATTTATGAATAATTATCGTATTTTGAATGCACACATCTTTTCAATAAAAATAATAATACATTTTTAGTACTTTTATGTGGATATAAAATTTATTTGATCAGGACCGGTTGCGCTCATGGCGAAAAAATGTATTATTATTTTTATTATATTTCCTTTCCACCAAGAATTGACAGTGAACACCTTAAGAGTGAAAAAAAATACATTTTTTCAAGGCAATGTGATTGTTAAAATATCGATATTTTTAGCCGTTTTTTATTTAATTTGAGGAAATTAACAGACGTCACTAGGGCGTGCACCTCATAATCATCAATATACCTGGAAACATTTAAAGTTAAGATAAAAATTCACTTTTTTTTAAAACCAAAATGAATGGGGCTAAAACTGATTATCCGGGTATGTTACGTGGTATTTTCAGAGAAAAATCGATGGTTTAAATGGTGGGTTGTGGCAAAAATCCATGGAATTGAAGGCTTGGCGTTTAATGGGTTAAAATTAAGATTCATATTTTATCAGCATTTCTTCGTCGATACATAATTCAAGATTGGACAATCGCATCGAGCTGTAAATAATCACATCGATTTGCATTACTTAAATATGGTGGTCTGAGGCACATTTTGTGGATCTAGACCAGTAATTTTCATGGAAAATTGCACTGTGGTCACATCGTAGACACAAGCAGTCCTAAGGAAATGTCTGGTGGCCGCCCAAATTTTTGTCTTGAGTCTGTTGTGTTTGAGTTATGTCAAATGAACCTTAACATGCTTTTCTCGTCCGAAATATTCAATCTTCTCAGAGTCTTTGTTGACAAATTATCTTGTAAAACGACACTTTTTTAAATATCAATATTTTCTATAAAGCTGTTGGTGGCCGCAGCCAAATCATCTAATGGCCGCACATGAGAACCACTGATCTAGACTCTTGAGTTTATCGCTTGAATTATTTTACGTATTACTTGCAAATTTATTCGGGGATCGACACAATCTCGATTCTTCACTAGAGTCAATAAACTCGTCGGGCTCTCAGTATACGGATTATACCCAGGATACCCTGTATCAAACTGATTTCAGTGGCTGAGCGAGTCACTGCAATTTATTTTACTAACTATTTTCGAGCACACTAGTGCATGGTTTAAAACCAGTCCCGTGCAGATCTGCTCGGGCCATGAATGTGAGAGGTAAATTCCTTTTTCTAAGTCGATAGCGTTGTGAGAGGCGGCTATGAAACATTGGCTGCATATACACAGCGGTCGGTTAAGCATTGGGAAAAACCACCTTGTGCTAAAGCCAAATATAATGTTTTGAAGATTACAAAAAAACCGTTACTCAAGGTCCAAGTAATACTTATTTCATCCTTCATAAATACATAAAAATGCATTGGAAAAGCTACAAAAATAAAATAAATAAATCTGTTTCGAGTAAAAATGCAGCAAGTAATTTTGTATTCATAATACCTTTATTTCATCGAAATACGTTACAATTAGGGTAAAACCTCCTATTGTGGGCCAGCTACAATTATTAGCCACTTACATATAAAATCTAGTTTTTTTATAAACCAAAACAACATTTCCGACTTTTGGTTTATATAATATAGTTCCCTTATTATTCCTTTATCGTTTAAACATAAAATTGTCATTTTATGAATTTCCAAACAACTCCAAAAACGCATTTTTATCAGACAGCCGGAGTGTCACGGTGAAGCATGTGCGATTCTTGTAAATATCATAGGGATTGGACTTCAGTCTAAAATCATCATACACGTTTGTAAGTTAATTAATTTAAATTTTAATTGAACAGAATTATTCGTCTTTAGTGAAGTTATAAAATGATTATTTTAATGCATTAAAAATATTTTTGTAAAAGGTTATTATGATGGTGGCCATTAACTGATTCCAAGAACACATACAATTTCTATTACTGGCCGGCCGAGGTAATCCAATAAATTCTTATAAAAAAATTCCAAAATATATTTTTTTATTGCATGAATAATGTTTTAATAATATTACTAATCACCTATGTATTTATTAAATTTCTCCGATATTTCTAGGAAAATGTTGACTTTTTGGCCAATAACTGCAGCTTAACAAATGACGTTGGAATCCAATAAAGCACTTGATTTTACACTCAATAATGAACATCTAGTTTCTGTTTTAAAAAAAAATATTTTTTTTTACAACGTTTGGGGTGGCCAATAATTGAATCTCTTGGTGGCCAAAAATTGCAGAAAGTTGCCCATAATTGTAGTTATGTACCATTTTTAAAAATTAATTATTATCAAAAAATAATCAATCTAGCACACAGTATTTTTTTTATTTTGCCTCTTCTATGATAAGTGTCTACAAAAAAATACTTAAAGTTGAAAAAATCCTTAAGTGGCCGACAATTGGAGGTTTTACCCTAGGGCTTGCAATTTACCGTCAAATTCCAATAACCGGTAAACGGTAAATAATTTTACCCATTACCGGTTTCCCGGTTAGTTACCGGTAAATGAAACAAAATTGATAAAAATAAATAAAATAACTATATGTGGCTACTTTTACTAAAAACGGTATCCGAAAACGTAAAGAATTTAAAATACGTTTCATGAAAATAACAATTTTTGTTTAACTGATATATGGGAATGGGAGATCAGATAATCTTTTATTTGCCACACAAAGCTTGGTTAAGTTAAATTACGATGTAATATTTGGTTTATAGTTTATTAAAAAAATGTTTATTTTTTTGGTATAATGATTTTTCAGAATTAAAATATGCTTTCATGAAACAAATAATATCAATAAAATAATTAATCACATCGGAATATATCGGTCCCTGTGGTCTAGTGGCAAAAGCTTTGTCCTAGCGATCAGGGGATCCGAGTTCGATTCTCGGCAAGGTTGGATTTTTTCAATTAAAAAAAGAGATCTTGGGCTGGGTGTATGTTATTTATCGTTGATTTTGTGCACAACTGATTTATTATTTATCATCGAGTTAATCTCGTATGACTTTCACAATTAAGAATATTTGGCGCATTGGCGTAAGCTGTAATGCCAAATATTTTTTCTAATATTTATAATTAATATATCGTTCTTCTTTCTTTTATTCGAATTATTAGCTGTTTTTTAAGTTCCATGGCTAAAAAAGGATTGAATTTAGACAGTTCATCAAGCATAAATGTCAATGTTATGTCGGCTGTATATAGATTTATGTTTTAATGACAAAGAGCTTCTACAGCTACTTTTACTGGTTGTAATGACGATATTATGTCCGAGATCTTATCAAATTCGATTCCGCATTCATATCACAATAAACCTTCGTTATAATATGCCTGTATCTGTCCTTAATTCGCGATAAAATCATTTCCGGTAATTACCGATGGTGTATTTTGGCCTATTTACCGGTAAACCTATTTACCGGTTAACCGGTAATGCAAGCCCTAATTACAATATATTGTCATTTTATATAAGTAAAAATGTATACCTAATAATTATATTACTTTTTACATAATACGAATTGATTAATATATTTATATTTTTAAGGTTAAATTATGTATGTATTTTATAAATGTTATTTATTTCAAAAATAAAATAAAAAAAATTTGATCATATTTATACTTTTAGTTATTCCTTCTCCCCATTCTTTAATCGTATTTCCTTTTTCACGTGATAGCTTGAGTGACTGACTGAGAAATAATATACCGTAAAACGGGGTGAATAGAGACACTTTTTTCCGTTCACTACTGTGTATCTTAAAACCTGCGCCACATATTTAAAATATGAATGGCTTGAAACGTGTATCTATGGTCCTACTACACATTCATGACAATATTCACTATCGTTATTAAGACACAGTGAATTTTGTTCTATGTCTCTATCCACATTGAATTGGGGTGAATAGAGACGAGAGATGGTGAATAGAGACAAAACAACAGATTGTAATGATTCGATATATGAACCTCTATTCTACATGAGTTTCTATTCACACCGTTTTACTGTACTTACTAACTAAAAAAAACATGATTTAATTTAATTTTCGTGCAATAATAAAGAAGTTTATAAGGAGTCAAAAAGTAAGGATGCCTAGGCATCAAGCTTAAACTTGTTTAAATTTGAATTATTCAAGTTCAAACTGTCAGTTCTGTTCAAAAGAACTGTCAGTTCAAGTACATATGTGCACTTGAAATGCCTGACAATGCCAAAAGGCGAAACCCGGGTCATTAGTGACAAAACTTGATACTAAAAAATTCAAATTTGATATTGAAATTCCATCGAGCTACCTCAGTCAAAATCCTTAATAAAACACGTTGGTTTCAATTTTTACCAATTATTAAGTTGGTTTGGTTTTGTCAGTCAAAATAATGACGGATTATTATTGGCCGAACACTATTAACATCGTCATTACGAATTGCCATGATTTAAACTTCACTGCCCAAACGCGATAAGATAACGCTATCTCAAACCCGCCGCACGAACGTTTCAAATCAAATGGATGCTTTTAACTTTAAAAGGTGTTGACAATCGGTCGCGTTCTCAGTTTTGTTATCGCCAGTCTGGAATATACATGAGCGCGATCAGGTTGTCTCATTTATGCCTGACTTAAAATATGAATAGTTATAGGAAAATTATCGATTTTTGTTTGCATAATATAGCATTTATTTAATGCAATCTATGCCAATAAAGCCAAAACACTGGGGTAATTTTACTTCCCCACTTCGGATCACAAGTAATTTTTCAGGGATCGTCCTTCGACGTTTAAAAGTGCTTCATAAAGTAATTAAAAAAACAACAAAAATGCACTAAAGTGAATATTTTGCTTAGTTAACTGTATAAGTTTGCGAGCCCACAGAAGACCCACCCAATGACGTGTCCAATGGGTTGGGAGTCCGTGCTATAGCGTCTATTGAAAATACATTTTCATTTCTAAAACTTTCAGAGCGTAATCTCTGGCTAAATAGGCAATCCACGCGATCTAGATTTCACAAAGCACCCACGCACGATTGTCTTCCTTTAGTCAAGTGTACATTATTTTGTACGCTTCTTTATGTTGGTTCGCACTATGAGGAAAATAACGATCATTTAAGCCATACATGGGCAACCACTAGCCCGCCGAGCTATTTTGTTCGGCCCTGATTCATCTCGGAAAGTAGTAGAGAAAGAAATGAATAGTTCCAGGGAAGGATTCATTTTTTTATAAACCATTTAACTAGTCTATTAGCTCATACAAACAATTCTTATGAATACGGTAGGAAAATAACAATGTATTTTAGTTCTACATAAATTATTTTATATATTTGTTGATAGCTATTTCGGCTTACGCCTTCGTCAGAACTATGTCTTAAACGTGCATTAGAGATAGCTTATATACCAAGGCTAGATAGGGTACACCATACATACCCTCTCTACTCAACCATCCCAAACCCACATGGAAAAAATTAAATAAGTTATTGATCTGTTGTAATCTAGGAATCACATGACCTAAATTCAGTCCCGATTTGTTTACATTCTTGTAATAAAGGCCTTAAGCTAAATGCATTGGAACAGCTAGAAATTAACAGGTATAATCAATCCAATGACATTCTTAATGATCAGATAACAATTAATACATTACCGCTTCTTAAGCATTTAACAAGCAGCTAACAATAAAACAATTTAAAATGAATTAACTCGAGGCATTGCTGATTTTGTGTTGTTTCACACGTAAAAGAATAAAATAACCCAAAAATACCCAGATTAACTTTCACTTTAGGATTACAACAGATCAATAACTTATTTAATTTTTTCCATGTGGGTTTGGGATGGTTGAGTTATTATTGTACCCATCTAATAAATATATAAGCAATCTCTAATGCACGTTTAATACATAGTTCTGACGAAGGCGTAAGCCGAAATAGCTATCAGCAAATATATAAAATAATTTATGTAGAACTAGAACACATTGCTATTTTCCTATTGTATTATAATGGAGTTCTACCAAGTAAATGCCTACTCAATCAATAATTCTTATGAAGATTAACTGAAGGCACTTATAGAGCAATTTGATACTAGGTTTGCTGACTTCCAAAACAAAGACTTCACATTCACTATATTTGTTCGTCCGATGAATGCAGATGTAAATAATGTGCCAGCAAATTTTCAGATGGAACTTATTGAGCTACAGGGAGTTTAAGAGCTAAAACAACAATTTAACAACATTGCTTTGACGGATTTTTATAAATTATATTTGGTGGAAGAAAAGTATACAAATTTACGCGCATTTGCAAGAAAAATCATTCGTATTTTTGGCTGCACATACATATACGTGAGAACAATTTTTTTCGAGGATGAAGTACACTAAATCAAAAATTCGAACGAGGATAACAGATAAAAATCTCGAAAAATCCAAGCGATTATCTTGAAGCAATATCAACGCCAACATTGATAATCTCGTAATTCAAGTACAAGGCAATCTTCACACATTTTTTTTTAATCAGTTTAAATATTAATATTATGTCGTTCATTATATAAATTTAAAAAAATATATAAGAAGTAGCAACGTGTTTTATTGACTTAAATATTAATAAATTATGATTAAAAATTTGGTCCGGCCCTTGACTCATGAGACAGAATGATAATTTAGGCCCAATGCCTAGAAAGGTTGCCCATGCCTGATTTAAGCAATAGATTCAGATAGGGACGATCGCGTTTACGCTCTTTATCTCGCAAAATACCGCGTCCTCTCCCGGGCGTGCCTTGGTGCTAAGTCCGCTTACGGGTCGTCTTAGCTGGGCGAATCTAGGCGAGGCGATCCGGCGCAGCTTTGAAAGCGGCAGAGTTTTAAAATATCAAACGTCCCTCGCCCATGCAAGTGTCATATGTAAGCGAAGCGATCCGGTCAGGACGGCATATGTCGCAAGTCGCCTCAAGTGCGCACTCATGGCGCACGCGAATCGCTTGAAAATATGAAACGGTCCAAGCTCACCAGAGCGTTAATTGCGTCTGGCCGAGCGATGGCACATAAGACCTTTGATCAACTACGTTTTAAATTGACTGGATTCGCCTAAATTCTCTTGCCGGTTCGCGTCGCTTACCTAAGACACGGGGTTAGGCTTGCTGTTGACCAACATTGTGAAAACAAATCCTTTGCGAGTAAATTCAAGTTTAAGGTTTACGAAGAATTCTCCCCCGAGCCGTTTGCTTTCTCACATTGTCAGCTATTGCTAAACAAGCGTTGGAGTGACAAAGATCTTAAATACCTATCGAGGTAAACCTGTGGCTTTCGTTGACTACAGATATCTAGCCGTTTTGATTTGTTCCGTAAATTATAGTTAACCTTTGAAAGACTGTCCTTGAAAAATAACTCGTAGGCCGAAGGGGGGTCTAAAAAGAACCCTAGTGGTTTGGCCTTATTGGCATTTACTGCAATAAAAAAATGATTGATTAAACTTTGACGTATCATTTATACATCATTCTATAAAATATCAAAATCGAGAATTTTCCTAGAATTATTCATATTTTAAGCCGCGAATGAATGATACAACCTGATCGTGTTCTTGTTTATTCTAGACTGGCGATGCGAACCGTGAATGTGACTTCTTATCTACAACTTTTAATGTAAAATGCATCCATTTGATTTTGAATGTTCGTCGAAAGAAACGCGTTTGCTGTTTGAGTTTTTCCGATTGTATATGGTACGACACACGTGCCACCTACTGAAAGTCTATTGAACTATGTCTATAAACTTTGCGCAAGTGCAACAAAAAGTTGTCAAAATGAACGGTGTGGCAGCGCATATGCGCTGCCAAAGAATAAAATATGAAAAACATTGATTTTTTTATAAAATATTTATTCTAAGCTATTTTTACTACGTCTAAGACCTTTGCGTCAAGGCAAGCAATGAGTTGACAAAGTTTTATCACAATTAGATAAACGGTATGGCAACGCATTAAATTCAAACAAACAAACAAACATTGATTTACTATATGTATAGATTTTCTCTCGATAAAAGAAATGACAACAAGCTGGTAAATTCAATCATCTTTTAACCTGCATGTATAAAGATGCCAAAAACAAAACCTAGGTCGTCAGTAGGGACTCCAATTACTCGAGTATCGAGTAGTACAATTTTAAAATACTCGAGTACTCGAGTATACTCGAGTAGTTTCAGATATATTATTTTTTCAAATTTGTGTATATCAATAGATGATATTCAAACAAATAAGCTTATTTAATTTCTTTAATACATTTATTTCAATTTTAGAAACATATATTTAAAAAATAATACATAGTTAAACGTTTTGCTTTTATACTCCCGCAGTAAAAAAAATCCCGATCAAGTACTCGATCGAGTCGGAATCGATTCCATCGAGTATCGAGTACTCGGTACTCGAATTGGAGTCTTTAGTCGGCAGTGAAGAGACGCACGGAAATATACAAAATTTAAACGATTAAAATTTTTCATTCACTTCTTTGGCAGACACAATCTCGTTAATTTACCTTCGTAGGACTATCCTTGAAAAATGACTCTCAGGCCGAATGGGGTTAAAAAAAGACCCCAGTGTTTTGGCCTTATTGGCATAGACTGCAATAAAAAAATGATTAAATATGCTTTGAAGTATATTTGTACATCTTTCTGAAAAAAAAATCATATATAAATCCCTATTTTTCCTATAATTATTCATATTTAAGTCGCGCATGAAAATGACGACGTTTCCACACCAACAGCTATGGCAGAATAACAAAGGAGCCGGTGACTAACAAGCCAATAACCATGCACGAAGTCACATTACCTTATCTCTTATCTTATCGCTTATCGCCTTTTATTGTTGCCAGATATAAAACACTCCGTCCATGTTTATCTATGACTCGCTATCGTCACGTTCTCTTATCGGTTATGGGCGTGAAATTTTATGTTAGCGCTTCCCAGCGATTGCTAACATCGACAATTAGACTGAAAAATTCCGACTTCTTCTCTTTTTTAATCGGCGCAACTAGCCAATAAATATCATTTTTTCTGCAAAAGGTGTAAAAAACTATGATTTAAGAATACCAAAAGTTTAGACATCGTATCATTAGTAGTAAGATAGATATTTAAGGTAAAGTAGCTGTTGGGACAAAATCTATACCGTTAGGGATGGCTATGTTAAATAAGCGTTAAGTGTAATAATTAATAATTGAATAAAGCGTATAGTCTTGCCTTTGTTATATCCGTTCGAATAACCTTCTTCTAGCTTATTATATTTCTTTATTTGTATATTTTTATACCAAAAATTTATAAACTCAAAGATCCATCGTAAAAATAATCAGGATGTTTACAAGAAATATACGAAATACGTCAGTAAATTTTCAAAAATATGATGCGAGATTCATAATTCAAAAACTATTCACAATCCTAACTTAAGGTAACCTTGAGTGAAATATTTAAGTAAATTCCATTTAAAATGCGAAAGTAAATTTATGTACAGACATATTAAACGAATCAAAATTTGAATATCATTATTCTCTCTCAGCATAGCAGTGAACAGTGCTAGATTGCGTGTCCAGAAAGGATATAAAAACGTATTATCCCGTCAACATAGTAATAAAATAGGCCTGGAAACAAAAAAGGACTGTGCTTTTATTTTAGTAGGAAACGTAAAAGTAGATAAAACACAAGTCAATTGAAATTCAAAACATGTCGAGTGGAACCTCTCTTAACAAGCACCTCGCATAGCGAGTAATTCACATATCGAGCAAAAAGAAATGAGAAAAAATTGCTCCCTAAACCTTCGAAAGACTGTCCTTGAAAAATAGCTTGTAGGCCGAAGGAGGGTCTAAAAAAGACCCCAGTTGTATGGCTATATTGGCATAGACTGCAATAAAAAAATGATTGATTATGCTTTGACGTATATTTATACACCGTTCTATATTTAAAAAAATATGAAAATCGATAATTTTCCTATAATTATTGATATTTTAAGTCGCGCATGAATGAGACAACCTGTTCTTATCTACACCTTTGAATGTAAAAATCATCCATTTGATTTGGAATGTTTGATGAAAGTGGAGCGTTTGAGATAAGATAACGTTATCTTATCACATATGGGCAGTGAAGTTTTATCCTGGAAATTGGTAGCGACAATATAAATGGTTTTCGGCCAATAATAATCCGAGTGATTTTCTTTTTTATTTAATTGCGACGAAACAAGTCGATCAAAATCATATTATATTTTAATGCAAAAGATGCAAAAAACAATGGTTTAAGAATACTAAAAGATAAAACATTGTATAACCAATATTAAGATAGATATTTAAGATAAAGTAGCATTGGTGATCGACTGTTTCACCCTCAGCCTGGCAAAGGTTTACGAGCGACATTACGCATAACGAATGACGCAGAAAGGGCTCACACATTTTTCTAAACTTATGTTATGTTTCGCTTAACGAGTGTTTCACATAACGAGCAAGATTCTAGAACGAATTATGCTCGTTATGCGAGGTTCCACTGTATATTAAAACGTGTCAATGAATTAGTGCGACAAAAATTCTGGAATATCCTAGTTAAAAGTTTTGGTAAGCATACCTTATGGGTATAATATGTTACTTAACTTTTCCTTCGAGTCGGGTGAGACAGTTTACGACCACTGCCACTTAACCTAAAAAATCTATCTTAATATTAGTGATACAATGTGTAAACTTTTGGTATTCTTAAATCATTGTTTTTGACACCTCATGGCAGAAAAAATATGTTTTTTATCGACTTTTTTCGTAACAATTTTAGCCAAAAACCCTTCATATCTACCCTACAAATTGCTTGTTTTCAAACATCACTGCCCATATGCGATAAGATAACGTTATCTTATCTCAAAACGCACCTCTTTCAACGAACATTCCAAATCAAATGGATGCTTTTTACATTAAAAGGTGTAGATAAGAAGTCGCGTTTATAGTTTTGATTACACCAGTCTGTCATGAACACCAACGCGAACAGGTTGTCTTTTTAATGCGTGACTTAAAATATAAATAATTTTAGGAAAACTATCGTTTTTTTTTAGAACAATGTATAAAGATACGTTTATCGGCTAAAGCATAAAATGAAATTTTTTAAATGCAATCTATGCCAATAAAGCCTGGGGTATTTTTAGTCCCCTCCTTCACAACGCAAGTTATTTTTCAATAACTTTCTTCATCGGTTAAGCAAGCACATTTTATGTAACTATTACAAATATTACAATAAAGAGTTTCAAACTTTTAGCGTATTGTCAAAGTAAAATAGTATTCGAAACATTGCGATGGTGGTATTTATTGTTTTTTTAACCCAGACTAAAATACTTATTTGGAAACTTCAGCCCTTAGGAAACACGGATCCACGTTATTAAAAGTTTAAGGGGAACGATATAACTCTATTCTATGAGAGTTTATATTATATTGATCTGTCTTTGTAATAAAAATCAAGAAACAAATTCAAGATCTTAACTTTTATTCTCAAAACTGAATATTTTATACACGTAGAAAGTACCATTCAAGAAACGATTCAGATTCTCAAATAGTGACATAATTTGACAATGAACCAAGTTTAATGTTTTTAATTTTTTTTTTCTGCTATAATTAAAAAAAACACTATATTCAATCAAATTATTATTTTTTTTACGTATATTATGAATTATGTACTATCTTTGGAAGCTGTAACTTCTTGTATTATAGTTTCGTTTACAAAATAATTTATAATTAAAAGTAACTTTGTATTTTAGTTCTACATAAATTATTTTTTATATTTGTTGATAATATTTCGAGTTTAAACGCCTTTGTCAGAACTATGTTTAAAACGTGTATTAGAGATAGCTTTTATACCTTTGCTAGACAGGGTGCTATTCTTCTGATTTCGGATTATGTGTTAACACATAATCCGAAATCAATCCCGATTCGTTTACATTTCTGTAACAAGGGCCTAAAGCTGAATGCATTGGAACAGCTGGAAATTAATACGTATAATCAGTCCAATGAAATTCTTAAATATCAGATTACAATTAACAGTTCACCGCTTTTAAAACCTTTAACAAACAATAAACTTAAAACAATTTAAAATTGATGTACACTTAGACATTGCAGATTTTAAGTGGTTTCACAAATAAAATAATTAAAAAATACCCAAATTATTGTTTCCCACCATTACTTTAGACCAATAAATCAAACTTATTTAAATTCTTTCATGTGACGTCGCTATGGTTTCAACTGAAGGAGATGATGTAGGTAACACCTTGTCTAGCAAAGGTATATAAGCTATCTCTAATACACGTTTTAAACATAGTTCTGACGAAGGCGTAAGCCGAAATAGCTATCAACAAATATATAAAATAATTTATGTAAAATTAAAATACATTGTTATTTTTCTTTCCGTATAATAATGGAGTTCTGCCAAGTAAATATACTTACAAATGAAATTAAAATTTAGTCGAAATTCCACAAACAACTTGTTTTATTTACATTTCACGTGTTTCGAAAAGACCAAATAGATCTTTGGGCTTTCTATTGCAAAGGTTGCTATTGTAATTAAACAAGATTAAGATTGATTCCAATATTCTAAAATGATAAATTACAAAAATGGTGTTCGGGATGATGTCCTTTTAACGGGAAGCGAGAAAGGGAGAATAGAAACAAAACAAACCAATAATTATAATAATTTTTCACCATTTCCGCTCCCAACTTGGAGCATATCAGGACTCCTTACAGAGTTTATCTCAACACATGTTTTTCTACGAGAACTGCTTGTTACTCAGTTGCGCAACCTCTCTTTTTCAAAGAGAGTAGGGATGGAAAAGATACAAGGACTAGGGACCGGACTAGTGGTTTGCTTATCGCTGTAATGCTCTTTGAAATCGGAAAGGTGGTAAAGGGATTTTTTAAAAGACAAACACCCATTGCCTCTGAGCAGAATATATTTCTTTTTTTTAACCATGTTCACAGCCAAATTTAGGGTTTTAAGAAGAGAAAAACAAATATTCCGTCGTATGTATTGTGATTTTGATATCTAAGAGCTCCATTTGCTCCACATTGTGAGTATAAAAGGTATCAAAATACATTAATAACAGTAGTCAGCACCTTTCTTCTAAATGTATTAAATATTTGGAAGAAAGCTTTTTTTGAGCTTTTTTTAAAACGGCTTTTTTCGTACAAAACAAAAATATTTATTTCTTTCCGGACCGTGGAAATTTTGTTTGCAAAAGGATGTTACTTTATATTTTATTGTGTTTCATATAATTCTTTTGTGTAAATAAATCTGATCTTAACAGAATTTTAACATTTAATGAAAGCCCGCTAGATAAAAGATTATTTACAAAGACAAAACTTAATTACTTTAGCAGATGTCTTCTTTTCTTGATTTAATTTATTTAACGTTCTTTGATTTCCAAAACACGATAAGACTGAAGTATGTTATTTGATACAAAACAGTCGGTTTAGTTTTATTTGCACACTTTGTTTAAGGGGGTAGCCCCGTTGCATAATTTAATTTTTTTAAAACGTATAGAATATTCCGGTAAAGTGATTTTTCAATATTCGAAGTCGATGAAAAGTTACTGCAGGTAGACGACACTTGTTTGGGGGCGAGGCACCGAGTCTTTTGTGACGCTTCAATTTGTTACGTGAGACCATTCAATACAGATGTAATTTCAATCCATTCAAGCAAGATTGGACCAATAAGCTTCAAGAGACTTAAAACAGGAAAAGAAAGAATTCTGTATGGACCAGGCGTAGCAGATTAATAGGGAGTAAAGATTTTATAGCTTAAATCGTGTTTGAACTTTCAAACTCGTTTTTCTTAAAACTGTGTTTTTCTAACTGTTCTCCACGATATCTCAAGCACGGTTTGATTGATCACTTCGAAATTTTTATGGTAGATTAAACAAATGTATAATCATCGTTTGAACTCGGCTGATGAAACAAATATTCAATATTTTCAAAAGATCCTAGTTCAAGCAATAGTCAATGCTTTACATATTAGAATGCTGTGCCTTTGGAGTGGTGCAATATACATTTTGATGAAGATTTTAATCTGATAATATTTTGACTTACAATCGAAATCTCGAAAAACATACAAACTTAAACATACATTATTAAAGTTCGTCAAAAAAAGTCCAAAAAAAGCTGAAAATAGCACGGAGTGACCCCCTTAACGAAATTGAAATCCTCGTTGAGTACATTTAACGGTTTGAATCTGAATACAATGTTCATGAATATTTTACTGTTCAATTTCTATAATTTAGACAGGTATTCGTTTTATAACAATCTGATTGTGATCTGGTTGTGTTTTGTTTATTTACAATAGCCTATCTTTTTTCATTAGGAAGTGGTCATTAACACCTTGAGATAAATAAGTCTAAAAAAACATATGCATCCTTCTGTTCCATACGGGTATATTGAGAACTTCTTTGGGAAACAAGCAATAAATTGACCCACTCTAAAGCCCGTAAAGGATTATAGATTAAAACCACAATTTTGCTGAAAAGACAGTAATATGAACTTTTGCCAACCTGAGAGTGAAACAGTCGACCACCAATGCTATTTAATCATAAATATCTATCACTTTTAAGGTGTTCACTGTCAATACTTGGTGGAAAGGCATTATAATAAAAATAATAACACATTTTTTAGTACTTTTTCCACATCTGATTTATTTCATCAGGACCGGTTTCGCTCATGGCGAGCATTATTTCATCCTTAACTTTTGCATAAGTACCACTGTCTTATTGTATTACTTATCAGTTGATAATGCTCGCCATGAGCGAAACTGGTCCTGATGAAATAAATCAGATGTGGATTATTTTTATTATAAATATCTATCTTAATATTAAACTATTTATATTGTCGCTACAAATTGCCAGAATTCAAACTTCACTGCTCATCGCGATAAGATGCTTGCTTTTTACATTAAAAGTTGTAGATAAGCGCTCGTGTTAATAGTTTTGATAACGCCTATCTGTAATGAACATGAGCGCGATAAAGTTGTCTCATTCATGCGCGACTTAAAATATGAATTATTATAGGAAAACTATCGATTTTAATATTTATTTTTTTAGAACGATGTATAAAGATACATTGAAGCAAAATAACACATTGTTTTAATGAAATCTGTGCAAAAAAAGCAGGGCTGTGGAGTCGGCGTCGGAGTCGTGTAGTCGGAGCTTTCTGGCCGGAGTCGTACTAGGAGTCAGAAATTTTGAAAAAGTTTGAACTTTCTATTTTTGCATATCAATTTGGCTATTGGCTGGATTGGTAGGATTAGTATTTTATTAAATACACATAAATAGGAAGATTAGGAAAAAAAAGTGACAATTTTAAGGTTTTTTTAGCCAGAGTCAGAGTCGTGTTTTTGGTCAATGCTGGAGTCGGAGTCGGAGTTAAAAAATTTTTAACGAATCCACAGCACTGAAAAAGCCAAAACACTTGGGTATTTTTAGACCCCCCTTCGGATCACACGCTATTTTTCAGGGACCGTTTTCGAGGGTTAACTGTTGAAAAGACAGTTATATTGACATGATTATTAAATGTGTACTCTCAAGTTCAACACCGATATCTACAATCGATTATTACACCATTCATTGAACAGTATAAGAACACCTGCGATCCTCTAATAGTTGATAATTTCTCAAGCAATAGTGGGTACGGGAGGCTGAGTCCTTTGTATTTGGTAAAGATTGCTTCTGTGTCGATATTAAATAGGGTAAAACCTCATATTGTGGGCCAGCTACAATTATTGGCCACTTACATATAAAATATAGTTTTTTTATAAACCAAAACAACATTTCCAACTTTTGGTTTATTAATATAGTTCCCTTATTATTCCTCTATCGTTTCAAACATAAAATTGTCATTTTATGAATTTACAAAACACTCCAAAAACGCATTTTTATCAGTCAGCCGGAGTGTCACCGTGAAGCAAGTGAGATCTCTTGTAAATATCATAAGGATAGGACTTCAGTCTAAAAGCATCATACACGTTTGAATGTTAATTAATTTAAATTCTAATTGAACAGAATTATTCGTCTTTAGTAAAGTTATAAAATAATTATTTTTATGCATTGAAAATATTTTTGTAAAAGGTTATTATGATAGTGGCCATTAACTGATTCCAAAAACATATACAATTTCTATTACTAGCCGGCCAAGCTAATGATATAAATTCTCATAAAAAAATTCTAAAATATATTTTTTTATTGCATGAATAATGTTTTGATAATATTACTAATCACCTATGTATTTATTACATTTCTCCGATATTTCTAGGAAAATGTTGACTTTTTGGCCAATAACTGCAGCTAAACAAATGATATTGGAATCCAATAAATCTCTTGATTTTACACTCAATAATGATTTGGGGTCATGTAATTATAATATAAACGCTCAGAACAATAGGGACGCTCAAAATATGTTACTTTGTCCTGCTGAGTAGATTATTCATTGTTTAGTGGCCAAATTTGAGTCAACCAGTTTGGTAAATAATCGGCCAACACCTACCTGTACGTCATCAAAATACAATATCTGGTGAAAACATTGCTGCTGTGTGTGAAAGTGGACAGGAAAACCCAAGGCAGCTTATTTCTCGTTGTTCACAAGAACTTGGCTTTTCTGCGACTTCAACTTGGCGAATTTTGAATAGGGCCTTATGTCTGCACCCGTATAAAATCCAACTAACCGAGGAACTCCAGGTAAACGACCACAGACAACGCCTGATTGGGTTCTGGAGCAGTTGGAAGTTTACCCAAATTTGTCAAAAAAGTCAACTTTAGCGACATGGCCCATTTAATAATGAATGGATATTGGCAGACATTTGATGCTATATTCCACATTTAATGCCGTAAAATATACTTACAAATTAAATTAAAATTTAGTCGAAATCTCACAAACAACTTGTTTTATTTACATTTCAAAACTAAGCGTCCTTATAAAAAGACCCTATACATACATCTAGTTTCTGTTTTAAAAAATAAATATTTTTTATTACAACTTTTGGGGTGGCCAATAATTGAATCTTTTGGTGGCAGAAAGTGGCCCATAATTGTAGTTTTGTACCACTTTTTTTAAAGTATTTTTTTACTGTCAAAAAAATTTTGTTTTACGTATTTTAAAAATTGATTATTATAAAAAAATCATCAATCTAGCACATAGTATTTTTTTTATTTTGCCTCTTCTATGATTAGTGTCCACAAAAAAATACAATAAAATGGCCGACAATTGTTGGTTTAACCCTATCATTGCTTTGTTTAATTAACGTAGTCACTAAAAATATTGCCAAATCAAAAAACAGCCAAACCTAATGTAAGTCTTCTTTCAAGTTTATAAGGAAAAGTTCTGATGAAAATTCCTTAATCGACTGAGACCTTTTCAGACTAAAGACGGTTTTAAGAATAGTAATAGAATAATGAATACGACACCTTACTTTGAAAGGTACTAACTGCTCTTGACACTGTTTTGAGATATGAGCGTTTGAAGTTTCGTTTGATTAAAATTCACTTTTAACAATGAGCAAGTAAAAATGTGTCAAATGACTTATTTTAAGCATATTTTTCACAAGTCTTGCTGAGAAATAATGATCTTAAAGATCTAATGATGGAAATAATGATATTATTGATTGAGTAGACATTTACTTGGTAGAACTCCATTATAATACGGAAAGAAAAATAACAATGTATTTTAGTTCTACATAAATTATTTTATATATTTGTTGATAGCTATTTCGGCTTGCGCCTTCGTCAGAACTATGATTAAAACGTGTATTAGAGATAGCTTATAAACCTTTGCTAGACAGGGTGCTACCTACATCATCTCTTTCTATTGAAACCATACCGACGTCACATGAAAGAATTTAAATAAGTTTGATTTATTGGTCTAAAGTAATGGTGGGAAATAATAATTTGGGTATTTTTGGGTTATTTTATCGTGTGAAACCACTTAAAATCTGCAATGTCTAAGTGCATCTATTTTAAATTGTTTTAAGTTTATTGTTTGTTAAGGGTTTTAATAGCAGTGAATTGTTAATTGTAATCTGATCGTTAAGAATTTCATTGGACTGATTTCACCTATTAATTTCCAGCTGTTCCAATGCATTCAGCTTTAGGCCCTTATTACAGGAATGTAAACGAATCGGGACCGAATTCGGATTATGTGTTAATTCTATAAGGTGATTTGCATATTGTGAATCAGTTTTTCCATTGTTAAAGGATCTAACATGTTCGCTTGCGCGAGTGGAAATGCGTCTCCCAGTCTGTCCGACATATATATATCGCTTCTATCAAGTTTATTAATCCTGTCTTTACTATTTTTAAGATGTGTACCTAAACTATTATTAACTTTAAATGCTACATTTACTGAATTTTTAATCTCGTGGTGGAAATAATGATGACAATCCTAGAACATTGTCAAATAAATTTAGTAAAAAAAGTGGGCAGATATAGTGCAACTCCGGAATTCTGCTAACTCCGTTATTCAACCATAGATAATTCTGAAATTCATATATCAGGAGGTAGTTTTCAAAAGTGGTCAAATCCATATGTTGAAAAATTGCGAATTTGAGATATTTTAATTACTTTTTCGTCATAAATTTGTATTTACTATCAATGTCTTAATTTAAGGAATTACGGATAATGTGTCCAAATTCAAACTTATCCATGTGAATAAAAAAGGTCTTAAAAGATTAATCTAAAACCGGCAGTTGTAAAAAACTATTTTGGATTGACCACTTTTGAAAATTACTTTCTGATATATAAAAATAATAAATCATTTTTAGTACTTTTTCTACATAAATTTATTAGACCGGTTTCGCGCATGGCGAACATTTTCAACTGATAAATGGTTCCTGATATATGATTGAATGCGGTAAATACAAGCTTTTCCGACCAAAAGGTCATTTTAGGCAAAAATAACACCAATAATCTTTCAAAATAAGGTAACGAATATTCTAAAAAATAATTCAAAGATAAACTAGTTTGCTAGATTTTATCAATTGCACGAAATGTCTTTAAAATATAATTATTCCCTTTTAATACATGTCAATCTCACATAATCTAAAGCTTATAGCACTAGCTTAATGCCTTAACAAGGATTTAATGGAGTTTTAAAATTAACATACAAAAAGAATTTACTTTAAATATCTTTTACTAACGTGTAAAAAAGAAACGATGGGTTTTTATGAATTTTCTAGATCCCCCATGACTTTTAAATAACTTAGTTTTTCTTAACAGCGGTTAGGTGGTTTATTTGATAAAAGGTTAAAAATTATTTTTAGATTACCTGGTTCATTTATATTTAAAATATATAATAGCCGAAAATAAGTTAGTTACAATAAATCTGATTCAAGTTATGTAAAATTATTTTATTTCAGTTGGAAATCATGAAAATGTTTTATATTTTAGAAAACTGTTCTTAAAAAAATTGTAGTATGCCTGTCACATTAAATGTATATGTAACAGTGAAACTGTATTGTCAGTGAAAATGTATCAAGAAATAGATTTGTATGACAACATGATTTCACTGGTGAGATGATTTTCCGGCCTTAAATTTTGGTTTGCTTCGATGAAACAAAATCATTAAATAGTCCCTTTAATTAAAAGAGAACCAAAGAAAAACACAGACAATCTTAGGGCTGAAGATAAGGCGGTCAAATTTGATTTCAATGACAGCTTGGAGAAGAATATATTTTCACTGAGAATACAGTTTCACTGTAACATATAATAAATAATGTGCCAACAATATTGTTAGAATCAATCTTTACCTTATTTTTAAAGCAACCGAGCGATAGTACTAAGGTCTGACAATGCTTCTTAACATTTCTTTCCCGGTGGGTGAGACAGTCGACCACCACTGCCACTTTATCCTAAATACCTATCCTAATATAAGTGATACAATGTCTAAACTTTTGGTATTCTTAAATCATTATTGTTTTACATCTTTTGCAGGAAAAAACTTTAATTTTTATCGTCTTGTTTCATCGCAATTAAATAAAATAGAAAAAAAGCTGAATTATTATTGGCCAAAAACCATTTATATTGTCACTTTAAATTGCCAGGATTCCAACTTTTATCTCAAACCGACCTCGTTCAAACGTACGCTTCAGATCAAATAAATGGTTTTTACATTAAAATGCGTAGAAAAGCGCTCGCGCTCATAGTTTTTATTACGACAGTTTTGTAATGAACATCAGTTTGGCTTTTCTATGCGCGACTAAAAATAAGAAAACCATTGATTTTTAGAATGATGTATAAAGATACGTTAAAGCACAATATAACAGATATTATAGATAGATATTTTTAGACCCCCCTTCGGATCACGTGCTATTTTTCAAGCGCCGTCTTTCTAAGGTTGAAAAAAGCAAAACACTTTTCACTATTTATAACTCAATACGTGCAATAAATAAAGTTTATATTAATTTCATACAAAATGAATTTATTTGATAATGTGATGACATTAAGGAAATAGTTTCAAAGTTTCTAACTATTTTGATTGATGACTGAAATTCTAAAGTAAGTTAGATTTTGTAATCCAATGTAAACAGTAGAACACGATGAAAGAGCTTTCGCCATGTGACAAAGGGTGCCATTGAAGCTTCAATAATTATTTTAGATGAGAAGTGAAGTCACTTATATAATTAAAATATCTTAGTAGATTTAAGGGGTTCCCCCCGTGTGATATTTTGAAACAATTTTTTTTTGGCGTTGCATAAAATGATTGTTAAACACGTTTCAAATATACTGTTGAGACGACCAGGGTTCCTTCTCCATCTGACTGGCGTCAGACAGCATCCTTCCACGGCGTTCGGAGACGGAACTTAGGGATAGGATGGGAGGAAAGGTATCTCGCAAAGATTTCAAACGGTATTCAATTGACCGTTCTCTATCTGAGAGTGGGCTAGTTTATTGTTCAAACTATTATATTGTCGGTTACAAAATACAGATACAGTTGCCGTTGAGACTATATTTCAAAGCGCAAGACCAGAACGATTAGAAGTTAGGTACTTCCTGCCTGTCCGAGGCAGAAGGGCTATATGCAGATTACGGCTGACAACTATGACTCTCTAATTACGACTAATACGACTACTGACTTGGCGGTTTTTTGACAGCCATATTTTTCCCCCGTGATTCTAGTATGAAAAAGTACTGGACCAATCGACGCAAAGCATTCTGGCCTGAACTGAATTCAACCAATCACAGCGAAGCCGTCGCGAATGAGTCGGTTACATGATTTTATAACATTTTTAATGCATTTATTCGCGTTATATTCATCGTTTAGGTCTTATTATCATTGATTGAGGTGATGAATAAGATCGTCCGAGAGAGTTCTGATACCCTACAACATCATGCGGTATCACTGTAAAGTATATTTTCAATATTTGAAGTCGTTGGAAAGTTACTGCAGTTAGACGACACTTGTTTGGAGGCATTGAGTTACATGAGAACTTTCAATACACTTCATGAAACAAACCAACATTAAAGCAAGAGCAAAAGTAGCAGCTTCAAAGTACTTAACATAGAAAGAAGAACAAATTATCTATAGATTTAGCATAGCAGATTAATGGGAAGTAAAGATTTTATATTTTAAATCGTATTTGAACTTTCAAACGCGTTTTTCTCAAAACTGTGTTTTCCTAACTGGTCTCTATGGCAATATCTCAAGAACGGGTTGACCAATTGCTTTTAAATTTTAGTGGTAGATAAAAAACATGTTTTTCATCGTTTGACTTAGGATAATAAAAAAAATCTCAGCCGTTTTGTTTTTACGTAACAAAATAGTCTAAGAAAATCATGAAATTTTACATTTTTTTTCAAAAACTTGCCAATTGTTCAATTTTCCTAATTATCAAAAGATCCCAGTTCAAACGATTTTCACGGCTTGTCTCGCACGTTTCTTGGGACGGGCACTAGAAATGTGTACAGATCAGATAGGCGATCGACGCTTTGGCCACCCCTGACTTATATTAAGATAGATCACTACAGGAACTGACTCATTCGAACTCATTACCGGGATTTCCATCTAATTATGGTTGACAGTAGAGACTCCAATTCGAGTATCGAGTACTCGATACTCGAGTATACTCGTCCATTTTTCATGTACTCGATACTCGAGTAATACTCGTTCGTCGCTTATGAACATCTCTTTCCAAATTTTATTTACTTATTTAAACAAATATACACAATATTTTACCATTGCATTGCCGAACCCGTGGATTTTGCAATCAGGTAATATTTTTTTAAACGGTCTTCCGTTTTGTTGGCTTTAACTTTATGATGACGAGATTTTATGTCAAGAATATTTTGGTACATCTGAACCTACTCGAGTATACTCGAGTACTCGAGTATTTTTACATTTTTATACTCGATACTCGAGTAGTTGAGATGACGAGTAATTGGAGTCCCTAGTTGACAGACATGTAGATTTATTTATTTTTATTAAATTCACTTAATTTTGGGCTTTCACTTTGTTAATGTTAATTCATAATTAATTGATTTTTGATGTGTTAGTTTTGCATTGCTAAGAGGACCTGAACATTTCATTTTTAGTCTATTATTCTTGTAATTCGCTTTAATTTATTTGCTTAGTTGTTTTACCAATTGTTTGTCATACCTTGTTTTCATCCTTAACTTTTGCATAAATACCACTGTTTTATTGTATTCCTTATCAGTTGATAATGCTCGCCATGAGCGAAACCGGTCCTGATGAAATAAATCTCTTGTGGAAAAAGTACTAAAAATGTGTTATTATTTTTATTATTAAGATAGATATTTAAGGTAGTGATGGTCGACTGTTTTACGCTCCGCTGGGAAAAGTAAACATGGTCACACGATAGCAACTTTTTCATTATATTCAATTGTATTTGATAAATATCATAGAACCGCTTGACTTCAAAGAAAATCCTTTCAAAGGTTTTAATAAATGAAACTAGTTGATAGTTTTATTCCCAAAGGCACATTTCAGAGCTCTGAAATAAATTGAGACTACCGAAGCAATTTTCCCAAAAAAAAAATAGAAAAAACAGGCCAGGCCCGCAGCTAAAATTTGACTGTGTTTTTTGCTCATCTGCTCAAATCTCATTGAATGCGATTTCGTAAATTGATAATCCAACGATGTACGGGTTCGTGTGCGAAAACGCAGATGTCTGTGATATTTAAATTCCCCACCACTTATCGTATCCCAATCTTGAGCACTGAATCTTGAGAACCTATAATAAAGGATTTCGACTACAGGTGCTTGATGGAATTTCAATATCAAATTTGAATTGTTTGAATATTGTACTTTTCCATGAGTTTTGTCGCTAATGACCCGGGTTTCGCCTTTCGGAATCTTTAGGCATTTCAAGTGCACGGATGTACTTGGCGACGAGTATCTAATTGGAATTGGAGGCTCTAATAGGTACATTATTAAACTGTTAATAAAGTTAAAGCTGTTAACTAATTTAAAGGCATTTATGATATATTGAGAAGTAACACATACTGGACAAAAAAAACTCCCCTTTAAAAAAGTTTCCCTTCTCAAAATAATTAATGAGTAGCTTAAAGAATAAGTAATGTTTTCATCTCTTTCAATCAAAACTATTAAATCCTGAAAGCAGGGTGTAGAGGAAACGACTAATCCTTTCTTCACCTTTTACCGTCTACCTACTTCTAATCTGAAGAAAAATTTGAGCGGCCGACTAAATGGCAGAAATCTTATATATAAAACAGAAACGGGGGATGTATGTCTGTAATTCCCTTTTGCATTGTTAGTTGCAAGTTCAAACAAACGAATTGATTTTGCTCGCAAAAGTTTCGACGGTAAATTTGTTTCGTGATCAATGTGTGTGTAGAGACTCCAATTACTCGAGTATCGAGTAGTACATATATAAAACCGAAACGGCGTATGTATGTCTGTGGGTCTGTAATTCCCTTTTGCATTGTTGGTCATTAAGTTGCCATAAAAACGAATATGAAAGAAAATATGTTTGATTTTTTATCGGCGCAGACATTTAGTCAAAATGTAATAAATTAGTCTTCTACTGAACTTTTCCCGGCTTTTATTAATATAATAATGTTTTTATTTACGTGAAGGTATTATTTGACATTTCTTTGACAGCAAATTAGATTTTTTCCTTGAATTTGGACATTTTAATGGGCGAGAATGGGGCTGTCAATATATGAAAGGGGCTGTGTCAATGCCAGTCTGAAATGTTCATTTTAATTCCATTTTAATTGACCTAGACTTTTGAATTTTGAAAAAAGTTGTTTCAACTTGGCCCGTTTGAATTTACGCGCCGAGCTGAACATAACCCCAAACTGGTCCGAGCAAAGCCGGGTTCGAATTTTTGTATACTATAATTAAAATGTTGAAAACCTCTTAGCAATGCAAGCTATTCCATCGAAAATTAATTAAGTATGAATGATCATTAACAAATTAAAAACCAAAATATGTGCATTTATTTATTAACCTTTTAGGTGCGGAATGCCAATATATCGGCATATCATTTCATGTGTCATAATTTTTGAATTATCTGTTAAAAAATTAATAGGGTTAGTCTCGATTTTTATCGAAAATTGTATACCAAACATAATCAAAGCTGTACGCCAAAGTGGGAAAATTAGTTCAAAATACCACAACAAGAAACTTGTAAAGTTAATATAAAATTTAAAATATCTTTGATTATTCTACGTATTGTGTTACTAAGAGACGTTTTAGGAATTACTATCGCAAATATGAAAGCAAGATTGATTATATAATATATTAAAATGATAAATTACAAAATGGAGTTTGGGATATTGTCTTTTTACGGGAAGCAAACTGGGGTAATAGAATCAAAGGAAAGCAAACAAATAATTATACTACTAGTCCCACGGCTCTCCTACTCTCTCAAAACCCCCCAGTGGGCCTGGAGGCACACTTTTGGAACCAGTGCTGTACACTTACGTGTAAAAATAAGTTGGAAATACCACAATACAAACCTTGTAAAGTACTTTCACAGGAAAAAAAAATGTTTTTTTTTCGTTGAAGTCGTGCTGATATCCCAGAAAAAGTTTAAGTATAAATTCAAGGAAGAAGGCACTCAGCACAGAGGCTTTGAACTGTACTAAAAGCTCTCGTGCAATTCTCAAGACACTGCGTTACCTTACTTTGAAAAGGTTATAATTGACGCTGTTGCCTTAAATCATACATGGGCAACCACCGGCCCGCCGAGCTATTTTGTTCGGCCCTAATTCATCTCGGGTAAGTAATAGAGCCGACATCCAAAACAAAGACTCCACATTCACTATATTTGCTCGTCCAATGGATGCAGATGTAAATAATGTGCCAGCAAATTAATAGTTCGATCTAATTTAGCTTCAGGGGGATTTAGTGCTAAAATCACAATTTAAAAACATTGCTTTGACGGATTTTTATAAATTATATTTGATGGAGTTTTGCTATATACAATTTTTTTTTTTTTCCATATCCGCTCCCTATTCGGAGCATATGGCCGCCACACGGTGCCTCCAAGATTCTCTGTCTCCCGCCAACCTCCTCGCATCTTCCCAGGTCATCCCGGCGTCCCTTAGCTCCCCTGAGTACATCCTATGGATGGTCATCAGAGGCCTTCCACGGCGTCGGGACCCATCAGGTTGATAGAAGAGGCAGGCAGGATTCAGGCTCCCCTGGGGCATCCGCAGCACATGTCCAAGCCAGGTCCATCGTCGCCTTTTAATTTTGGACGTAATAAATGGCTGGTTTGTCCGCTCTCTTACCTCCGTATTCCTGACAAAGTCAAACCACTGTACTCCTAGTATTCGCCGCAAGCATCTGTTTTCAAAGCACAGTATACGGTTACCCTGTGCTTTTGTGATGTGCCATGACTCGCAACCGTAAAGCAGAACAGTCAGTATGCATGCGTTGAACAAGTGGCACTTGGTTCTGACCGAGTACAGCCGTGAGTCCCAGACTTTCCGCATTGAATTAAATGTTGCTCCAGCTATCCCTAATCGGATCGCGAGCTCATTACGCGGGTTGCCATCTCCCGTGATGTGTACTCCCAAGTACCTAAAACCATCGACTCTCTCGATTTCTTGCCCCGCACTCAACAGAGAGTAGTCTGGATCTGAGACAACAAATTTACGCGCATATATTCTATGCGATTATCCTTAAGCGATATAAACGCCAATATTGATAGTCTCGGAATTCAAGTACAAGGCAAATCAGTTTATAATATTAATATTATGTAGTTCATTATATAAATTAAAAAAAAGATTAGAAGGAGGAGTAGCAACGTGTTTTATTTTAATTAATTATTACATTATTATGTTTAGTAATTTGGTCCGGCCCTTGACTCGGAGACTGAATGATAATTTCGCCCGAAACGTAGAAAAGGTTACCCATGCCTGCCTTAAATGGTCCTTTGCTCGGAAAAGCTTGTATTTACTGCATTCTATCATATATAAAGATGGCTTAAAGAGAAAATTTGCTACCTCCGTTTTTGTCTATTGTGCAGTAGAGGGTAAAAACTAATTATTTTAAGAATGTAAAATTAAGTCACGATTTATTGGAACCAACGATGAAAACAACGAATAAATGACAGGTGACAACACAAAATGGCGCAGTTTGATAATTAGAAGTGTAGATTTAAGAACGACAATGGTTTTTCCGATGCACCTAAATAAGTTTTGGTTATAAAAAATTTACGAGACACACATTCCATGAAATTTAACAAATTATCCTGGTTGAATAACGGAGTTAGCAGAATTTCAGCACTGTATCTGCACCCATTTTTTTTTACTGCAATCAATCAGTTAGGTTGGGTGATTACTCTATTAATTGGGAATAATGTTAATAAAGGCGAGCATCCTGTCCTGTTAAGAATATTATTTAATAATATATCTTTTTTATTAAGAGTTTTATTTATTTCTAAAAATTCTAGACTATTCCTAGACTATTCATCTTTAAGCCTTTTTTATTTACTCGGAGGAGTATTTCTACATTACTAGTCTGATTACAATTATGGTCATTTTCCATTAAATGATTGGCAAACTCAGAAAAATTATTACTCTTTAGACATCTTATATGTTTTTTAATTCCAATATTAAAGTTTCAACCTGTCTGTCTAACATAAGAAGCTGGACAGTCTCCACAAGAGAGTCGATAGATACCACTCTGTGACGATGAATCTACGCGATCTTTTTATAGTTTAAAAGTTTGTAATGTTTAACGTCATTAGAAATATATTTATTTCTTTGCTTTGTTTCGATTCTATAACCCTCTCTTGCGTCCCTTATAAAGGAAAAATCCCAATCTGATTGATTGCACCTTATTAGTATCATTATGTTATTGCATTGTTTTGATTCTATCACCCCCTTCCTTGTTTCTTTTAGAAAGAAAAAAACCCGTAATCCATTTTGTAATTTCATAATTTAAAATGTTAGAATTTATCTTGCTTCATTACTCAAGCAAACTTTGCTATAGTAAGTCTGAAGATGCCTCTGAAAGAGGCGAAGCACGTGTCACAGTTAGTTACACAATACGTGGAATAATCAAAGTTATTTTAAATTTTATATTACTAAGTATTCATTGTATTTTTTACTATTCATCTTTAATTCTTTACGGTGACTATAATACTTTCTCTCAGATCACAAAACCAAACCACATAAATGATTGGCCAAAATTGAAAAAGACGTGCTTATGTTGAATGCCTGTGTATCCATAATTGTTAAGCCCTTATAAACTTCTCTTTTATTGCAGTAAAATTAAAAACAATCATGTTTTTTTTTGTAAATAAGTACCGTAAAACAGAGTGAATAGACACTCATTTAGTATAGAGGTTCATATATTCCAATCACTACAATCTGTTGTTTTGTCTCTATTCACCCCAATTCAATGTGAATAGAGACGTCGAGCAAAATTGACTGTGTCTTAATAACGATAGAGAATATTTTTAAAATGTTGTTATGGATTTGTAGTAGCGTGTAGATAAGCGCTCAAGCTCACAGTTTTGATTACACCAGTCTGCCATGAACATCAACACGAACTGCTTGTCCAATCATGCACGACTTAAAATATGAATAATTATAAGAAAACTATCGATTTTAGTATACATATTTAATAGGACGATGTATAAAGAAACGTTAGAGCATACTATAACATTTTTTTAATGCAATCATAGGACCATAGAACAAGTTTCAAACCTAAGAATATTTGAATCATGTGGCGCAGGTATGAAGATACATAGTCGTAAAGGGTAAAAAGCAGGGCTGTGGAGTCGGTCTAAAAAAGTCCGACTCCAGCATTTACCAAAACTACGAATCCGACTCCGACTCCGACTAAAAAAAGGGTAATATCGTCACTTGTTTCCCCTAATTTTCCTATTTATGTGTATTCAATTCAATATCAACCCTATCAATGCGGCCAAAAGTCAAATTTGACATATTAAATGCAAAAATAAAACTTTTCAAAATTTCCGACTCCGAGTACGACTCCGGCCAAAACGCCGCGACGACTCCGACTCCGACTCCACAGCCCTGGTAAAAAGTGTCTATTCGCCCCGTTTTACGGTACTGGAAACTGATTAATTGAATGTAGGTAGTATTGTTTTGGGAAAATTTGTTTCTATAGTATATTCATCATGTTACGTATTTGTAAAGCCTGTTAGGAACGAATTAATGTCTAATATAAAGGTTCCAATGTATGTAAATATGGTTAGGTTGTCCTTCTAGAAATCACATAGCATTTACGATGAATTAAGGTACGAAAACACATCCTTAATAATAACAGTAGGCGGTATGTATTATTTAGGCATTTATAGGACTTTAATACTATGAAATATACCAGGGGTGGCCAAAGCGTCGATCGCGTAGCGATTTTTAGTCAATCGCCTATCTGATCTGCGTTGTTCCCAACCACCACCCCCCACGGCCGTACGTTCTGGTTTCAGCAGACGTGTCCCGTGGCGTAACAACGTGAAGCGTATCTGTTCAGTTTTGATCGCAGGAATTGTCCGAGAGCAGAAGCTCAAGAACTTGGAGGCTTGCACTTAAGTGTGCTGACTGTCTCTATTATTTAAGTTTAAAATATTAAAAATGCAAAACAGTGAAATGACTCTAGTTTCCGATCGAGAAGCGGGGGGACTATACGAATAGGTCCGCTCTGTTGCCGTACGACGCCGAAAATTTGCTGAAGGCCGCGTAATTCAATTTACTAGCCACCAAGTCCGCATGTCCCGTGGGTCCGACAGAAGGTCTTACCACCTTGAGCAACTCTTCTCTTTCTCCCGACATTAATGGACAGTCCCACAGTATGTGGTCAACATCCTGTATTTCGCCGCATTTGCATGTCAGCCCATCTACCCTCCGGCCAAGCTGGAAGAGCTTGGCAGCGAAACCACCATGGCCAGATATGAACTGGCTGGTCCAATGATTAACAAAAAGTCCTATCTGATTTGTACAAATGTCTTGTGTCCGTCGTGCAAGAAGCGTGCGAGACAAGTCGTGTGACAGGGACAGCACGCTAAAATCTCGAAGCTAGCCGATTATCGACGAAAATCTCTTTCCGAAACCCGGGTCAAAGTAAGGTTGGCAATCAGATTAGTATATGCTTTAAATTGTTTTGTCGGTTCCTGTGGTCTAGTGGCAAGAGCTTTGTCCTAGCGATCAGGGGACCTGAGTTCAATTCTCGGCAAGGTTAGATTTTTTCAATTGAAAAAAAGAGATCTTGGGCTGGGTGTGTGTTATTTATAGTTGATTTTGTGCACAACTGATTCATTATTTATCATCGAGTTAATCTCGTATGACTTTCACAATTAAGAATATTTGGCGCATTGGCGTAAGCTGTAATGCCAAATATTTTTTTAAATTATACATGTTACATACTTAATCGCTTTTGGCTCTCAGTTTTAAAATATAATTTAACTTTCGAAAAACATACCCCAATGGTATGGTTTTATTCAGATAAATTATATCGCACTATTAACAGCGTGTACCATCGATCATAAATATTATTTACGTTTGAATGACGAAATTTGATTTGAATAGAAGCCATCCATATCTATGGAGGGAAAAATATTTATAGGTGATTTGATGGAATAATGCAAATAAAAGGGCAAAATTTATTGTTAACCCTCGAAAGACGGTCCCTGAAAAATAACGTGTGATCCGAAGGGGGGGACTTAAAATAACCCCCAGTGGTATTGCTTTATTGGCATAGACTGCTTAAAAAAATGTCATAGTATGCTCTAACGTATCTTTATACATCGTCCTATTAAATATGCATATGTATACTAAAATCGATATTTTTCTTATAATTATTCATATTTTAAGTCGTGCATGAGTGGACAAGCAGTTCGTGTTGATGTTCATGGCAGACTGGCGTAATCAAAACTGTAAGCTTGAGCGCTTATCTACACCCTTAAATGTAAAACGCATTCATTTAATTTGAAACGTTCGTTTGAACGAGGCGCGATCGAGATAAGATAACATTATACTATCGCGAATGGGCAGTGAAGTTTGAATCAAGGCAATTTGTAGCGACTATATAAATGGTTTTCGGCCTATAAAAATCCGACTTATTTTCTTTTTTTTGCGACGAAACTAGTTGTACGAAAAAGCCATGATTTATGAATATTAAAAGTTTACACATTGTATAACTAATATTAAGATAAATTGGCAATGGTGATCGACTGTCTCACCCACCGCACAGCAAAAGTTAAGAGGCATTTGTAGGTCTTAATTACTATGAAATATACCAGGGGTGGCAAGACTTTTTTGCCCGCGGTTGACTTTTGTTTGAAATTATTGGCAGCGATCGACCAACATCAAAAGAAGTAATTTAAAGCCTATATTAATCTAATTGCCAACCCTTGTTTGACCCGGGCTTTAGAAAGAAATTTTCGTCGATAATTGGCTATCTTCGAGATTTTAGCGAACTGTCTCTGTCACACGACTTGTCTTGCACGCTTCTTGGGACGGGCACGAGAAATTTGTATAGATCAGATAGGCGATCAACGCTTTGGCCACCCCTGAAATATAGCAACGACATTCTTTTTTACTTAGACGCCATTGGCGCTCAATTTTAAATTATAATTTATTATCTCTCTGTAGTGTTTTCTACTCTTTACGCGATTTAATGTTACTTGTATAATTTGTCAATAAAAAGGTTTATTGGAACCTGTTTTATCAACAAGGCCGTGCTCTAATTAAAATGTTGTAATCATATAATTTATCTTTTAGTATCTGGAATCAAGTAATTATATTATATCGAACATATCACTTAACCTGTTACCAGCTACGACTCAAAAATAGGACAATATAGGACAGTGGTGCACAAGCTTTTTGAGAGAAGGGCCAATTTATTCATTTAAAATTTTTCGCGGGTCGCAAAGGGTAAAAGTGAAGAAAAATATTGATATATTATATACTAGATGAGATATAAATTTTATTTTTAATTTAATAATTAAATAATTTTATCAGTAACTTAGATCCTTCTCCGTTCCACATTACGTGCAGATTTGCACGATTGAACAGAGATTTCTGACACTGTATACTGGCAGCAAGCATTTTGATGTCGGGTTCAATGTTTGTGGTTGCTATCCTCAGTACAGCACTGAGATTATCATTGTTCAAGCGGTTTCTGTGTTGAGACTTATTTAGTTTTAATATGGAAAATGCTCGCTCGCAAATGTAGGTGCTTCCAAAAATACTTGCACAATGCGCAGCCTTTTTAGGTAGGGTAAGAAACGGCAACAAAATAAATGATATTTAATTTTTAATATTTAGAGAAAATATCTTTGTTGACAGCTGTCAAATTAACGTAAATACTAGTGATTTATTCAATGGCCGCGGCGCTAGTAGTATCTACCGCCCATTGGACCATTTGTCATATGACATCACTTTGCACCAATAGAAACGCTATTCGATCTCCAAAAAAATTCTGACAGATGTCAAAATAAATATGTCCAAATACTATTAAATATTACCAATTTCGATTAAATTCTGCCCAATGATATTTAAATTCTGATCAATTTGTTTAAATACTGACCATTCATAATTTATTCTGCCCTCTGTATTCTAACCAATACATTATGACCATTCAATATACATTCAGACCACTGTAATAAAGATTCTGACCATCTTATTATAAATTCAGACCACAACTGTATTACTATTATGACCGTTAAAATATGAGCCGTAAGAAACTGCTCTTCGGGGAGATATTTGTAAAAACTCTGCTGATCGCCTTCCTAATATTTCGATCTCAATTGGTCGTTGTCCTGCAAATCGATCAACTCTGGTTGCAATGATGAATCGGCCTCATTGATGGATACTGAGAAGGGGTTGGTTTTTTTATATACCGTTGCTACTGCATAATTTGTTCAAATATCGAATATTATTTTTTATCATATTTAATGAAAAAATTTGTCAATGAAGTATTTGTTATTTTGGGCAGCAAAAAAATCCATTTCGGGTGGCATGCGGCTCACGGGCCGCATTTTTGCAACACTGATATAGGACAATACCTTAAAACTTCTAACGTTATTTAAGGGCTTAGATGTCTTTGATCCCTTATGAAAGCAATCCCATGTTAATTACCATAATACATGGCTTTTAGAGCGTATTTACGAATCCTCGATAAGTATTGTCACACACAGTTTATAATATTATGTCAATTTTGCACCCCGATTGGCTATCATAAAATGTTTTTTTCTTATGATTGTATGGATAATTTATATTTATCAATTTGTTTGATGCACACATACATGCAAAAAAATATTTACTTTAATAAAGTGAATATTTTATCTGTTGATTATCTTTTAAGAAAACAATTAAAACGAAAAGTTTATATTCATTTTGTGAGCCTTAAGAGATCTCGGATACATATTTGATGTGATAATTTGAGAAACATTATTTTTTGACGCATTAAACATAGTTGCCCACCGGTGTGTCGTTAGCTTAAGAACGGTTAAGAGATATAATGTGTTATTGATTGCAATGAAATTTCATTTTGACTGGCAGAAATACCACATAAAGAATCCGGTTTTAAAAAACTTTACAGTATATAGGCATAAAACCACCATCACATCATATTTATCATGGAAATATCCATCTTACATTTTATTGAAATGATATGTCATTGTTTTAAATAGTTTCATATATTTAATTAGTTAAATATGAAAGTATTTATTTCTAAAGGGTCTTTTTATAAACACGCTTAGTTTTGAAATGTAAATAAAACAAGTTGTTTGTGAGATTTCGACTAAATTTTAATTTCATTTGTAAGTATATTTTACGGCATTAAATATGGAATATAGCATCAAATGTCTGCCAATATCCATTCATTATAAAATGGGCCATGTCGCTAATGTTGACTTTTTTGACAAATTTGGGTAAACTTCCAACTGCTCCAGAACCCAATCAGGCGTTGTCTGCGGTCGTTTACCTGAAGTTCCTTGGTTAGTTGGATTTTATACGGGTGCAGACATAAGGCCCGATTCAAAATTCGCCAAGTTGAAGTCGCAGAAAAGCCAAGTTCTTGTGAACAACAAGAAATAAGCTGCCTTGGGTTTTTCTGTACACTTTCACACACAGCAGCAATGTTTTCACCAGATATTGTATTTTGATGACGTACAGGTAGGTGTTGGCCGACTATTTACCAAACTGGTTGACTCAAATTTGGCCACTAAACAATGAATAATCTACTCAGCAGGACAAAGTAACATATTTTGAGCGTCCCTATTGAAATACCCTAAACAAGAAATGTAAGATATTTTAATAATAATAATTCTTAAATATTAATACATATGTATTAAATGTAAAAAAAAAAAAAATTGATTAATCGATTCGAAAGATTGATATTTTTGCCTAAAATGACAGTTTGGTCGGAAAAGCTTGTATTAACCGCATTCTATTATATCTACAGTTGAATAACGAAGTTAGTAGAGAATAATATAAAATTTAAAATAACTTTGATTTTTTCACGTTTTGTGCCACTAGCTGTGACACGTGTTTCGCCTCTTTCAGAGGCATCTTCAGACTTACTATCGCAAAGTTTGCTTAAGTAATGAAGCAAGATTGATTCTAACATTTTAAATTATGAAATTACAAAATGGATTACGGGTTTTTTTCCTTCTAAAGGAAACAAGGAAGGGGTGATAGAATCAAAGCAATTCAATCAGATAATGATACTAATGAGGTGCGATTAATCATAATGGGGTTTTTCCCTTATAAGGGAAGCAAGAGAGGGAGTTATAGAATCGAAACAAAGCAAACAAATAAACATATTTCTAATGACGTTAAACATTACAAACTTTTAAACTATAAACTAATGAGCTGCAATCAATCAGATAGGCTAGTGATTACTCTATTAATTGGAAACAATGTAAGTAATGGCGAGCAACCTGTCCTATTGAAAATATTATTTAAGAATATTTCTTTTTAATTAAGAGTTTTATTTATTTCTAAAAATTCTAGACTATTCATCTTTAAGCCTTAGAGTTCAAGTTAGTAGAGTTTCATTGCATCTGCGCACTTTTTTTACTAAATTTATTTGACAAATTTCTAAGATTGTCATAAATATATCCATCTTTCGATCCTTAAGATCATTATTTCTCAGAAAGCGTCGTGAAAAAATATGCTTGAAACAAGTAATTTTAATTATTTGTACTTGCTCATTGTTACATGTGAATTTTAATCAATTAAAACTTCAAACGCTCATATCTCAAAACAGTGTCAAAGGCAGTTAGAATCTTTTCAAAGTAAGGCGTCGAACTCTATCACAGAACTGACGAGATGAATCCGTGATAACTCGGCACAAGTCAAGTCGGCACATGACAGGTTGACAAAAAGAATATTTCCTTTTTGTAATACAGTGAAAAAATGTATTTAAGCTCTACGAAAATAATATATTGCTGATGGCTATTTCATAATAATGCTTGAATTGTAACATATTGATATAAGTTTTTCTAAATGAAAGCAAATCTGGGTTTTTAGTGAGTGGTAATTTACGTACATTAGTTTTACATCAAGATGATTTTAGTAAAATGGCATTAGCGATCTGTAATGATCTGAGTATTGATGTTGGAATAATGTTTCTTTTCTCATCAAAAATGTCATTGGAAACCTATCATCAGGTTTCTTTTAAATTCTAATTGTTCTATTGCATTTATCTGAGGGCCAAATAATTATGATCAATTAATCGTAATTCTGTACTAGGAGCTAGATATGGTCATGGCTGGCTATGTTAGATTGTAATAACGACATGATTTTTCATAATCTGGCATGCAAATTTTACGTAATAATGTAGACATTCACTTCCCTAGTGTGCCAGAAGGTGTTTTCTTCCATAAAACACCCCTTTCGTGCAGTATTTTGACGAAGATCGAATAAAAATAGGAGCGTAATTTAAAATAACTTTGATTATTCCACGTATTGTGTAACTAACTGTGACACGTGTTTCGCCTCTTTCAGAGGCATCTTCACCCCCTTCCTTGTTTCCTTTAGAAGGAAAAAACCCCGTAATCCATTTTGTAATTTCATAATTTAAAATGTTAAAATGTTAGAATTTATCTTGCTTCATTACTTAAGCAAACTTTGCGATAGTAAGTCTGAAGATGCCTCTGAAAGAGGCGAAACACGTGTCACAGTTAGTTACACAATACGTGGAATAATCAAAGTTATTTTAAATTTTATATTAAAATGAACTTCCACAAAGTTACCGCCGAAACCATCGAAAATATTAAAAATAGGAGCGGTTTGTCAAGTTGTCTAGGTGCTGAATTGTCTATGTGCCAACTTGTCATGTGTCGACGTGCCATGTGCCGACTTGACTTGTGCCGATTGGTCAGGTCACTGACGAGATAACTACATTAAAAATAAATCCAAAGGAATGATTAAGTATTTTAATATAGGAATTAAAAAAAATAACACACGAAGCCCTTATTTTATGATAAGAATATTCTCCTCGCAAAAAGCACGGAATATTTAATTAAAATTCGTAATAAAATAAACGCTTGTTTACAACTCTCGTAGAAACTTTTTGATTGCGTACCTACCACTATGGCATAAAAAGTAAATACATTACGTGTAACTTCAATATGGCAATATGCGAAAAGCTTAAAATATTTATTTACATTACTAACGAGCAGAAATCTGGAGTGAAAGTATTGTATAATGTATATGTCTAGTCAATGGACCTTCCACGTGTCGACTTTTGTATCCCCCGAGGAATCACACTTTAGAGACTTAAGGTAAATGTAACAGTAGTTGACCGCTTAAGAGACAATTTCAACAAAAATAAGGATTAAGGTTTAGCATTTTACCGAATGATGGCAAAGCAAGTATACTCATATTGGATCATATATCTTAATTAATATTATGTTACAAAAATTACGAAAGGGCTTGCTTAAAAAAAGCTGTGTTAAATTATTTAAAGCCATGTTCCTGTTTCAGTAGTTTACCATGTCTAATCAGGGGGCTTTATAGTAAACTTTCTGTCAGATTATCCACAGGGCTTTCTGTCACACCACTCTTGGTTGAATCAAGTAGCAATTGGTGGTTCAGGAACAAGGTACACACCGTTTCTAGATTGATCACTTAAGAAATTTGAAATAATACACTTTCCTCACTAGGTGTAGTTTTCAAATGGCCACCCTGGCACTCCATTGACTCTATGGTGATGTGTTAGTGGCTCATTCCGACCACAGATGCCTAAACTTGTCTGAACTTAAAATTTAGAGCAATCCCGCATCTGCATCTCTTAGTTTGGGCTATTTCATTGTCAAAAGATCAGCTACTGGCACAATGTCAACTACTGGCACATTTACCTTATGTGCTGAATTACACGAATTATTTACCGTAATTCAAATTAAGTGCTTTTTTTATTTGGGCGATTGACTCGTACTATCTGTAGTAGGGACACTAATTACTCGACATCTCATTTACTCGAGTATCGAGTAGTAAAATTTAAAATTACTCGTATATACTCGAGTAGGTTCGGATGTACCAAAATATATAGTATTCATTTGAATTTGTGTAACCCCCCTCCTTGCTTCCCGTAAAAAGGATAAATTCCAAACTTCATTTTGTAATATTTTCGATGGTTTCGGCGGTAACTTTGTGGAAGTTCATTTTAATATAAAATTTAAAATAACTTTAACTATTGATTGTAAGTCTGAAGATGCCTCTGAAAGAGGCGAAACACATGTCACAGATAGTTACACAATACGTGGAATAATCAAAGTTATTTTAAATTTTATATTGAAGAAACTTATTTAGTGTCATGAATACATTTATTTAAAATTATAATATATATATAAGATATTTTTTTTACCATGTCCGCTCCCAACTTGGAGCATATGAACTCCTCACGGAGTTTATCTCAACATATATTTTTTCTAGGAGAACTGCTGGTTACTCAACCTATCTTTTTTCGAAGAGGGTAAGGATGAAATGGATACGAGGACTAAGACAGGACTAGTGATTAGCTAATTGCTGTCACTATGCGTCACTCTTTGTGTTCGGAAATGTGGGAAGTGATTTTCAACAACGCAAACATCCATGCCTTTGAACAGATATATCGACTGAAAAATCCGCTCTTACCGGGAATCGATTCTGGGCGGCCCGGCACGCAAGCCAACAACGTTGACACTGCGCCACGGACCGGACCATATAAATATTTCAACAATAATAGAGAATTCGACGTCTCAAATTTTAAATTTGGTTCGAAGTTTTGTTTTTTATAATTACTGCAGACGAAAAAACTAGCGACGGTTATTACCAGGGCTGTGGAGTCGGAGTCGGAGTCGTGGGGTCGGGGCTTTTAGGCCGGAGTCGGAGTCGTCGCGGCGTTTTGGCCGGAGTCGTACTCAGAGTCGAAAATTTTGAAAGGCTTGAACTCTTTTATTTTTGCATATCATTTGTCAAATTTGGCTATTTGCCGGAATGTGAGGGTTTATATTTAATTGAATACATATAAATAGTGATACCGCATGATGTTGTAGGGTATCAGAACTCTCTCGGACGATATTATTTATCACCTCAATCAATTAAAATAAGACCTAAACGATTAATATAACGCGAATAAATGCATTAAAAATGTTATAAAATCATGTAACCGACTCATTCGCGACGGCTTCGCTATGATTGGTTGAATTCAGTTCAGGCCAGAATGCTTTGCGTCGATTGGTTGAGCACTTTTTCATACTAGAATCACGGGGGAAAAATATGGCTGTCAACCGCCAAGTCAGTAGTCGTACGAGTCGTAATTAGAGAGTCATAGTTGTCAGCCGTAATCTGCATATATCCCTTCTGCCTCGGACAGGCAGGAATTACCTAACTTCTAATCGTTCTGGTCTTACGCTTTGAAATATAGTCTCAACGGCAACTGTATCTGTATTTTGTAACCGACAGTATAATAGTTTGAACAATAAACTAGCCCACTCTCAGATAGAGTGCGGTCAGTTGAATACCGTTTGAAATCTTTGCGAGAGATACCTTTCCTCCCATCCTATCCCTAAGTTCTGTCTTCGAACGCCGTGGAAGGATGCTGTCTGACGCCAGTCAGATGGAGAAGGAACCCTGGTCGTCTCAATAGGAAAATTAGGAAAAAAAAAGTGACGATATTACCCTTTTTTTAGTCGGAGTCGTGTTTTTGGTCAATGTTGGAGTCGGAGAAAGAGTCGAGTTTTTGGTATGTAACATTTTTTTACCGACTCCACAGCCCTGATTATTACTATAACGAGTATTTCTCAAAGTACTCGAGTATCGAGTACTAAATACTCGAATTGGAATCTCTTATCTGTAGACATACTTTTACGATCCTTTGAAAGGGCGATAATTTTAAATATTTTATCGTAAATAGTAAAATCGTAATGAGAATTTCACAATATATGTTTCGTGGCATTTGTTTTCTGAATGAGATAAGGTTTATCATTTACCTTTTTTCATAACCTAAAGACATAAAAATAGGCCATTATCTCTTTACAGCAGTACAAAGTATGCAATCCGTTAAATGACAAATATTTTATGGTTGTATTTAAAATAATCATATTTTACTTAGCAGTGCAGACATCAGCCACATTTTTTTTATTTAACTGAAAAATACTTAAATATAAAATTAAAAAATATATATGTTACAGTGAAACTGTGAAAATATATTCTTCTCCAAGCTATCATTTCGTGTTTCGTACTCTGTATATTTCCTTAGTTTTAAGCAAGCTTGAATATGGATTATTAGATATTATTTGGGGTCCACATGAAAATAAATATATTTCGCAACTGGACCGAGTTCATAAAAAATTTCTGCGTTATTATTATTTCAAAAAATTCAATCTATTTCCTTTTGATAATTCTTTAATGGAATATTATCCAACCAAGTTTCTTTTGGGAATGCTTTCGTTTCACTCTCTTGAAGCTCGCAGATCGATTTCAATGTTGAAACATTTTACTCTTCTTCTTCGGGGCCGAGTTGATAACCCTGACATCCTTGAAACTTTAAGCTTGCATGCTCCCAGATTCTACCTACGTGGTCGTAGCCAAGGCCAATAAATGTTCTTTGTCAGAACTTGTTTGTCACGTAGGTCATTTGAGTCGCCAATCACAAGGGCTGTTCGGCTAATGAATGCACTGCCTGTTGATGTGGACATCTTCGGTAGTGAGCTTGGTTCTTTGTTTTTATATTTTTTCTTTTTATGTAATCAATATGTTTCTGTTCTGATCCATACATTTGTTAATTCTATATTTATTTTATTTTTTTCAATTTTGTGTAATACTTTTTGTGTTTTTTTTATTAATTGACAAATGCATGGCGCATTGGCGTCAGCTGTAATGCCATGTATTCTGTTTAATTTTTTTTACAATAAAATCATTGAAATTAAATTTGACCGCCCTATCTTCAGTCCTTATTATTATTATTATTTACTGTTGCACTTTCGTTACGGTATAGTACAATAAGCTGACAGCAGGTGGCGCGTGTGTCATTCCAAACGGACAAACAGCAAACGTACCAGCTAGTTACCTATAAAACATGTAATTTCCTTTTTAATGATATTCCAGAGCTGATAATACGTGACTTGTAAACTGACGATTTTATATTATTTAAATGTTTTTCTTTCTTCTGGGTTTCTCATTGCAATGACGGCATCTTTAGCTACTTCTTTAGCGGGTACATTCTTCAAAAAAACCCCGAACCATAAGCGTGCACGTCAAAACGTGTCACGTTAGGACCACAGAGATCTGCCAAACATGTGGAGGGGAAATTTTCTTAGGTGATTTTTTTACGCTTTATAGATTTCGTGAAATTGGCCGTAAAATTAGTGGCTTAGCATATCAAATGGTAAGGTACATCGGCTACATGCGTAAACGGCATGACATACATATATATATATTTAACCTCTATATTCTAGATTTGTGTTGAATATTATTGTGAACCGAGTCGAAGAGAAGAGATACAAGTATATGTTACAGTGAAACTGTATTCTCAGTTAAAATGTATTTTTCTCCAAGCTGTCATTGAAATCAAATTTGACCGCCCTATCTTCAACCCTGTGTTTGTCTGTTTTTTGTCTTTAGCTATCTTTTTTATGAAAGGGACCATTTGCTGATTTTGTTTCATTGAAGCAAATCAAAATTTTAGGCCGGCAAATCATCGACTTGGGCCAATAATTTCCCTGATCGTAACTAGTTATATCATGTTGTCATACAAATCTATTACTTGATACATTTTCACTGAGAATACAGTTTCACTGTATCATATATACAGTCAGTTCTCGACTTACGACGGGTTTACGTTCCACCACCTAGGTCGTAAGTCGAAATGGTCGTTAGTGGGATTTAATACAAAAAATAATTATATAATATGCATCAAAAGTGCCTGGTACCTCAGTGGCATATATTTCAGAATATGTACTATTAGTATTATAGTACAATATATATTCACTGTGTTTTTGATCAAATTGTACTAAACTACTCCCAACCACCACCCGCCACGGCCTTACATTCGGTATCAGCGATCGTGTCCCGTGGCGTAACAACGTTAAGCGTATCTGTTCTGTTTGCGAGTATGGAGTTGTCTCAAGAGCATTTGCCCAGGACTTGGAGGCCAAGGCACTCAAGTGTGCATTACTGACTCTAAATAATTAGCAAACCCTATACGCTACTGATTCTAGAAATGCTATTTAATGCTGTCATTAATGCAATCAACAAAGGCCGGTTACGGACCTATACGAATAGGTCCGTCCTTGCACCGTATGACGCCGCAAATTTGCTGAAGGCCAAATAATTATTTTTATTGGCTACCAAGTCGGCGTGGCCTACTGGCCCGACAGCTGGTTGGACCAACCTAAGTAAATCTTCCCGCTCAGAGGACATAAAAGGACAAATCCATAGAATGTGATCAGCATCCATTATATCGCCGCATCTACATGTCGGCCCATCTACCATCCGGCCAAGCCTGAAGAGCTTGGCAGCAAAACCACCATGGCCAGAAACAAACTGGCTGGTCCAATGATTCACAACCAGACCGCTGGTGATTTCCATGCGCCATTTAATGGTAGGAAAGAATTTATAAACCTGCCGCCCCTTCAGGGAGGCATCCCAGCGCTTTTGCCAGATGCGAAGTGCCAAATTGAAAGAAAAAAGAAAAAAGAAGCAAATTGTACTATGATATTATGAAGATACATCTCCAACTTCATTTTTTCTATTAAAATTCATATTATTATTACGTTTTAATAGTTTGTTCCATATACCATTCATACATGATGTCGTTACATTTGACAATCCTTCTGAGATATAATATAAAATTTAAAATAACTTTGATTATTCCACGTATTGTGTAACTAACTGTGACACGTGTTTCGCCTCTTTCAGAGGCATCTTCAAACTTACTATCGCAAAGTTTGCTTAAGTAATGAAGCAAGATAAATTCTAACATTTTAACATTTTAAATTATGAAATTACAAAATGGATTACGGGTTTTTTTCCTTCTAAAGGAAACAAGGAAGGGGGTGATAGAATCAAAACAATGCAATAACATAATGATACTAATAAGGTGCAATCAATCAATCAATTAGATTGGGATTTTTCCTTTTTAAGGGACGCAAGAGAGGGTTATAGAATCGAAACAAAGCAAACAAATATATTTCTAATGACGTTAAACATTAAAAACTAATAAACTATAAACTAATGAGCTGCAATCAATCAGTTAGGTTGGGTGATTACTCTATTGATGGGGAATAATGCTAATAAAGGCGAGCATCCTGTCCTGTTAAGAATATTATTTAATAATATATCTTTTTTATTAAGAGTTTTATTTATTTCTAAAAATTCTAGACTATTCATCTTTAAACCTTTTTTATTTACTCGGTGGAGTATTTCTACATTTCTAGTCTGATTAAAATTATGATCATTTTCTATTAAATGATTGGCAAACTCTAAGTTAAAAAATTATTACTCTTTAGACATCTTATATGTTCTTTAATTTTAATATTAAGTTAGTTTATAATATTAGGTTTATAATATTTAGTTAGTTTATAATATTAGTTTGTAATGTTAGGTAATAGTTTCTACCTGTCTGTCCAACATATGAAGCTGGACAGTCTCCACAAGAGGGTCGATAGATACCACTCTGTGACGATGAATCTACGCGATCTTTACTGTTCAATAAAAATTTTCCTAAATTATTTACTGTGTAAAACGCGGGTTCTATATTGTCTGGCAAAAACTTAACTATCTTTGACGAAATGTCTCCTAAAAAAATGATTCTACGCCAGTGTTTAATATTTTCGTTTGCTTTCTTCTCTCATGAAAAAATATTATTAACTATGAGTTATTTAACTTCTGAGAACTCTTCTGAGATATTTTTAATTGATTGAAAGCTTTTAATCGTTTTCCCTCATTGCGATCATTATCAACTGATAATAAATACATTCGTCGCTCTTCGGGATCGGAAAGGTGGGAAGGGATTTTCAACAACTCAAACACCCATGCCTTTATCGACTGAAAATAATCGCTCGTACCGGGAATCAATCACGTACGATCTGTCACGCAAGCCAACGCCGTTGACACAGCGTTGCAGACTGGACTTTTATATTGAGACGACCAGGGTTCCTTCTCCATCTGACTGGCATCAGACAGCATCCTTCCACGGCGTTCGGAGACGGAACTTTGGGATAGGATGGGAGGAAAGGTATCTCTCGCAAAGATTTCAAACGGTATTCAATTGACCGCACTTTATTTGAGAGCGGGCTAGTTTATTGTTCAAATTATTATATTGTCGGTTACAAAATACAGATACAGTTGCCGTTGAGACTATATTTCAAAGCGTAAGACCAGAACGATTAGAAGTTAGGTACTTCCTGCCTGTCCGAGGCAGAAGGGCTATATGCAGATTACGGCTGACAACTATGACTCTCTAATTACGACTAACACGACTACTGACTTGGCGGTTTTTTTGAAAGCCATATTTTTCCCCCGTGATTCTAGTATGAAAAAGTGCTCGACCAATCGACGCAAAGCATTCTGGCCTGAACTGAATTCAACCAATCACAGCGAAGCCGTCGCGAATGAGTCGGTTACATGATTTTATAACATTTTTAATGCATTTATTCGCGTTATATTAATCGTTTAGGTCTTATTATCATTGGTGAGGTGATAAATAAGATCGTCCGAGGGAGTTCTGATACCCTACAACATCATGCGGTATCAATATTTAGTTTGCCCTATAAAGGGTTAACCAATTGTATATAATAATGGAATTTTTATTTTTCCAGAACCGATTTCGTTATATTGTATCAACCGTATCTGTAAATAAAAAATTGAGTTTGTTGCGGTGTAGTGTATTTATGGTTTTCTTTTCCGTTTAATAACAGAATCGTGTTTTTCCTCCGCCAAATCAACCGGAAAATGCAAAAGAGCCTTGCGACCCCGCGATAAATATTTATTCAATATATTATAACCCGTAAAACGCAAATAAAATATTTCATTTGATTGAGAAAAAGCGATTCGAGGAAACGTGAAGATTTTATAAAAGTTTTACGATTGAATTTACCATTACAAATAAAAAATTGAACAAATTCCAAAGCATTTTATGATTTAATTATTAGTAATACAGTTTTATTTGACTTTCATTAAAGTTAAGGATTTCGACTGAAGGTGCTTGATGGAATTTCAATATCAAATTTTGTAATTTTCAATGAGTTTTGTTGCTAACGACCCGGGTTTCACCTTTCAGCATCTTCAGGCATTTCAAGTGCACGGATGTACTTGAACTAACAGTTCGAAAAAGGCAACAAAGGTGAAACCCGGGTCGTTAGTGACAAAACTCATGGAAAAGTACAAAATTACAATTTAATTAACCTTCGAAAGACTGTCCTTGAAAAATAGCTCGTAGGCCCGAAGGGGGTTTAAAAAAGACCCCAGTGGTATGGCCTTATTGGCATAGACTTCAATAAAAAAATGATTGACCCTAAACAACGATAAATACGGAAACGTCTCAAAACCAATAAATATATTTTATATTGAGGTAAATTATAAATAGGGAGGATAGATTATCGCCCGGTCTGTGGCGCAGTAGTCAACGTTGTTGAAATGCGTGCTGGACCGCTAGGGTTCAATTTCCGGTACGAGCAGACTTTTTCAGTCGATGAATCACTACGAAGGCATGGGGCTTTGTGTCGTTGACAATCCCTTTCCACTTTTCCTACCCCAAAAAGCGCATAGCGAGAGCGATTAGCTAACCACTTGTCCTGTCCGAGTTCTCGCAACTAAATTGAAGCAAAATAGACTATAATTAAAATGGTTAAATTATGGATTTATGGTCACGGGACAGTATCCCAATCCTCTCGAGCTAAGCCCAAAAAATTTATACGTACTGGCTTATAATTTTATGTTTTGACTTTACTCTTTGAGTTCTTGTGGATTATTATAAAATGTGGAATCAAAATGATTAAATCTGAAGAATATTACTGATTATTTTATGAGTTCTGAAAGAAGATTTTTTTTTTTTATATTAGCCTTTAGTAAAATTATTCTTTTTATTTTAAATAAATAATAAACTTATGTGACTGTCTCTATTTGTATAATATTATTATTTGTGTAGTTTGTGGTTGCATTTTTGCTCCTGTAAATGAAAACAACTCGATTCCATACTTATTGCAAAGTATTCTTTAGGATCTTCTATTATAATAAATTTAAAAATTAAGGACGAAACATTTCAAAAAAAATCGTAAGCCTTACATTCATTTCATTAATTGTGCTTATTTTTCATAAATTCTGTACCGTGACCATATATCCAAAATTTTACCTTAAAATGTTGAAGACCTCTAAGCAATGCAAGCTATTACATCAAAAGTCAATTAAGTCTGAATGATCATACTTAATTTTTATATTTTATTAAAATTTATACGCATTTTGACGCATAGTGACGGCGATTAGCTAAACGATAGTTTTCTCCTTGTCCTAGTATCCTTTCCACCCCAACTCTCTTCGGAAAATATAGGTTGAGCAATTGAGTAACAAACATTTCTCGTAGAAATATACATGTTGAGATAATCTCTGTGAGGAGTACATATTCTCCAAGCTGGGAGCGGACATGGTGAAAAAAATACATAATTAGGGAGAACTGCATATTGAGGTTCCAATGTTATTAATAAACATTGTTACTAAATAAAAAATATATCATTACCTTATATGTCGAAACTGTATTTTTATTTTGATTGATATAATGGAGCCGATAATACTCAACTTAAACTTATAAATTGATTATTTGTTTTTAATTCTCCTTTGACCCTCATTGCAATGAAGACATTTTTAGTTACTTCTTTACGGGGTACGTTCCTTAAAAATTGCCCGAACCATAAGCGTGAACTTCAAAACGTGTCACGCTGGGATCGCAGAGATCTGTCAAACATGTGGAGGGGAAATTTTCTTAGGTGATTTTTTTACGCTTTATAGATTTCGTGAAATTGGCCGTAAAATTAGTGGCTTTGAATATCAAGTGGTAGAGTATGTCGACAACATGCGTAAACGGCATTTAATATTTTTTTTTTGAATCTATATTCTATATATTGAATATTATTGTATACCGAGTCAAAGAGAAGAGATAAATTCAAATAATAAAACATTTTTAGTACTACGGAAAGAAAAATAGCAATGTATTTTAATTCTACATAAATTATTTTATATATTTGTTGATAGCTATTTCGGCTTACGCCTTCGTCAGAACTATGTTTAAAACGTGTATTAGAGATAGCTTATATACCCTTTGCTAGACAGGGTGCCTCCTACATAATCTCTTTCTGTTGAAACCATACCAACGTCACATGAAAGAATTTAAATAAGTTTGATTTATTGGTCTAAAGTAATGGTGGGAAACAATAATTTGGGTATTTTTGGGGTATTGATCGCGTGAAACCACTTTCTGCAATTTCTAAGTGCATCTATTTTAAATTGTTTTAGGTTTATTGTTTGTTAATGGTTTTAACAGAGGTGAGCTATTAATTGTGATCTGATCGTTAAGAATTTCATTGGACTGATTATATCTATTAATTTCAAGCTGTTCCAATGCATCCAGTTTTAGGCCCTTATTGCAGGAATGTAAACGAATCGGGACCGAATTCGGATTATGTGCTAATTCTATAAGGTGATTTGCATATTGTGAATCAGTTTTTCCATTGTTAAAGGATCTTACATGTTCGTTTGCGCGAATGGATATCTTCCTACCGGTCTGTCCGACATATACTAAATCACATGTACCGCAAGTCATCTTATATATACTTATAAAATAGTGTACATAAAACCACCAAAAGAAAATTTCAACCTGCGTAGTTCGTATTAGGGATTCTGAAGTCTCACTCAGTCTCAAGAACAGATGGTGCTCCAGCAATTATTGGGAAACACGAAAGTTTAGTAAAATTGATTGAAAATGAGACCTGCAAAGTTGGTGCGATCTTCGATGCAAAATTTTCATTGCATTATTCATCAGGAGAATTTAATTCCCTTAAAATTGTTTATGTCATGAAGGTGGTCATCAAATCAGTGAACTTTATTAAGTCGAAGGGATTAAATCACCGTCAGTTCCAAGAGTTTCTCAAGTCTTTCGATTCACAGTATAATGACGTAACATTTTATGCAGAAGTAAGATGGCTGACCCGTGCCAAAATGTTCAAAAGAGAAAATGCAATCATTCTTCGCAACCAAGTCGAGTTGTATCCCAGAATTTGAAGACAATGAGTGGTTTTTTTTTTGCTAACTTTTCATTTCTGGTCGATATAGGTGGCCACCTAAATGTTGTTAATACTCATCTACAAGGCAAAGATCAACTAATTATTAACGTGTTTAATCTTATTACGCATTCCAAATGAAACTTGGGCTTTGGGAACAACAGTTAAGGACATCTTCACTCATTTTCCTACATTGTTATTGCAGCCAGATATCACACAAATGGCGGCAGATAAATACGCTTCGTTTATATCCAAATAAAACCTGGAATTTGAAAACCGATTCCGAGATTTTAAAAAGCATCGTGTGCTTTTTGCTGCATTTGCAACGCCATTTTCAGTAGACGTGAATTTATAGTCAGGAATTTTACAAATGGAACATTGTGAAATGCGTTTTAATGCACAGTTAAAGGATAAATTCAATCAGGTTGGTTTTGAACAGTTTTACAAAACATATTTGGACAAGGAGAAATATCCTGCATTTTACATACATGCTCTATCGATGATTTCGCTTTTTGGAAATACTTACACGTGTCAACAGCTTTTTAGTCGAATGAAGCATGTTAAATCTCAAATGAGAACACGAATCACTGATGAGCATTTGGAAAATTTTTGCTTGTAGCAACCACATCAATCGTTATCAACATTGATGCACTTAGTTCTGACAAACAAAATTAGACGTCTTACTAAAATTTATTATACTATATTTTGTTTTTTTTTTTTTTTTTTGACGTGACAACGTCATATAAATCGATGAACGTCCGCTGCACGCACGAAAAAACATGACTTATTGTCCTGTTTGTCGCGTTACGCCGAAGGCAAGCGTGCGAGCGAGAGCGCGGATAAGCGATAGAGAGGCACGATCGGCCTACCGTTCGGATTGTGCCGCATCTATCTCTCTTCCGCTCGATTGGTCGATGCGTCTGAGTAGAAAAGAGACAGCGGCAGCACACAACTTATACACCTACAGTACCTACACGTAATCTGTTTACAACTGTTTATAAAGTGAAGTGAAATGTTAACGTGGTTTTCATTGTTTATATTACAACAACAATTGCGGCAATAAAGGTAATTAATTCTTGCATATTAAAAATCTGATTAACGTATAACAAATATACAAAATATCGTAACCATACAATATAATGATAATTCAATAAAAATGATTCCATTTTATTCATAAAAGTATGCAATCATTTCATCAATGTTTTCTTATGACGTTGTCACGTTAAACTATCGTCCGTAAACCGACTTTATTTGTATTGCTTAACTCTAACCTTGTAATTGTGTTTGAATCTCATTTTTGTTTAATACGGATATATTTCTTGTTTGCTTCGAATAATAAAAGAAATTTTGTTGTACGGCCCGATAGGAAATTTCATTTCTAAAATATGTCCCGCCTGCTGAAAAGGTTGGCCACCCATGCTTTATATGTTTCCTACAAATTGCTAGTATTCAAACATGACTGCCCATACACAATAAGAAGTTATTTTAAATTTTATATGAAACAATGCTGGTTTAACCATTGTCAAATTTAACAATGTTCAAACCCATTATTTCATTTAACGAAAATTATTGTTTCTCTATGGAATATCACACAATAAATTTAGAGTAACCAAGTTTGCTTTTAATCATCATCAAACTATTTTGACGTGGGATTCTGTGTGGGCTGAAAAGTAAACTTAACTGAACTTCGATATTGTTTTGGTAATAATAAATTCTATCTGTAATATTCCGGATTATATGCCTAAAATGAAAATTATTTTGCAGCCTTTTAAACATAAATATGAGTAAAGGACGCCACTGCTGGACAAACACACCCCAAAAAGGACGAGGGGGTTGCCACCTGATTTACTTTCTAATACAACACCTTACTTTGAAAAGTTTCTAACTGCTCTTGACACTGTTTTGAGATATGAGCGTTTGAAGTTTCGATTGATTAAAATTCACTTGTAACAATGAGCAAGTAAAAATGTTTTAAATTACTTAATTTAAGCATATTTTTTGTACAACTCTTGCTGAGAAATAATGGTCTTAAAGATCTTATGATGACAACCTTAGAACTTAAGCAAAAACGTGTTTTATAATTTAAAGCCAAACGATTTTGTGGCATCAAGTTTCTTTTCATGACTATAACGTGAAGTTTAAGCAGTCATAAAACCGCAACGGGGGATGTATGTCTGTAATTCCCTTTTGCATTGTTGTTGCAAGTTCAAACAAACGAATTGATTTCGCTCGCGAAAGTTTCGACCGTAAATTTGTTTCGTTATCAATTTGTGTGTAGAGACTCCAATTACTCGAGTATCGAGTAGTACATATATAAAACCGAAACGGTTTGTGTATGTCTGTGGGTCTGTAATTCCCTTTTGCATTGTTGGTCATTAAGTTGCCATAAAAACGAATATGAAAGAAAATATGTTTAATTTTTTATCAGCGAAGACATTTAGTCAAAATGTAATAAATTAGTCTTCTACTGAACTTTTCCCGGCTTTCATTAATATATGTAATAATGGTTTTATTTACGTGAAGGTATTATTTAACATTTCTTTGACAGCAAATTAGATTTTTTCCTTGAATTTGGACATTTTAATGGGCGAGAATGGGGCTGTCAATATATGAAAGGGGCTGTGAAATGTCAATGCCAGTCTAAAATGTTCATTTTAATTCCATTTTAATTGACCTAGACTTTTGAATTTTGAAAAAAGTTGTTTCAACTTGGCCCGTCTGAATTTACGCGCCGAGCTGAACATGGCTGAAAATGACTTAATAATGCCATCTTTTTGTATCATGCAATATGCATGTCCCGTAAATTTGTTAAAGCCAAAACTTATTTCAGTGCATCGTAAAAACGTTTTAGGAAAATTTGATAATTTCACTGTCGTTCTAAACTGGTAACTAGAAACTATGTGTAAGTAAAAAAAAAATGTGCAGATGCCGTGCTAATTTGGAATTCTGCTAACTCCATTATTCAACCAAAGAATGCGGTTAATAAAAGCTTTTTTTACAAGCTTAATGCATTTGGTCCAAACAAACTTCTGAAAGGCGTTAAAGAGTGTCATATAAGTTTTAATTTTAGCCTACCACCAAGTCAATTGAAAGTAAAAAATATTTTTAAGCCTATATATTGAACAAGAAAACTCCGTTATTCAACCATTGATAATTCTGAAATAAATAAAGGGTATTTCAGTAGGGACGCTCAAAATATGTTACTTTGTCCTGCTGAGTAGATTATTCATTGTTTAGTGGCCAAATTTGAGTCAACCAGTTTGGTAAATAATCGGCCAACACCTACCTGTACGTCATCAAAATACAATATCTGGTGAAAACATTGCTGCTGTGTGTGAAAGTGTACAGGAAAACCCAAGGCAGCTTATTTCTCGTTGTTCACAAGAACTTGGCTTTTCTGCGACTTCAACTTGGCGAATTTTGAATCGGGCCTTATGTCTGCACCCGTATAAAATCCAACTAACCGAGGAACTTCAGGTAAACGACCGCAGACAACGCCTGATTGGGTTCTGGAGCAGTTGGAAGATTACCCAAATTTGTCAAAAAAGTCAACTTTAGCGACATGGCCCATTTTATAATGAATGGATATTGGCAGACATTTGATGCTATATTCCATATTAAATGCCGTAAAATATACTTACAAATGAAATTAAAATTTAGTCAAAATCTCACAAACAACTTGTTTTATTTACATTTCAAAACTAAGCGTCCTTATAAATATATAACTGGATGCGGTAAATCCAAGATTTTCGGACCATAAGAAAGTTTAAGGCAAAAATGTCAATTACAATACATTCGATGGTTTCGGCGCTAGCCTTGTGGAAGTTCATTTTAATATAAAATTTAAAATAACTTTGATTATTCCACGTGTTGTGCTACTAACTGTGACACGTGTTTCGCCTCTTTATTCTTATGAGAGTAGTAATTTATAAATTCTCCACCGAGTAAAGTATTATTAAATAATATTCTTAATAGGACAGATTGATCGCAAATGCTTACATTACTTCCAATTAATAGGGTATTCAAAAACCTATCTAATTGATTGCAGCTCATTAGTTAAATAGTTTGTAATGCGAACTTCATTAGTAGTATAATTATTTGTTTGTTTCAATTCGAAAACTCCTCTCTTGCTTCCCGTAAAAAGGAAAAATCCCATACTCCATTTTGTAATTTTATCATTTTAAAATGTTAGAATCAATCTTGTTTCATTACTTAAGCAAACTTTGCGATAGTAAGTCCAAAGATGCCTCTGAAAGAGGCGAAACACGTGTCACAGTTAGAAGCACAATACGTGGAATAATCAAAGTTATTTTAAATTTTATATTGTCAATTAGAACCATTTCAAAGTGAGGTAACGAATAATCTTCAACTACGGTAATTCTTCTTCCACGTCAACTATTTTGACGAAAATTTTTCCCTAAATATGTTACATGTCAGATATTTATGGCCAAAATATTTTAGTTCTCTCCACGTTTGGGATTTCTCATATCCGTTTCTTTATGCATAATCTTTCAAAATAACAATTTCATTTATACGAGGCGCCCAGTATCAAACACGGCCCACTCTATTATTTTTTGAAATATATATATTATTTATTTTTATTTATTTATTTATTTATTTATTTATTTATTGTAAAAAATTAAACAGAACACATTACAGCTGACGCCAATGCGCCATGCATTTGACAATTAATAAAAATAACACAAAAAGTATAATTAAAAATAAATTACATAAAATTGAAAAAAAATAAATATAGAATTAACAAATGTATGGGAACAGAACAGAAACATATTGATTACATAAAAAGAAAAAATATAAAAACAAAGAACCAAGTTCACTACCGAAGATGTCCACATCAACAGGCAGTGCATTCATCAGCCGAACAGCCTTTGTGACTGGCGACTCAAATGACCTACGTGACAAACAAGTTCTGACAAAGAACATTGATTGGCCTTGGCTACGACCACGTAAGTAGAAACTGGGAGTATGCAAGCTTAAAGTTTCAAGGATGTCAGGGTTATCAACTCGGCCCCGAAGAAGAAGAGTAAAATGTTTCAACATTGAAATCGATCTGCGAGCTTCAAGAGTTTCAAGTGAAACGAAAGCATTCCCAAAAGAAACTTGGTTGGATAATATTCCATTAAAGAATTATCAAAAGGAAATAGATTGAATTTTTTGAAATAATAATAACGCAGAAATTTTTTATGAACTCGGTCCAGTTGCGAAATATATTTATTTTCATATGGACCCCAAATAATAGATCCATGTTCAAGTTTGCTTAAAACTAAGGAAATATACAGAGTACGAAACACAGAAGGATTTTTAAATGGCTTACTTTGCCGAACTATGAATCCAAGAAGTTTACTAGCATGCAGGGTAATTGAAGAAATATGGGAGTGAAACGAGAAAGAAGAGTCAAATGTTATACCAAGATCAACAACTTCAGACAAACGCTGCAAATTTATATTCGATATCTCATATTTATATTTAATCGGCAATTTTGAACGAGAGAAGGAAATACAGAAACATTTCGAAATGTTGAAGTTAAGTTTGTTTATTGTAGACCAATTCAGAATCGAGTTTAAATTATGCAACATGATTTCTCTGGTCACGCATTGAAATTATAAGCCCAAAGCCGATGATTTGCCGGCCTAAAATTTTGGTTTGCTTCAATGAAACAAAATCATCAATTAGTCCCTTTCATAAAAAAAATACTAAAGAAAAACACAGACAAACATTGCGCTGAAGATAGGGCGGTCAAATTTAATTTCAATGACAGCTTAGAGAAGAATATATTTTCACTAAGAATACAGCTTCACTGTAACATATATATATTGTTCGGTCCGTGGCGTAGTGTCAACAGTGTTGGCTTGTGCGCCGGACCGCCCGGAATCCAATCCCGGTACGAGCAGATTTTTTCAGTCGATACATCTGTTCAAAGGCATGGGTGCTTGTGTTGCGAGCGACGCATAGAGACAGCGATTAGCTAATCACTAGTCCTGTCTTATCCCTCGTATCCTATCCATCACAACTCTCTTCGAAAAAGAGAAGTTGAGTAACCAGCAGTTCTCGTAAAACAAAATAAATGTTGAAATAAACTCTGTGAGGAATTCATATCAGAACTATAACGAAGACGTAAGCCGAAATAGCTATCAACAAATATATAAAATAATTTATGTAGAACTAAAATACATTGTTATTTTTCTTTCCGTATTATAATGGAGTTCTACCAAGTAAAAGCCTACTCAATCAATATACAGTCACATAAGTTAATTTGAATATAGGCCAATATTAAAGAACAAATTCTTCTTTCAGAACTCATACAATAATCAGTATGTAATATTCTTCAGATTTAATCATTTTGATTCCACATTTTATAATAATCCACAAGAACTCGAAAAAGAGTAAAGTCAAAACATAAAATTATAAGCCAGTATGTGTAAATTTTTGAGCTTAGCTCGATCTATTATTTACCAAATTCCATATCGGAATCAATAATAAAAGTGTACATCGTCAAAAACATGACTTGACCGTGTTTGAAACTTGACGCCTCATATAATCCATTAATATTCAAGTTCAAGAATATTATTCAACTTCGAACATCGTTAAATATTTTGGCAAAAAATCAATGGCGATATAATGTATAATCTTTCTTACAGTTAATCCATCTTTTACGTATTGATATCTGAATGGTAATCCCATAATATGTTTATGATTGTTTGAATTTTGTACTCTCCCATGAGTTTTGTCGCTAACGACCAAAGTTTTGCTTTTCGTCATCTTCAGGCATTTTAAGTGCACGGATGTACTTGGACTGACGAGAAGTAAACAGTTTGTATCGTTGATATACAAAAATAAGTGGATCACTAAGATAAATGGAATTTCAACGCGAAAACTGTATACAACGCCTCAGTTCAAGTACATCCGTGCACTTTAAATGCGCGAAGATGCCGTAAGGCGAAACCCGGGTCGTTAGTGACAAAACTCATGGGAAAGTACAAAATTCAAACATTTCAAAAAAAAAATTTACTTGTCCCCGAGTTTTGTCACTAACGACCCTGGTTTCCCCTTAGGCATCTTCAGGCATTTCAAGTGCACGGATGTACTTGAACTGTCGCGTAGTAAACAGTTTGTAAGTAGATCCCTCCTAAATGCAAAATTAACAAATGATAAAAGTTTTGTAATGAAGCTGAGAACCACATGCAACAAATAAATTGAAATTAGCCAAAGTGTGATCGATATATTTTCTGCTACAGAACTTAGTCACGTCCAAGACATTTGACCCTTGTAATTTCTAGCTACTTTTATATTGTGCCTTTTATTCACCCCGTTAGATAACTAATGGATTGCACTAAATCGGCTAAACCATTTCCCACGTCAGATAGAAAGGGTAGGTACTAGGGACTCCAACTACTCGAGTATCGAGTAGTAACATTATAAAATACTCAAGTATACTCGAATAGTTTCAGATGTACCAACATATATTTTATTAATTGAAATTGGTGTCAATGTTACAGTGAAACTGTATTCTTAGTGAAAATGTTTCAAGTAATAGATTTGTATGACAACATGATTTCACTGGTCACGATCATTGAAATTATTGGCCCAAGTCGATGATTTGCCGGCTTAAAATTTTGGTTTGCTTCAATGAAACAAAATCAGCAAGTATTCCCTTTCATGAAAAGCGAACCAAAGAAAAACACAGACAAACATAGCGCTGAAGATAGGGCGGTCAAATTTAATTTCAATCACAGCTTGGAGAAGAATACATTTTCACTGAGAATACAGTTTCACTGTCACAACCTTAAATAGGTGATACATTAATTAATAAGCTTATTTTATTCTATTATTACATTTATTTCAATTTATTTCAAAAATAATAGAGATTTAAACGTCTCAAATTATAATTCGGTTCGAAGATTTGTTTTTTATTCCAGTATCAGAAAAAACTCTCTCTGTTGCTGTGGACCTCGGCTTAAAAGTTTACAATAAATTAAATTGTGCTTTCTTGTTTTTCTGTCCGCTGCTTAAAACGAAATAATATTCGGAATTAAATCTTCATTTATATATTACGAGTATTTTTATAATTACTCGAGTATCGAGTACTCTATACGCGAATTGGGCCACGCTGACTTGATCTCAACCAAGGCCAATTTTGAGGCATTCGATAAATTTGCAACATCATATGGGGAATGGGATAATCTTGATTCCTCTTCAGATTCAACGCGAAGTAGATTAAACTCCACGGATTCTCAGTATACAGATACATAGGATACTTAATATCACTCTAACAAAGTGGCTGAGAAAGTCACATTTTCTTTTTTATTTTATTTCTATTTTTCTTCTCTTTAAGCACCTTAGTGCATAGTTAAAAGATCAGTCCCGTGCAGCTCTGTCTCGGGCCAAGTAAGTGAGGAGTAAATTCGTTTCTTTTCTTGATCGTATAGCGTTACGGAAGGCGGCTGTGAAAAACGGCTGCACACACATAACGGATGGGTGGTGGGACAACCAACTTGTTCACCCAAATATATATATTTATATACTCGAATTGGAGATACTAGTAGGTACTTACAAAACTTACACTATCCCGGAGTCTTTGTTAGTGAATGTTTTCTGATATAGGGGAAGGTATATTTATAATTGTTTTGATTTACAGTGACAAATCAAAACTTATTTCATTCTACATCTCACAGAGGGGGACTTCTTGATCTCGCCTCAGTTGAGGCGTTTCTGCAAGAAAAGCTTGTTTCTTCTTGAAACTTCTCTTTTAATTTTCACATTGCTTGCCGGTGGATAAGACAGTTTACCACCACTGCCACCTTAGCTTAAATATCTATCTTAATAGAAAGACGGTCCCTGAAAATTAACGAGTTATCCGAAGGGGGCTTAAAAATACCCCAGTGGTATAGCTTTATACGCATTGATTGCTTTAAAAAATTGGTGTCTGTAAAGTCGGTTTACGGACAATAGTTTAACGTGACAACGTCATAGGAAAACATTGATGAAATGATTGCATACTTTTATGAATAAAATGGAATCATTTTTATTGAATTATCATTATTTTGTATGGATACGATATTTTGTATATTTGTTATACGTTAATCAGATTTTTAATATGCAAGAATTAATTACCTTTATTGCCGCAATTGTTGTTGTAATATAAACAATGAAAACCACATTAACATTTCACTTCACTTTATAAACAGTTGTAAACAGATCACGTGTAGGTACTGTAGGTGTATAAGCTGTGTGCTGCCGCTGTCTCTTTTCTACTCAGACGCATCGACCAATCGAGTGGAAGAGAGATAGATGCGGCACAATCCGAACGGTAGGCCGATCGTTCCTCTCTATCCGCGCTCTCGCTCGCACGCTTGCCTTCGGCGTAACGCGACAAACGGGACAATGAGTCATGTTTTTTCGTGCGTGCAGCGGGCGTTCATCGATTTATAAGACGTTGTCACGTCAAAATGTTATATTAGATTTAACGTATCTTTATACATCGTTCTCAATATATATAAAAACCGATACGTTTTGATGATCGACTGGCGTAATCAAAACTATGATGGTGAACGCTTTTTCACGGCTTTTAATGTAAAAAAGCGTCCACCTGATTTGAAACGTACGTTTGAACGAGGCGCGTTTTTTATTTAAAAAATCTTTATCTTATCGCGCATAGGCAGTGAAGTTTGATTCCTGACAATTTTAAGCGACGATTGCGGTTTTCGACCAATAATAATCGGGCTTATTTTCTTTTTTAATCAATTGCAACAAAACTAGTCTATAAAAATCATTTTTTTTTGTTGCAATAGTTTTAAAAAACAATGATTTAAGAATACCAAAAGTTAACACAATGTATCACTGATAATAAGATAGTGGCAGTGGTGGTCAACAATTTCACACACCAGCCAGAAAATTTAAATCAATCATTGTAATTCAGCTTATACTAACAAAAAGTTAAACGAAGTGTGATTTAAAATTATATGACTAATAGCTTTTGAATGACAAAATAAAAAAGCATTCATTGATTGAGTAGGCATCTACTTGGTAGAACTCCATTATAATACTGGTAAAGAAAAATAACAATGTATTTTAATTCTACATAAATTATTTGTTGATAGCTATTTTGGATTACGCCCTCGGATTCAGAACTATGTTTTAAACGTGCATTAGAAATTGATTATATGCCTAGGCTAGACAGGGTACAGTATACATCTTCTTCTCTGTTCCATCATCCCAACATTATATGGAAAAAATAAGTTATTGATTTGGTGTATTCATGAAGTGAAAGCTAATCTGGGGTTTTTTGGGGTTTTTTACTAAGTGCGAATAAACGTAAAATAAGTAATGCATCGAGTGAATTTATTTTAAGTTGCATTAGTGTTTATTAATGGCTTAAGAAGTGGTGATGTGTTGATTGTTATTTGTTCATTTAGAATGTCATTGGATTGATTATACCTATTAATTCCTAGCTGTTCCAATGCATTTACCTTAAGGCCCTTATTACAAGAATGTAAACAAATCGGGACTGAATTTAGGTAATGTGAATCCTCTATGAAGTGGTTTGCATTTTGCGAATCAGTTTTTTCTATTGTTAAAAGATCTAACATGTTCTTTTGCACGAATTGAAATATTTCGTCCTGTCTGACCGACGTAAATTAAATCACATGTACCGCAGAACATTTTATAGATACAGCTTCTATCAAGTTTATTAATCCTATCTTGACTATTTTTAAGGTGTGTGCCTAAATTATTATTAACCTTAAATGCCACATTTACTAAATCTTTAATCTCATGGTGAATTTTTTCACTAATACTCCCTAAGTAGTTAATTGATTTAAAGAAGCGGTTTTCTTGGCGTGAATTCCGCTCGGCGCGAATTCCTAATGGCGCTCCATTCATGGAACCATAGGCTTTCAGCATACAATTCTATAATACATAGATTGCTATCTGCGTGGTTCCATGACAAATCATGGAACCAGAACATGACTTTTCAGCATACTTTTCAGAACATGACATTTCAGAACATGACATTGCAGAACAAGACTTTTCAGAACATGACATTTCAGAACAATCGGCCTACCTACGGACACCGTCCGAACGCGCTCGCTTTATAATATTGGGTTTTCACATACATATTTGTCTATAAACAATTTACCAATTATGAATAGGATGCCACAACAAGAAAATAACTGTAATTATAAGATCATGAAATAAATGTTTACTACCTATTGTAGTTAGTTCGCGTGCATTTTAAAATTCATTCGTTGGGCTGGCACAAATATGTAAATATATATATATGTATGTATAGATCTGTGGTGGAGTCGGGCAAAATAACGACGGTTTTAGTTTTATAATACGTCTTTATTTATTAACAGTCTTAACACCGGCTTATTCTGGCAGAAAAAGTCGACTTGCAATTTTTTTTAAAAAAATTCGCCGCATCGTTTTGGTCTTAAGGAAATGGCTGGTGGCCGCACCAATTTTTTGTTTTGAGTTTTTTGGGTGTGAGGTATGTCTTTTTGACACATGAAATTGTAAAACGACATTTTTTTCAGTATCAATATGTTTGTAAGAAGCTGTTAGTGGCCGCACATGAGAACCCTGCTATGAAACATATAGCGCATAGTAATGGGTACGAGAAAACCGTGATTACAAACTTATTATATAAAAAACGATTATAACTAGCTAGAAAACTTATTAACTCTAACTTAATACAAGTTAATACTTGGAATGCCTGAAGATGCCGAAAGGCGAAACTCCGGTCGTCAGCGACAAAACTCATGAAAAAGTACAAAATTCAATCAATTCAAATTTCATGTTCAAATGTTTTAGTTTTTTTTTTTTTAATAAAAAAAAAATATTTGGCATTACAGCTTACGCCAATGCGCCAAATATTCTTAATGGTGAAAGTCATACGAGATTAACTCGATGATAAATAATGAATCAGTTATGCACAAAATCAACGACCCAGCCCAAGAACTCTTTTTTTTCAATTGAAAAAATCTGACTTTGCTGGGAATTGAACCCAGCCCCCTTGATCGCTAGGACAAAGCTCTTGCCACTAGACCACAGAGGACCGACTACTGAATACTATTATCATAAATCAGTGTAATCCGAAAGCGAAGTGCTCCATAATCATTGGTCCCATACGGGACCGTAGGGCTTTTAAGGGTTATTGACAAATTAAAAAGGTATTGCGTTAATATATACAATTTGAAGAGCGTCTTTGAAAGTGTTCGATGCACCGAAACGGTCAAACAACTCCAAAGCCCTTTTTTAAAAGTGTATAATAGACTTTGATGCTTTATTAAATCAAGATTAATAACTTCTTTCGCCCCTAATGTCATATTTTGCTAATGAAACCTGGGGATTTTTTGCTTGTTTCTCTTTCATTCGTAGTCACTCCAGACTTGGTGCAGATTATTAAAACGTTAATAACACTGAAGACACCAAAGAAAACTCCGTGATTTTTTTCGTTTGAATGGATTAAATTTATCTTAAATACTCGAGTAGAATTTTTAATTCAATAATTATTCATCAAGTTTTTATAAGATACAAACACCGAAAACGTGCAGGCAAACTTTGATAAAAAAAGGAAAAAATTTGCTCAGTCATCACAGTTGCAAGAATAATTTCTTCAAATTTCAATTTTTAAATTAGGTTTATATAAACTTTAATTGTTATTGTAATTTAAGTAATAAATCATCTCATTTTGATTTTTGCACATTTATTGAACTAAATTTATTTAGTTCTTACGAGAGTTTTCATTTTAACTTAATATAAAACTGATTTTAATTCAGCTTATAAGTTGACACAACATCTATTGATTCTGAGGCGGTACGAAGTTCGCCAGGTCTGCTAGTTACATATATAATATAAAACAAATTTTGCGCAAGCACTTAGAATCTACATAAATTTCATTGAAACTAAAAAATGCCATTGTTGCGCTTAACAAATTAACGACGTTTCTTAGCAAAGGCGACCGCCGAATAATTAAACTTTCTTCTTTCTTATAATTATCTGATTTATTAATTAAAAGCATCCCCCGAGGCAGTGTTTCGAATTAAAACAAAAACTTTCATTTCATTTATTGCTAAGTGTGCTTTTTTAATATATACATATATCAACTGCTTAACTCAAACACAAAAAAAATATTCGCCTCATACCATTGAATCAATTTTATTAAACTTAATTATTTTTCACTAGATATTTCCGCCCTTAAACGACGGTTAAAATTTTGACAAACAGGGCTGAGGAGTCATTAAAAAAAAGTTCGACTCCAACTCTAACATTGACCAAAAACACGATTCCAACGCCGGCTAAAGAAAGCTTAATATTGTCCATATTCTTCTTTTCTTTGTCTGGAAACTTTTCAAAATTTCCGACTGCGGCCAAAATGCCGCGACGGCTCTGACTCGGCCAAAAAGCTCCGACTCCACCAACCTGGTGCCAAACTGCAAAGAAGTAACATTATTTTAAGGACTTCTTTAAAAAATGAATGTGAAAATACACAAGTTTAAAATACACAAGTTTTTTAAACGTTTTATTTTCCATTATTCAAATCTTAACCCCTATTTTATTGAACCTTTGCACTCGTTATTTTCTCATGACTAGTAATCGTTTGATTTAAAAAAATGGGTCCCTAAGAAAGTCTTAGAATCGGGGAATCACGTGATCAATTTTAAGCTACAAAAGTATTTGTTAATTAATGAAAAATTTTATTTTCCATTATCGTACTGTTATGAATCTTATCACCCTATTTTATTTAATGCATATGGCTCACCCTTAACCGAAACATTCCTCAGACGCGATATCACATCCCTTTCTCACAGTCATAAAAGCAATAAATTAACTTAAAAAATAAGTAGATAGCCAAAAGCAATATTCTGCGGTTTTTACAAGATAAACATAGCACTTGATTTTACTTAGTTCCACAGATTTTATCAACACATGTGGTTGACTAAATGACTATATAACCCCATACAAACTAGGGTAAAACCTACAATTATCGGCCACTTAAAGATTTTTTCAACTTTAGTAATTTTTGTGGACACTTAAAATAGAAAAAGCAAAATAAAAAAAATACTGTGTACTAGATTGATGATTTGTTTATAATAATCAATTTTTAAAATAAGTAAAAAATATAGTTTAAAAAAAATGGTACAAAACTACAATTATGGGCCACTTTCTGTAATTTTGGCCACCAAGAGATTCAATTATTGGCCACCCAAAAGTTGTAATAATAAATAAAAAAAAATTAAAACAGAAATTAGATGTATAATTACATGACCCCAAATCATTATTGAGTGTAAAATCAAGTGCTTTATTGGATTCCAACATCATTTTTTAAGCTGCAGTTATTAGCCAAAAAGTCAACATTTTCTTATAAATATCGGAGAAATGTAATAAATACATAGGTGATTAGTAAAATTATTAAAACATTATTCATGCAATAAAAATTATATTTTAGAATTCTTTTATAAGAATTTATAGGATTAGCATGGCCGGCCAGTAATAGAAATCGTATGTGTTTTTGGAATCAGTTAATGGCCACCATCATAATAACCTTTTACAAAAATATTTTCAATGCATAAAAATAATTATTTTATAACTGCACTAAAGACGAATAGATCCGTTCAATTTAAATTTAAATTAATTAACTTACAAACGTGTATGATGCTTTTAGACTGAAGTCCAATCCTTATGATACTTACAAGAATCTCACATGATTTACGGTGACACTCCGGCTGTGTGATAAAAATCCGTTTTTGGAGTTGTTTGGGAATTCATAAAATGACAATTTTATGTTGAAACGATAGAGGAATAATAAGGGAACTATATTAATAAACCAAAAGTTGGAAATGTTGTTTTGGTTTATAAAAAAACTAGATTTTATATGTAAGTGGCCAATAATTGTAGCTGGCCCACAATAGGAGGTTTTACCCTACGATTCTGAGTTATTCTTTCACCATCCGTTTGCAAGCTTGTTATAAATTTTCAGCTATTGTATCTATACAAAATTAAACCAAACATCAAAACGATAAAGTAATTTAATTTTATAAGTGACTAGTAGACAAAAAATAAAAAAGCAGCGACGCAAGAGTTTTTGATATACGTGCACTAAGTCCGAGACAGACCCCACTTGTGCGCTGCCAGCCGACAGGTCGACTCAAGGCCGTTAAATTTGCGAACGATTCGATTGGTTCACGGTTCGCCTTCGAAACGGAGCGCCAGGATGCAGTTGTTATGTCTGGTTGCTCGCGCGCATGTATTCCGAGCGATCTGCCCAATACCAATGCATACTGTACACTGCACGCGCATGCAAGCGCTTACAAATGCGAATGTACGCAAAACAATATATCGCATTATGCTCTAAGTTTTCTAAATTTATATTTTGGATGATTTTTCAGGTGTGCGCCGCACACCTAGCACACCCTGAATATACGCCACTGGTGTTCTACCCGTCCGTGTCCTTCAAATATCATAGACAAATACCTGACGGTTGTCTATAAAACTGAACTATCTGGGGTAGTTCATATTCGTCGTAACAATTGCAAACTCATTTGACTCGATATCTCAAGTCTCAAAGTCTTTAAAAGTAAGATCATACACATTCTCATCATATATCAAACACTTAACATGGAGAGACGTAACAGTACGCATAAAGCAGGGTATGTATTGAAAAAATACAAAGGAGTAATCATGTGGAAAACACTTCTCTGTATGGTCTCGATCGGTTCATTTACAATCGCATTCTTCAATGTAATTAAGTGCGGTCTAAATCATTGTTTGACAACCATTGGTTATGAAAAATAGTGACTAGAAAGTATAATATAAAATTTTAAAAACTTCAGATAACACTCTTTTCATCAATATTTCCTAATCTTCTTTTCGGGAATAACTATGAAATTATCATCAAAATATTTATCAACTAAAGGGTATCATTATATTATTGCATTATTTTGATTCTATCACCCCCTTCCTTGTTTCCTTTAGAAGGAAAAAAACCCGTAATCCATTTTGTAATTTCATAATTTAAAATGTTAAAATGTTATAATTTATCTTGCTTCATTACTTAAGCAAACTTTGCGATAGTAAGTCTGAAGATGCCTCTGAAAGAGGCGAAACAAGTGTCACAGTTAGTTACACAATACGTGGAATAATCAAAGTTATTTTAAATTTTATACTTCTCTTTATGGTCTCGATCAGTTCATTTACAATCGCATTCTTCAATGTAATTAAGTGCGGTCTAAATCATTGTTAGACAACCATTGTTTATGAAAAATAGTGACTAGAAAGTATAATATAAAATTTTAAATAACTTCAGATAACACTCTTTTCATCAATATTTCCTAATCTTCTTTTCGGGAATAACTATGAAATTATCATCAAAATATTTATCAACTAAAGGGTATCATTATATTATTGCATTATTTTGATTCCATCACCCCCTTCCTTGTTTCCTTTAGAAGGAAAAAAACCCGTAATCCATTTTGTAATTTCATAATTAAAAATGTTAGAATTTATCTTGCTTCATTACTCAAGCAAACTTTGCGATAGTATGTCTGAAGATGCCTCTGAAACAGGCGAAACACGTGTCACAGTTAGTGACACAATACGTGTAATAATCAAACTTATTTTATATTAACTAAAGGGTATTTCAAAAGGGACGCTCAAAATATGTTACTTTGTCCTGCTGAGTAGATTATTCATTGTTTAGTGGCCAAATTTGAGTCAACCAGTTTGGTAAATAATCGGCCAACACCTACCTGTGCGTCATCAAAATACAATATCTGGTGAAAACATTGCTGCTGTGTGTGAAAGTGTACAGGAAAACCCGAGGCAGCTTATTTCTCGTTGTTCACAAGAACTTGGCTTTTCTGCGACTTAAACTTGGCGAATTTTGAATCGGGCCTTATGTCTGCACCCGTATAAAATCCAACTAACCAAGGAACTTCAGGTAAACGACCGCAGACAACGCCTGATTGGGTTCTGGAGGAGTTGGAAGTTTACCCAAATTTGTCAAAAAAGTCAACTTTAGCGACATGGCCCATTTTATAATGAATGGATATTGGCAGACATTTGATGCTATATTCCATATTTAATGCCGTAAAATATACTTACAAATGAAATTAAAATTTAGTCGAAATCTCACAAACAACTTGTTTTATTTACATTTCAAAACTAAGCGTCCTTATAAAAAGACCCTTTCGAATAAATTGATATAAAATTAAAAATAATTTTGATTATTCCACGTATTGTGCAACCAATTGCAACACGTGTTTCGCCTCTTTCGTATGCATCGCAAAGTTTGCGTAAGTAACAAAGCTAGTTTATTCAAAAAATTATAATGATAAAATTACAAAATGGAGTTTGGGATTTTTCCTATTTACGGGAAGCAAGAGGGGTTTGACTTCATCGTCAGAAATCTGACGTTCATAATCTGACGATGGCGTAAGCCAAAAAAGCTTGCAACAAAATATACAAAATAATTTCTGTAGATTTAAAATACAGTTATTTTTTTCACCGTATTATAAAGGTGATTTTCAATTTAATTAACTTTCTTTAAAAAGTGTCACATAGTAAAATACTACAACGTGATATAAACCATTTTTGTGTTAGTCGTCTCTTGATATTAATCTTTTAAAAACTGAAAAAAAACAATTTGATTTTTATGATTTTCCATGAAAATTTGTATGTATAAGCCAATAAAGGAATTTCCATGGAATAAGAAAGTTTTAACGAGAAACTTGTTGAGAAAATTTAACGAAATTTGAAGGCGCTATTAACAAGATCGGCATCCTTAGTCTCATGGTGCAATAATTTTCATCGAATTCTGAAATGCTCTCAAGTGAAATAGATACGAAGAAGAGGTTCGCAAGGGCCGGGCCGGGCACGGGCCAAGGCAAACAAAAATAATTACAAAAATTGGGCTATTTCCGAATAAGCTCACCATTATCGCAAATCTAATATATAATGGCTTGGGGCAAGAAATCGAGAGAGTCTATGGTTTTAGGTACTTGGGAGTACACATCACGGGAGATGTAATTTGCTTTAATTTATTTGCTTAGTTGTTTTACCAATTGTTTGTCATACCTTGTTTTCATACTTAACTTTTGCATAAATACCACTGTTTTATTTTATTCTTTATCAGTTGACAATGCTCGCCATGAGCGAAACCGGACCTGATGAAATAAATCTCTTGTGGAAAAAGTACTAAAAATGTGTTATTATTTTTAAATTTGTATTGCAGACATCTTACGCGATGGTGGCGTCCTCACAAGCGGTCTAGTTATAATGGTACATCTATAAACGATATTTCGGATGAAACCACACAAAAATAAAAAAAATATTAATCTCAAGAAAAATTAATGAGCAATACAAGATTAAATTGGTGGATACAATAAAAAAAATATTTCAAAATTGTAATCAATTATTATTAGTTTGCATCGGGGGTAACCAACCCCGTGCCCGCGGGCCGATTTGTGTGCGCCCACTCCCATTCAACCGCGACGACAATTTTTTATTTCAATTTACATACATTTTATTATATTTGAATAAGTTTCTAAAATAATTAAAATAAAATATTTTCAAATTAATTAAATAATTACGTAATTCAAACTCATTTGTCTGCATAAATCGATACAGATCACTGCTAGAGTAACCTAGTAGTAAAGCTCTAGAATCCTTTTAGTTGCCAAATGAATATAATGTAAATAACTGCATATATTGCAGAGCTTGTTCAAGTAAAGACAGAAGAACTGGAGTTAGAGATTTTGAACCTTCAGAGTGATATTATGTTAAAATCCTTAATATCAGATGAGGACTTCTGGAATACAGTGGACGGAAAAAGTTTCCATTTTTTAAATAAGCGGAATATAAGATTAAATCATTTTTTGGTTCTGTATACCTTTTTGAATTGTTATTTTCAATAATTTAAAAAATATCTTTGCTATCAATTTTTTACATATTTTTTCAAAGCAAATTTTGCTTTGAAAAAATATGAGGGGCCCGCCGCCCTACCGATATTTAAAAATGTGCTCTAAGGTACAAAAAGGTTTGTAACCCCTGGTTTACACGATGTTTCACATTTTTTTTAATCTTTCCAAACTTTTCAAGCATATGGAATTAATATGGCCATAAGTTGCCTTCTATTTCAATAAACAGTTCATACGCCACGGCGTGCAGGCACGTAAACGCCACTACGAGTTTATTTATGAATTAATTTCGTATTTTTAAATGAAACCTAAGGCAGACACATCGTTGAAATATAAATGATTTTTTTATTTTAGGTTTAGCTAACAGATGTCACTAGGGCTTGCACTTTGTTATCGTTAATATCCCTGGAATTTTTTTTTTAACCTAGCCATCCCTAATGGTATAGATTTTGTCCCAACAGCTACTTTACCTGAAATATCTATCTTAATACTATTGATACGATGTCTAAACTTTTGGTATTCTTAAATCATAGTTTTTTACACCTTTTGCAGAAAAAAAAATATGATATTTATTGGCTAGTTGCGCCATAATCGATTTAAAAAGAGAAGAAGTCGGAATTTTTCAGTCTTATAATAGATAAGAGAACGTGACCATAGTGAGTCATAGATAACATGGACGGAGTGTTTCATATCTGGCAATAATAAAAGGCAATAAGCGATAAGATAAGAGATAAGGTAATGTGAATTCTTGCATGGGCATTGGCTTGTTAGTCACCGGCTCCATTGTTGGAGCCATAGCCGTTGGAGTGGAAACGTCGTCGTTTTCATGCGCGACTTACATATGAATAATTATAGGAAAAATAGATTTTTATATGATTTTTTTTTTCAGAAATATGTATAAATATACGTCAAAGCATATTCAATCATTATAAGGGCAAAACACTGGGGTCTTTTTTTACCCCCCTTCGGCCTGAGAGTCATATTTCAAGGATAGTCCTACGAAGGCTCTTCTTAAACGTTTAATATTTTTTTTCTCTTTCTTAAAAATGAAAAAATATGTTGGCAAAATAATAATATGAAAAAAAACACTGATTTTTATATAAAATACCTACTATAAGCTAATTTTACTATGCCTATAACCTTCGCGCAATAAGTTGATAAAGCCTTATCGCACTCAGATGAACGGTATGGCAACGCATAAAATACGAAAAACCCAACATACAAACATAGATTTGTATCTAAAAAATGTATTTTGCAAAAATAATAAAAAATTTTGAAAATTAATTTAATAATTCCCGCAGTAGAAAAAAACTCTCTCTGTTGCTGTGGACGTCGGTTTTATAGTTAACTAGTATTGCTACCCGGCGTCGCTCGGACTAAGCGACCAATAATTATTTAATGTTATATCATTCGACATAATTATATCACAAAATCTAACATCCAAAATAGAGTTAAAATAAAATCACAAACTTTATTTAATTTGATGACAAAATGTCCAAATTCAAGGAAAAAATCTAATTTGCTGTCAAAGAAATGTCAAATAATACCTTCACGATAATAATAAACATTATTATTAATAATAAAAGCCGGAAAAAGTTCAGTAGAAGACTAAATTATTACATTTTGACTAAATGTCTTCGCCGTTAAAAATTCAAACATATTTTCTTTGATATTCGTTTTTATGGCAACTTGCAACAACAATGCAAAACGGAATTACAGACCCACATACATACATACGCCGTTTCGGTTTTATATATATAAGATAATGAATTGAATAGTGTATCTTGTTTTCAGTCCGCTGTTTCAATGATTCCAACTTTTGTGAATCTTATATAAAATTTGAAAATAAGTAATAGTGTAGAAATTACTGTAGAATTAAAATACATTGTTATTTTTCTTACCGTATTATAATGGAGTTCTACCAAGTAAATGCCTACTCAATCAATTAATTGAAAATAAGTCTTCATTTAAAAATTAATTTGAAAAAAAAGAGATCTTGGGCTGGGTGTATGTTATTTATCGTTGATTTTGTGCACAACTGATACATTATTTACCATCGAGTTAATCTCGTTTTACTTTCACAACTAAGAATATTTGGCGCATTGGCGCAAGCTGTAATGCCAATTTTTCTTTTAAAAACTTAATAAAATTAACATTAAAATACGAACAAACAAACCAACTTTGTTTTTTAGATATTAGATGTCTTAATGAACGGTCGTGCTTTGCACTTTGTTCATGTTAAAAGGGTTGTTGATTAGTAATTCTGATCATTTATGTTTCAGATCCAATTTAGAACTCACCTTTTACATCTGCTGTTAAGTTTATTGTAGGTACAAAATGATTATTTGATTTAAAGGGAATATTATATTTTTGACTACGCAAGTATCAATTTAGCTTAACGGAATTCTGTTTCATAATAATTTATATTTGAAAAGTCTGTTTCCGAAAATCTTCATTGAACAATAGCCCCCTAATTGGCTTCGATTAAAACCCAGCCTTAACGTCCCATTCAAATAATTACAATCAAACGATGTTTTACGTTAGATGTTTATAATAAACTAGTGGTCAAACCCGGCTTCGCTCGGACCAGTCACCTCGGCGCGTAAATTCAGACGGGCCAAGTTGAAACAACTTTTTTCAAAATTCAAAAGTCTAGGTTAATTAAAATGGAATTAAAAAGAACATTTCAGACTGGCATTGACATTTCACAGCCCCTTTCATATATTGACAGCCCCATTCTCGCCCATTAAAATGTCCAAATTCAAGGAAAAAATCTAATTTGCTGTCAAAGAAATGTCAAATAATACCTTCACGTAAATAAAAACATTATTATATTAATAAAAGCCGGGAAAGGTTCAGTAGAAGACTAATTTATTACATTTTGACTAAATGTCTTCGCCGATAAAAAAATCAAACATATTTTCTTTCATAATCGTTTTTATGGCAACATAATGACCAACAATGCAAAAGGGAATTACAGACCCACAGACCCACAGACATACATACGCCGTTTTGGTTTTATATATGTACTACTCGATACTCGAGTAATTGGAGTCTGTACACACACATTGATAACGAAACCAATTTACCGTCGAAACTTTCGCGAGCGAAATCAATTCGTTTGTTTGAACTTGCAACAACAATGCAAAAGGGAATTACAGACATACATCCCCCGTTTCGGTTTTATATATAAGATTTAGTGCACAATATTTTAAGAAAGCAAATAAAAAGGGTTTAAAAATGAATAGTTAAGAATTTTTAGAAACAAAATTATAACAGTACAGTGGAACCCCGATCTTACGCTCTCGCATTGTACTTCACAGTCACATTCACAGTTCGCATCGCCAGTCAAGAATAAACAGGAACACGATATCCACTGGTACTTAATCATAAATATCTAACTTAATATTAATGATACAGTGTGTTTATTTTTGTTATTCTAAAATCCTGTTTTTTACATCTTTTGCAGTAAAAATTTATGATTTTTATTGACTAGTTTCGTCGCAATTAAATAAAAAAGAAAATAATTCGGATATGTATTGGGCGAAAACCATTTAAACTGTCGCTTCCAATTGCCAGGATTCAAACTTCACTGCCCATACGCGATAAGATAAAATTATCTTATCTAAAACGTGCCTCTTTCAATGTACGTTTTAAATCAAATGGATGCTTTTTACATCAAAAGGTGTAGATAAGCGGTCGCGTTCACAGTTTTGATAGCGCCAGTCGGGAATTAATATGAGCGCGATCAAGTTGTCTCATTCATGCGCGACTTAAAATATACGATGTATAAAGATACGTTAAAGAATAATTTTATTTTTTTTAATTCGAGCTATGCCAATAAAGCCAAAATACTGGGGTAGTTTTTGTCCTCCCTTCGGATCACCAGTTATTTTCCATGGACATCTTTCGAGGGTAAAGAATACAAATGATGCAGATGTACCAGCTCGAAAGCAATCCAAGAGTCCAACTAAAAGTTTTCGGAATAATTATGGAGGTTTGAAGTATTTTTCTTTTAGGGTGGGATGAAAACTTTATCAAAGCGGGAGACGATTGAAATCGATGATTTTGGTGTTGAATATTTCTTTACAAGCAAACTTATTGACTGAGATGAAATCTGCTATGCAGGAATTTTAAAACAAGGTCTACCATCATTGTTATTTTTCGTAACAAAGAAATCTAGACCAAACTGATTTATCTCTATTTATACCAATCAACACTGCAAAAAAATGGTTTTTTATTTAAATTGTAGGGTTTTTTAAGTTTTCTGCTATATAAATTTTGAAAAACAGTGAGAAATAACCAGGGCTGTGGAGTCGGAGTCGTCGCGGGACTTTAGAGTCGTACTCGGAGTCAGACATTTTTATAATATGTCTAATTTGGCTTTTGGCCGCATTGGTAGGGTTGATATTTAATTGAATACACATAATGAGGATTAATAGGAAAAATGAGTGACAGTATTTAACTTTTTTTAGTCGGAGTCGTGTTTTTTGGTCATTATTGGAAACGGAGTCGGAGTCGTGGTTTTGGTAAATGCTGGAGTCGAAGCCTATCTTTTTTTTACCGACTCCACATCTCTCGAAATAACGTATTAGAGATTAAAGCTCAAAGAAGCCTCTCGAAATCATGAACCTTAATATATTTCTTACCAAACAAAACATCCAATCAATTGAATGATTGAATCAAATATTTTCGGTTTCGTTAAATTTTGTCATAATTTTATATATAAAACCGAAACGGCGTATGTATGTCCGTGGGTCTGAAATTCCCTTTTGCATTTTTGGTCATTAAGTTGCCATAAAAACGAATATGAAAGAAAATATGTTTGAATTTTTATCGGCGAAGACATTTAGTCAAAATGTAATAAATTAGTCTTCTACTGAACTTTTATCGGCTTTTATTATTAATAATAATGTATATTATTTACGTGAAGGTATTATTTGACATTTCTTTGACAGCAAATTAGATTTTTTTTTGAATTTGGACATTTTAATGGGCGAGAATGGGGCTGTCATCAAATTAAATAAAGTTTGTGATTTTATTTTAACTCTATTTTGGATGTTAGATTTTGTGATATAATTATGTCGAATGATATATTAAATAATTATTGGTCGCTTATTCGAGCGACGCCGGGTAGCAATACTAGTGAAGAACATAACAATATACGTTCCCAGGTTGACTTTTGGGATATGCGCTCTGTTATATCCGGCGGACCGTAATACACACCATTCAATTCGAATACAAATTTTTCTGAAATGTTTCCTTTGGGGTAATCGATATTTTTTTTCAGGATAGCTGTACCTAAAATAGATTCGTTTACTTGTTCACCTAGAGAATTAGAAAGCGTACAAGTTGCGGTGCTGGTCTTTGATCTTAAATTATAAGCAATCTTTCTTTTTGCTAATACTTTTTATTTTACCCCTTAGGCTGACTTTTTTTATAGATATAATTATTTTTATAAGAGCTATGGGCCGATATCACGCATTTATTCAAAAAATGATCGGGCGTTTAAAGGTTAATCAAAAAAAAAATCAATAGTATGGAAAATTGTTTCTATTGACACCGCCTTATGTGGTAGGTCATCAGAACTCTCTCGAACAATCTATTTTTCACCTCAGTCTATGAGTTTAAGTCGATATCAGGAAATAAATTCATTTTATAATAATCTGTATTGAAATCTATATCGATTCAATACAGAAGTATTTCAATTTCTCTTATCTCTTGACGTCCGACAATGCATGTGCTTCATAAAAAGTTCGTTAGGCGATAAATAATCCCTTATCGGCGGGCGCACGTGTTAACGATTTTTAAACGGCCATTGTTTTTTCTTTCTAAAGTAACCGTTTGTTTTCATACAGCAGTGAGAGACTGGGTAGCAAGGAGACAGCACGCGCTTGCCAGATAAGTCTTACAGTTGTGGTAAGCGCTGGAAGTGGCCTGCAAGCTCCTAATCCTCTCCCTAAGGATAAATTCTAGTATATTCCTGATATCGCCTTCGCAATAATAATAATAATAGTCGTGTATTATGTGTTGTAGAACGTAACGTGTATTGTTAATCTATCTGTGCTAAATCCGTGTTTAAAGTCTGTGTAAACTATAAACAATTAAATAATGGATGCTAACCACACCCACATAACGCTTTTAGATCGTCTTTTCTTTATAAGAGTATCATGTTTCTCCTACTCCGTCCGCAAAATCCCTCTACCTGAGTGTCGGATAGGAGGCTCCTTCTCGATTTACGAGGGAGCCGGAATAAAGGTCTTCTCACTATATATGTAAGTCATATTCAATATTTTCGTGAGGCCCTCAGGAAATTGTAAATTTAGAGTATAGTGGAGAGAATATAGAACGACGAAAATAAACACAAAATTTGGTAGTAAGGCAGACAATTTGACATTGAAATGTTCTTGAGATCATGCCATGCTGAAAATTTGTGACAGACGGAAAACAGTTTTGTTCATTCAGCAATCATCTCAAGAAGTGGCAGGTACTTTACGAGCGTCTCTATTAGAGAGAATACCCGTCGATTTTTCAAGTACTCGATACTCGAGTATTCCTCTTACGACCATATTTGATAAAATTCACAAGCTTTCAAAATAAAACTTGTACTATTTTTTTATAAATAACTGACAATTTAAATAAAACACTAACCGTTTTTAATAAATAACCTATCATTAAAATATATTACTGAGCGTTTTATTTAATAACTGTCAACATTCACACTGATACAATGACAACTGACCTATTATAATATTAACCGATTTTTAGCTGACCATTTATTTATTTAACTGACCAAAACTTTAATTAGTTACTGACCCATTAAATATATGCCATATAGTTTCACTGTAACATATACACAAACTTAAATTAATAATATAATTTTTGTAGATCTGAAACTACTCGAGTTTACTCAAGTAATTTAAAATAGTACTACTCGATACTCGATTAGTTGAGATGTCGAGTAATTGGGGTCTCTAGTTTCTATGCTCGTGTTTGTGCGCAATTGGACAGAACAAATAACTTTAGCCCAAATATTTTGCCGCTCAACATTCCTCGCTCGAATAGCTTTCTCATACATCACTCATTTTCCTTAATACAAAACAGTGGCAAAACTATTTCACGCATATTTTAACTTCATGATAACAGCTTAAGATATTTGGTTATAAAATTAAATCTGTTGAAATTGTTTAATAAATAATTCAACTGGTCCGGGTAGGCTTGCTTAACCTGTTACCAGCTAGAAGACTTCCCCACTTTTTGCCATGTACGCTACGACGTTTTCAAAAATTAAAAAACACGATATCTTAAAACTACTTACGTTATTTAAGGGCTTAGATGTCTTTGATCCCGTATGAAAGCAATCCCATGTTAATTACCATACCACATGGCTTTAGGGCGTATTTACGAATCTTCGATAAGGGTTGTTACACACAGCTTATAATATTATGTCAATTTTGCATCCCGATTGGCTATCATAAATTGAATTTTTGTTGTTTTTTTCTTATGATTTTATGAATAATTTGTATTTATTCAATTGGTTTGAAACCAGGGCTGTAGAATCGGAGTCGGGGGTTTTTGGCCGGAGTCGGAAATTTTGAAAAGTTTGAACTTTTTATTTTTGCATATAATATGTAAAATTGACTGGTAAATTTGTTTCGTTATCAATGTGTGTGTAGAGACTCCAATTACTCGAGTATCGAGTAGTACATATATAAAACCGGAACGGCGTATGTATTTCTGTGGGTCTGTAATTCCCTTTTGCATTGTTGGTCATTAAGTTGCCAGTTGTTTCAACTTGGCCCGTCTGAATTTACGCGCCGAGGTGAACATAGCCCCAAACTGGTCCGAGCGAAGCCGGGTTCGAATACTAGTCAAGTAATAGATTTGTATGACAACATGATTTCACTGGTCACGATCACGGAAATTATTGGCCCAAGTCGATGATTTGCCGGCCTAAAATGTTGGTTTGCTCCAATGAAAAAAATAATAAATTAGCAAGTAGTCCTTTTCATAAAAAGGGTAACCAACCAAAAGCACAGACAAACATAGGGCTGAAGATATGGCAGTCAAATCTAATTTCAATGACAGTTTGCAGAAGAATATATTTTCACTGAGAATACAGTTTCACTGTAACATAAATAAACGATACAAACTGTTTGCTACGCGTCAGTTCAAGTGCACGGATACTTGAAATAATGTTAAATGGCGAATCCTGGGTCGTTAGCGACAAAACCCACGAGAAAGTACAAAATTCAATCGATTCAAATTTAACAAGGATTTGAATTTAAGCTTTAGTCATATATTGGAAAACAGAATTTGGTGGATTAGACTAGTGAAATTTATTTTAATCTCACTTTCAAAATAAGAGGAATAAAAATAAAATTTATCTTAAATTACACAGCATGATTGCTTTTTCACAACATTATGACGATTTGCTCGATTCCGTACATTCCAACTAATGTAAAGAAATGAAGTGAGGCTTTAAGGCATGTGGCATATCTTAAATTTCGGTTACTTAACTTTTAAAAGACGGTCCATAAAAATAACGTCTGATCCGAACGGTGGACTAAAAAAACCCCAGTGTTTAGACTTTATTGGCATAGATTGTATTAAAAAATGTTATATCATGCTTAAACGTATCTTTATACATCGTCCGATTAAATATGCATATGTATACTAAAATCGATAGTTTTCTTATAATTATTCATATTTTAAGTCGTGCATGATTGGACAAGCAGTTCGTGTTGATGTTCATGGCAGACTGTCGTAATCAAAACCGTGAGCTTGAGCGCTTTTCTACACCCTTAAATGTATTAAATGATTGAGATAAGATAACATTATACTATCGCGTATGGGCAGTGAAGTTTGAATCCTGGCAATTTGTAGAGACGAAATAAATGTTTTTCAGCCAATACAAATCTGACTTATTTTCTTTTTTTTGCGACGAAACTAGTTGTACGAAAAAACCATGATTTATGAATATCAAAAGTTTACACATTGTATAACTAATATTAAGATAAATTGGCAATGGTGATCGACTGTCTCACCCACCGCCCAGCAAAAGTTAAGAGGCATTTGTAGGTCTTAATTACTATGAAATATACCAGGGGTAGCAAGACTTTTTGCCCGCGATTGACTTTTTTTGAAATTATCAGCGGCGATCGACCAACATCAAAAGAAGTAATTTAAAGCCCTTATTACACCGTTTTAAAAATATATACATACATAAAAATCGATAGTTTTCCAATATTTATTCATATTTAAAGTCACGCATGAACAGAGAAGCAAATCAAGTTGATGTTCAAGACAGACTGGCGTTATCAAAAATCTACATATTTTAATTTAAATAAATCCATTCGATTTGAAACGTACATTTGATCGAGACGCGTTTGCGATAAAATAACATTATCGAATCGCGTATGGGTTTGAAGTTTTAATCCTGGCAATTGGTAGCGACAAGAAAAATGGTTTTCTTGGTTGAGTTGGCGTATACTTGGTAGAACTCCATTATAATGCAGTAAGAAAATTAACCATGAATTTTTTTTTGTTGATAGATATTTCGGCTTACGCTCAAGTCAGAACTTTGTTTTAAGCCTGCATTAAATCATGCTTATATACAGTTCTAGACAGGGTACACAATACATCTCCTTCTCTGTTCCACCATCTTATTTTTATATGGTAATAATAAGTTATTAAATGTGACAAATTGATTTGATGTATTCTCGAAGTGAACCAATATTAAAATGGATATTTAATATAAAGTGGCAGTGGTAACTGTCTTACCCACCGGAATGGAAATGTTAAAGGGATTCAATATTGATTTGACCGTAATAGTAAATACGAAAAAAGCTTCCCTTACTTATGCTGTTACATAATCCACATGTCTTCAAAAAAAACTTCTGGTTTGATTTTCAGCTGTTCAGAAAAAAAGGTTTATTATTTGAAGCAAGCAGGCACCGTTCTGAAATGGATAAAATCTAAATCTGCTGTGAGTAAATCGTCAGTCATAACAAAAAATATGTTGGAACCTTTTTTTCTGAAATAAAGTAGTTTTCGATAAATATGTAGAATGCGATTCATGACCGCTATGCTGAACAATGTAAGAGTTATGCATGTCCAGTCTTATCAGTGTGGACTTTTAACAGGTTAATATAAGTGACTAGCTGGTACCTGGCAAGCGTTGCAATGCCACTCAAAAGAAGAAAGTGTTATTAAAGTGCTTTCGGATGCACAATATTTTAGATAAATAATTTCGATTTAATTTCACTAACATCGATCGGTATCGATGACATTAGCTGTTTGTCGTTTGCCAATTATCTACACGCGCCACCTACTGAAAGTTATTTGTACTATGTCTTTGAGCAAGTGCAACAAAATATTGTCAAAATGAACGGTATGTCAGCGCATAAAATATGATTTTTTTATATAAAAGACCTACTGTAAGCTAATTTTACTACACCAAAAACATTCGTGAAAGTGCAAGCAAAGGGTTTTTCAAAGTTTCATTGCGATCGGATGAACTGTATGACAAGGGCATAGGGTGCAAACAAACAAACTAAAAAATATTGAGTTTTATATATTAGACAGAGCAGATTTATAATAATAACAGTTTGACATACTTTTTTCTGTATTTGAATAGCAAGCTAAAATTAACTTTTCTATTAAAACAATTTTTTTCAAAAAATATGAGTATTCGTTTTAGGGGGTATTCTGGTCTAGTATTATTAAAAAGCCGTTTTTTTATTTGCATATTTTCAAAGTTCAAGCCATTAAAATTCAGTCCTTACAAGGCTTTTATTTATTTTTGAATAAATGTTACAGATATAGCCAGTGCAGGCTGGTGACGGGGTGCTGGGGGGTGCAAAAGGAAGATTCAACTATTTTTCCATACTACGGAAGAGTTGGTATTGCGAAAATCTGAATTGAAAGTCCATACTATAGAAGTGTTTTAAAATCCAATGAATAGGAAAGAACTCTTGCAAAAATGGTTGAATCTTCCTTTGCACCCCCCAACACCCCGTCACCAGCCGTCACTGGATATAGCAACTTAAGTGACTTAGAATCTAACAAATCTGGGCAGTTTTTAACTTTAGCCGAAACTTTAAAAACGTATGTATTTGTAGGTTTTTTTCAGCCTTTTTTTTAAAATGGTTGCCATGATATCTCAAGTTCTAAAAAATTGATTTAGATAAAATTTGGTATGAACCTTTATGGTATTAATTCATTCCTTTATGGCATATACTAGGAATATAAAAAAAACAGTTTATACTATTTTTTTTCAAACCTCTGCCATTTGTCTTCATTATATTAAATACCAAAATGACATCTTTGCTGATTAAGTATATACTTTTTTTATTTCATGTGACAAGAAGTGATGGGATCATGGCAACCAGGGCGCGTCATTTTTTGAGACCCCCCACTTAACCAGCCTATAACTTTAGTTTTTTGGTTTGTATTGACACCTCCTAGTATTTTAGGACATCAGCACTCTCTCGAACGGTCTATATTTCAACTCAGTCTATGAGTTCAAGACAATATCGTAATTTCTCTCAGAAAGTCAGTCAGAATTGGAAAGCGAAGATTGCGCTTTGATTGTACATCTGTTGGGTAATGCTTATGCACGGATCGAGTTTAACTCTCCACAATAAGTTCCGCAGGTCGCCCTTCAAGCCACTTATCGTCTTTCTAATACGTTTAAATCCTGATATTGCCTTTGTAAAGGCGAGAAGGTCGAATCATTATTGTTGCAACCTTTAAATTAAATTCTTTATGTAAATCGTAATTGTATAACCTGTTCTGAAGACAAATAAATAGTGCGTATGCTATTTGCACTGTGTAACCCTTTGAGATCGTTTTCTTAATTATAGCACCCCTCCTTTCTCACCTCCCAGTCCAATTTCCTCATCCCGAGAGTGAGCGACAGGGAGGCACGTCCTCTTTTCCGAGAGGGCTGAGATTGAAGCCGTCTCAGTATGTTTTTAAAATATTAATAAATATCTGGTAAAAAAATTTACATAAAAATTGTTATACTTTTTTAATAGCACTTGCAACAGAACACCCCCTTAGTAAAAATGACCGATCTGCTTCCAAATACCCTTACGCCATACGTTTTTGAGTGAGCGTGATTGATTTAAAATTAATCGTTTTTTAAATTGACAGAATTGAACGCATCTATTGAGAACATTTTCTTTCTCGAAAGCTCAACGAAGCTTTTATGCTAAGTATGTAGCAAAACAAACAATTCATTTTTTTACTGTATGATGTTGACCACATACTGTGGGATTGTCCATTAATGTCGGGAGAAAGAGAAGAGTTGCTCAAGGTGGTAAGACCTTCTGTCGGACCCACGGGACATGCGGACTTGGTGGCTAGTAAATTGAATTACGCGGCCTTCAGCAAATTTGCGGCGTCGTACGGCAACAGAGCGGACCTATTCGTATAGTCCCCCCGCTTCGCGATCGGAAACTAGAGTCATTTCACTGTTTTGCATTTTTAATATTTCAAACTTAAATGATAGAGACAATCAGCACACTTAAGTGCAAGCCTCCAAGTACTTGAGCTTCTGCTTTCGGACAATTCCTGCGATCAAAACTGAACAGATACGCTTCACGTTGTTACGCCACGGGACACGTCTGCTGAAACCAGAACGTACGGCCGTGGCGGGTGGTGGTTGGGAACAACGCATGTATTATAAATATAATCAATAAACAAAAGCTTCTTTAATATCAAATTTGGTTATGAAAAAAAGCGACTAAAAAGTATAATACCTAAAAAATAACTTTCATTACTACACGTATTGTGTGACTAATTGTAACACGTGCTTCGCCTCTTTCATAAGCATCTTCGGATTTACTATCGCAAATTTTATTGAACAGTTAAGATCGCGTAGAATCATCGCCACAAAGTGGTATCTATCTCTCTTGTGGAGTCTGCCAAGCTTTTTATGTTGGGCAGACATGTAAAAACTTTAATTTTAATCATTGAGAATAGATTGATTTACAATTTTAAATAACTATGATTATTTCACGTATTGTGCTACTAACTGCTACCGACACTTTGGCCGGAGTCGTACTCGGAGTCGAAAATTTGAAAAGTTTAAACTTTTGACGTGACAACGTCTTATAAATCGATGAACGCCCGCTGCACGCACGAAAAAACATGACTCATTGTCCCGTTTGTCGCGTTACGCCGAAGGCAAGCGTGCGAGCGAGAGCGCGGATAAGCGATAGAGAGGCACGATCGGCCTACCGTTCGGATTGTGCCGAATCTATCTCTCTTCCACTCGATTGGTCGATGCGTCTGAGTAGAAAAGAGACAGCGGCAGCACACAACTTATACACCTACAGTACCTACACGTGATCTGTTTACAACTGTTTATAAAGTGAAGTGAAATGTTAATGTGGTTTTCATTGTTTATATTACAACAACAATTGCGGCAATAAAGGTAATTAATTCTTGCATATTAAAAATCTGATTAACGTACAACAAATATACAAAATATCGTATCCATACCAAATAATGATAATTCAATAAAAATGATTCCATTTTATTCATAAAAGTATGCAATCATTTCATCAATGTTTTCTTATGACGTTGTCACGTTAAACTATCGTCCGTAAACCGACTTTACAGACACCAATTTTTTATTTTTGCTTATAATATGTCAAATTTGGCTATTGGCTGGATCAATTATACATGAACCAACTATCATGTATAATTGAATACACATGAATAGGAAAGGTAGGAGAAGAGGTGATGAAATTAACCTTTTTTTTGCTCGAGTCGGAGTCGTGTTTTTTTTCAAAGTTGGAGTCGTAGTCGTCTTGTTTGTAAATGCTGGAGTCGAAGTCATATATTTTTTAATGAATCCACAGCCCCGGATTATTTGATGACATACAATAAATGAATGAAATAAAATAAATACGTTTACTTTTGATTGTCAAACAGATTGTTGCAAAAGAATGCGCCCAGGAAACGGTTATCAGTTAGGTAAAGGGTATTTCAATAGGGACGCTCAAAATATGTTACTTTGTCCTGCTGAGTAGATTATTCATTGTTTAGTGGCCAAATTTGAGTCAACCAGTTTGGTAAATAATCGGCCAACACCTACCTGTACGTCATCAAAATACAATATCTGGTGAAAACATTGCTGCTGTGTGTGAAAGTGTACAGGAAAACCCAAGGCAGCTTATTTCTCGTTGTTCACAAGAACTTGGCTTTCTGCGACTTCAACTTGGCGAATTTTGAATCGGGCCTTATGTCTGCACCCGTATAAAATCCAACTAACCGAGGAACTTCAGGTAAACGACAACAGACAACGCCTGATTGGGTTCTGGAGCAGTTGGAAGTTTACCCAAATTTGTCAAAAAAGTCAACTTTAGCGACATGGCCCATTTTATAATGAATGGATATTGGCAGACATTTGATGCTATATTCCATATTTAATGCCGTAGAATATACTTACAAATGAAATTAAAATTTAGTCGAAATCTCACAAACAACTTGTTTTATTTACATTTCAAAACTAAGCGTCCTTATAAAAAGACCCTTTATTTAAGTTATGTTCTGTCCTTCTCGATTAAATAATTACCCCAGTATTGACCCGACATCAAATGGCATATTCTTGCTTTTTCCATCAATATCTTACAATATTCTCCCTTCGTCCTACACAAATAGTCTCAATTTAGATGCAACGACCGCCTTGAACCCTTGCTGACAGGGTCCAGTTATCCAAATTTTGGGTATACCAATTGACCTACGTCGTAGGGTCTTCTGCCTAAAATATACATGAAACGTAGCAGCGGTTGTTAAGTAGATCGCAACCGCCTCGCATACTCTTTGACAACCATTTGCACTACCTTTAACATATCGACACCTTACTTTGAAAAGGTTCTAATTGACATTTTTGCCTAAAATGGCCTTTTGGGCGTTAAAAGTCTATATTTACCGCATTCTATCATTTATATAAATTTCAGAATTATCTATGGTTGAATAACGGAGTTAGAAGAATTACAGAGTTGCACTGCATCTGCACACTTTTTTTGACTAAATTTATTTGACAAAGTTGTAAGATTGTCATCATTATTTTCATCATTAGATCTGTAAGATCGTTATTTCTCAGCAAGAGATGTATGTTACAATATGCTTAAAATAAGTAATATGAAACATTTTTACATGCTTATTGTTACAAGTGAATGTTAATCAATCAAAACTTCAAACGATCACATCTCAAAACAGTGTCAATAGCAGTAAGAACCTTTTTAAAGTGAGGTGATATTGTAAGCCGAGATTTATATTAGATTACGATGAGTTTTCTAGAATGGATCCCAAGAGAATTTCTAGAATGTAGGGGTTGATGTCAATCATACATTACGGCTAAGCTACCAAGTATATGTACGAAACTTAAATTACCACTCCATGTATAATATTTAATGATTATTTTTACGCCTTATATAATAGGTGTACCGGAAAAGAATGTCGTTTTTTTGATGAAACTATTTGATATGATTAAAATATTTATTTATCAAAACATGGTCCAAAATATAATTTCCATCATTTGATATGACTTTTTTCCACTAATCTGTAAATTTTTTTGTCCTTTTCAATTTTTTTTTTCTTTTTTTTTTTTTAAGTTGTCAAAATGAACGGTATGTCAGCGCATAAAAAATGAAAAAACATTGATTTTCTTATAAAATACCTACTGTAAGTTGATTTTCCTATGCCTATAACCTTTTTGCAACTACAAGCATTAGGTTGACAAAGTTTTATCTAAAATAAATTTGAAGGAAAGACATTACACAAATATTCAATTCAATTTGCATGTATTCAATACTCAAGAAATTTGTACAAATTCGATATCATTTTTTTGGGGTGAGGGGGGTTGTATGGCGGAGTGAGGTTAGGGGGGCGTATGGGGGGGTATGCCAGAAACCTTCGAAGGAGTGAAGTCGAAAAATTCGTATGGTTTAAAAAAATATATTGAGGGGTGCAGGTTGGGGGGTGGTTGGGGGTGGTTGGGGGAGGGGTTGGTAGGCCAGAAACCATTGCGGGAGTGTATTCAATAAATTTTGTAAAGTTTCATATCGATCGGTCGAGCGGTTTAGTAGTCCATAGAGGAAATACAGACAAACATTCATTTTTATATATATAGATAGATTAGCCATGTTAACGCATCATTAAAAATAGTAAGGAATAATATTTATTTATGAAAATTATATTTCGGTTGTTTATCCATTACTGAAAAGCGATAATATTCGATTGAAATATAATTTACTAGAGTATCGGTCATGTTCGAATGCGATCTGATAACTCCCTATTTGAATCAAAAAAATTGTCTGGTTAAACAATCTTTTTCAAAATTTCACTTAGTTAAATTTAACTTAATAATTTAAAATTAATTCAATTAATTAGTGTTAAATTTCACTCAGTTAAAATAAAAAATAATCATAGAGACTTATTAATGGAAATTAATGACGCTTTTATTAATGATAAATCAATCGATTTTGTTTTCTAATCTGTTTAGTCCGGTCCGTGGCGCAGTTTCAACGGCGTTGGCTTGCCCGGGTTTGATTCCCGGTACGAGCGGATTTTTTCAGTCGATAAATCTGTTCAAAGGCATGGGTGTCTGTGTTGTTGAAAATCCCACTAGTCCTGCACTAGTCCTCGTTGCCTTTCCATCCCTACTAGCTTCGAAACAAGAGAGTTTGAGCAACTGAGTAACAAGCAGTGGACATGGATAAAAAAAAATGTTTTCTAATCCCGGAATCCATTGGGTATTGAAAATTCTCGGGATCCCGGGATTGAAAACCCTACTCATTACTTGTTCAAATATTTTTCTATTACAATTAAAAATAATTTTCAATTAAGTAGAGTAGATTAAATTTCAGGAAAGCTCCCTTGATGGACGAGCTTTAGGTAGCTGTCTGAAAAATAATGTTTCAAATTAGCTAAACTTATACTTTGTAAAATTAAAAGATATTTTAGGCATAGGAAATATATTATGATATTTGGGAAGAATCGCTTACTGTCCAATTGTACGGAACCAGTTGTTCATTATTTGAATACAGTGGAATCCCGATTTTACGTTCCCGCATAAACCATTTTCCTGCATGGTTCGTTCATTTTCTATAGTCCCAGCGAAACACCCATAAGAACAATTTTTAAAATAGTCCCGCATTAAACGTTCCCCTATTTATCGATTTCTTCGATGTACCGTCTAAAAATTATGGTCCCGTCATTAATATTATCCCGATTCACCGTTTTTGTTGAATATTTCTTAGAAGCAAAACATTGGAACCCTTGCAATCGAAAGTAGAAAACAACTGAGACTGCAAGTGTGCATTTTGTTAGTCTAATTTTCTTGTATTTTGCTTCAATTTATTTGCTTAGTTGTAATACCAATTGTTTGTCATACCTTGTAATTTTTATTTAGCTTTTGTATAAATATCACTGTTTTGTTGTATTCCTGATAAGCGAAATCGGTCGTGATCCAATACAACTAATGTGGAATAAGTACTTAATAATGTTTTATTATTTTTATTATAAAGCCATTCCTCTAAGTATTGACAGTGAACACCTTAAAAGTGATAAATAAATCGTTGCTGAAAAAATCCATTTATTTCAAGAATGAAAATTAGTTTATATTACCGTGGCTGTAAATGAAATCGAATGTTTTCATACATTCCATGAGAGTAGGCGATAGCAAATGTCAAATGCCATCTATGTCGTTAGAAAGCGTGGGACTGGCGCGGGGGATGATCGAGTGGATCGTGTAACGCAATAAAGAAACTAAATACACTACACACCCGGTCTGAGTCTTCGACAGTGCCAACCAGTGGCGGAACTATAAACTGTCCCAGGGGTGGCCATTCAATTTGAAAATAAACATGATATATTAAAAAATATATATACCCTGCCAAGAAATGATGACACCGCGCTTAACTTTTGCCTGGCTGAGTGTGAAACAGTCGACCACCACCGCTACTTTATCCTAAATATCTATCTTAATATTAGTGATACAATGTGTAAACTTTTGGTATCCTTAAATCATCAACATCATATGGGGAACGGGATAATCTTGATTCCTCTTCAGTCTCAACGCGAAGCGCGCGCTTAAACTCCACGGATTCTCAGAATACAGACACATAGGATACTTAATATCACTCTAACAAAGTGGCTGAGCAAGTCACATTTTCTTTTTTATTTTCTTTCTATTTTTCTTCTCTTTAACCACCTTAGTGCATGGTTAAAAGATCAGTCCCGTGCAGCTCTGTCTCTGGCCAAGTAAGTGAGGAGTAAAAGGTCGTTTCTTTTCTTGATCGTATAGCGTTATGGAAGGCGGCTGTGAAAAACGGCTGCACACACATAACGGAAGAATGGTGGGACAACCAACTTGTTCACCCAAATATATATCCTTAAATCATTGGTTTTTTTATATCTTTTGCATTAAAAAATATGATTTTGATCGACTAGTTTCATCGCAATTGAATAAAAAAGATATTGTCGCTACCAATTGCCAGAATTAAAACTTCACTGCGCGTACGCAATAAGATAACGTTCCAAATCAAATGGATGTTTTTTACATTAAAAGGTGCAGATAAGAAGTTGCATTCACGGTTCGCATCGCCAGTCTAGAATAAACAAGAGCACGACCAGGTTGTCTCATTCATGCATGACTTAAAATATTAATAATTTTAGGAAAATTATAAAATTTCGTATATTTTTTTTTATAGAACGATGTTTAAAGATACGTCAAAGCATAATCAATCTTTTTTTTTATTGCAGTTTATGCCAATAAGGCCATACCACTGGGGTTTATTAGACCCCCCTTCGGCCTACGAGTTATTTTTCAAGGACAGGACCCCGAAATAAATCATGTAATTTGATTGATGACTTACCATTAAAATCGTTTCTTTTATTTCAATTCAAAAATACAAAAATTAAAAAACCTAATATAAAAAATACAAATTTGAATTTTGTTCTTTTCTGATAGTTCAAGTACATCCGTGCACTTGAAATGCATGAAGATGCCGAACGGTGAATCCCGGATCGTTAGCCACAAAACTCATGGAAAAGTACACAATTCAAATTTGATATTTATATTCCATCAAGAACCCTCAGTCAAAATTCTTAATTATACAAAATACAGTATAGTACCAAAGTGAAGTGAATTTTTTTTGCCGTTGCATATCGATCCAAAAAATATTCAGGCAAAATATCCATTTAACGGTTCCATGACAAATCAGAACATGACGTTTCAGAACATGACTTTTCAGAATATGATAATTCAGAACATGACTTTTCAGAACACGACTTTTCAGAACATGACATTTCAGAACATGACATTTCAGAACAAGACTTTTCAGAACATGACATTTCAGAACATGACATTTCAGAACAATCGGCTTATCTACGGACACCGTCCGAGCGCGCTCGCTTTATAATATTGGGTTTTCACATACATATTTGTCTATAAACAATTTACCAATTATGAATAGGGCTGCCACAACAAGAAAATAACTGTAATTATGAGATCGCCGAAATTAAAATAAATGTTCACTAACTATTGTAGTTAGTTCGCGTGCATTTTAAAATTCATTCGTTGGGCTGGCACAAATATGTAAATATATATATATATATGTATGTGGGATCTGGCGGTGAAGTCGGGCAAAATAACGAAGGTTTTAGTTTTATAATACGTCTTTGTTTATTAACAGTCTTAACACCGGCTTATTCTGGCGGAAAAAATATCATAACAAAAAAATCTTAAGATTAAAATTTACATTTATATAATATTTTTACATGCTTCTCAAATGTCGTATCGAGATCGACTTGCACAGAATTTTTATACACACAATAATAACATTAAAAATTATTAATTATGTTGTTATTATTAATTAATAATTTTTATTGTCGATCTCGATACGACATTTGAGAAGCATGTAAAAATATTATACAAATGTAAATTTTATGAACATTTATTTTAATTTCGGCGATCTCATAATTACAGTTATTTTCTTGTTGTGGCAGCCCTATTCATAATTGGTTAATTGTTTATAGACAAATATGTATGTGAAAACCCAATATTATAAAGCGAGCGCGCTCGGACGGTGTCCGTAGATAGGCCGTTTGTATGAAATGTCATGTTCTGAAATGTCATATTCTGAAAAGTCTTGTTCTGAAATGTCATGTTCTGAAATGTCATGTTCTGAAAAGTCTTGTTCTGAAATGTCATGTTCTGAAATGTCATGTTCTGAAAAGTCGTGCTCTGAAAAGTCATGTTCTGAATTGTCATATTCTGAAAAGTCATGTTCTGAAACGTCATGTTCTGAATTGTCATGTTCTGATTTATCCGGTTACCCCATTTTACAGTGGATATGTATAGTCTTACCGAGCTCATAAGATTCCTAAGACAGGTTTTCATGCGTCTTAATGTGGAAAAACTCCTTTCAGCTTTCAGGCAGTGCTGATTGTCAAACTTATTAAAATTCGTATCAAAACCTCACAATTAGGATATAATTATGAATTTATCACATGTCGTATATAAAGCTAAAGGGTCTTAAAAAAAGAGAGAACTACAACATATTTATTTTTATAAAAATAATTTGAAAATTAATGTTATAATATTTTGAATGGAATAAATTATCCTCAGGACCTCCATGGCTCCAGCTCCCCCCCACCCTTGAATCCGCCATTGGGCTCGTGTAACGCAATAAAGAAACTAAATACACTACACTGGTCTGATTCTTCAACATAGCCAACTAATTATAGGAAAAAAACTTATTTTAGTATACTGAGAATTAAATTAAATAAGCCCAGCTTTTTAGAATAACAAAAATTTCACCGTTGACTAAAGTAAACCTAATTATCGTTTCCATTCACCTTCTTCTTTTTACTATAAATATGGTGGATAAAGATTTTTAAATAACGGCCTTTTTAAGCTACATATGTTGGTACAATTTTATAAAATTTAATTAAACTTTAATAAAGGTGAAGTAGTGTCATTTTTAACTTTATTAATTGAGTTGGCATTTACTTGGTAGAACTCCATTATAATACTGAAATTTGACCTTTGCAAAGTTGTATTTAATGTAATAATAACACTCTTGGTGACAAGTATAATTTTAAATAATTTAAATATATTTCTAAGTACTACTTTCACATGTTTTCCGATTTTTTTTGGATATAAATTTGACGGTGCATCAAGTCTCCTTTGTCTCTAAATGTTTTAACCAGGGCTGTGGAGTCTGTGAAAAAAAGTCCGACTCCGACACCATCATTTACCAAAACCACGACTCCGACTCCGACTCCAACATTGACAAAAAACACGGCTCCGACTCCGACCAAAAAAAGTTCAATATCGTCATTTTTTCTCCTAATTTTCCTTTGCATGTGTATTCAAAAAAATATCAACACTATCAATGCGACCAAAATCCAAATTTGACATATAAAATGCAAAAAAAAAACTTTTCAAAATTTCCGACTCCGAGTACGACTCCGGCCAAATCGCTGCGACGACTCCGACTCCACAGCCCTGGTTTTAACTCTTGAATTTTATTTGTTGACATTTCCTTCCCATCGTTCTCGACAGAAGGGTGCGATCGCTACAGTTGAGAAGTCAGTTTAATATTGCGTCTCTACCTAAGGAGGGTCATCGAGAAGAATAGCTCTCCATACATATACAAAAATATATGTACTATTTATTTTAGAAAAGCAGTTATATCACAATTTTAGTCCGCGATTGGAAACCCTTATCTCTAATACCGTTGCACAAAGAAAAGTTCGAGCTTTTCGTACAAATTTTGACAGAATTGACTGATATAAAATTGAACTTCGCCCTTTAATTGTAAATATTTAAAAACGCCCCCGCCATAAAACAATGAGTTCAAGCTCTATATATTTTGCAAAAAGCGAATTACAAATTTTTCTAAGTACAATACTCAAAACGAAATTCATTCTTTTATTTTATTTGAGAGATAAGATATAATTACTTATTGTAAATTCACAGATATAAAATAAAGTCTATTTTTACATAATTCGTCTCAAATTCAACAGGCGAAAGAGAAAAATATTCTTTTGTAGTTGATTGAAAGGAAATTTTTGGATTATTATTTAAGTATTCTCGGCCAGATTTATTTATTTCAAAGACAATTTTGTACATGTTTAAACAGCCGATTTATTTTTTGAATTACTAAATAGTTCAGAAAAGTTATTCCATATGCTTAGTTCAACTTTATTTGTTGTATTTGTCTTATATTGTCGGTCCCTGTGGTCTAGTGGCAAGAGCTTTGTCCTAGCGATCAGGGGGCCCGAGTTCAATACCCGGCAAGGTCAGATTTTTTCAATTGAAAAAAAAGAGTTCTTGGGCTGGATGTATATTATTTATCGTTGATTTTGTGCACAATTGATTCATTATTTATCATCGAGTTAATCTCGTATGACTTTCACAATTAAGAATATTTGGCGCATTGGCGTAAGCTGTAATGCCAAATATTTTTTATTTATTTAAATTTGAAAAAATATATTATTGTAAAAGAGCTTTTGTATATTTTTAATGCTTGCCAAAGTGTTTAAAGTTCTAAACTTGTAAATAAAAAGTGTTTTTGCTTTGAGCCGTATCACAGAGTGGTATCCATCGCCTCTTGTCGAGACTGCCAAGCTACATATGTTGGGCAGACAAGTAGAAAATTAAATATTAATCAACTAGAATAGATTGATATAAAATTTTAAATAACTTTCATTATTCCACGTATTGTGTAACAAATCGTAACACGTTTTTCAAGGCATCTTCGGACTTACTATTGCAAAGTTATGCAATAAAGCAAGTAATTTTAATATTTTAAAATGATAAAATTACAAAATGGAGTTAGGGATTTTTTCCTTTGTACGGGAAGCTTGGCAGTCTCCACAATAGAGACGATAGATATCACTCTGTGACGATGATTCTACGCGATCTTTACTGTTCAATAAAATTTGCGATAGTAAGTCCGAAGATGCTTCTGAAAGTCGCGAAACACGATTCATAATTAGTAACACAATACGGGGAATAATCAATTTTATTTTATATTATAATTGTTAGTCACTATTTTTCATAACCAATGGTTGCAAAACACTGATTTAGACCGCACTTAATTATATTGAAGAATTCGATTGTTAATGAACCAATCGAGACCATAAAGAGAAGCGATTTCCACATGACTAATCTCGTAATAGATACTTCACATTTTTTCAATACATACGCTGCTTTTGGCATACGATAGTGGAGCATAAAACTTCATTCGTTTTAAATTTTTGATCAATACAGTGAAACCCTGATTTTACGATTTTCAAGGGACCGTAAAAAACAAACGATAAATGCGCGAAACGACGAATGCGCGAATGTTGAAATCATAGGTTCCCAAACATATTAGACCCATGCCCCCCACATAATTACACACGGCCTCCCTGGAAATTTCTTTCATGGCCCCATTTTTGGCCCCTCAATGATGGTTCCCCTACTCCCCCTGCGCTCTCCTCAGTTCCTTCCAGGCTTGTACGACACGTTGGGAACCTGTGGCTTAAATTATGAACAAAAAAATAAACTTGTTTATTTTATTAGACTTTCTTATCCTATCACATTCATTTTTTAAAAAAACTCCTTAATACTACGTTACTGCTTTGCAGTTTGGAACTTCAATTTTACAAAGACCTTTCAAATTTGCATATTTTCTAACAGATTCATCTAAATATATCCTTGTAGGAGAAAAATATTTTAATTTTTATGAAGGACAATTACGCATTTATCAATGTCATCCCATGTTCATTATTGCGTTTTTCATCATCTTCTTCTACAGAAACATATGCTCAGTAATCACCGGAAACATTATGACCATGAATAGTTGCACACTTGCAGTCTCAATTTTTTTCTACGAATCGATTGGATGGTGTCGAATGTGCTTATGAGAAATATTCAACAAAAACGGTCAATCGGAATAATATGTGTGACGAAACCATAATTTTTAAACGATAAATCGGGGAAAGATTAATGCGGGGTTTTTTAACATTGTTTGTATGGGTGTTTGGCGTGGACTTTAGAAGATGAACAAACCTCGCGGGAAAACGGTTTATGCGAGAACGTTATATCAGGGATCAACTGTACTTATAAATTGAGTAAAAAATATGACTTCAAATTCGTTTTTTTCATTTACGATCTTTAATGGGAGTAAATGGCCACAAAATGGTGTCTCTTAGACACAATTTTGACACCTCTTAGACACCTTTCTCTCTTATCTCCATCCTCGTAGTCTCATTGTTTCTTTCTGATCTACGTCAGGTCTTGTAGCGCAATGGATCAGCGGTTTTTGGAGTTGACTGAATCTATCAGGCAATATGAAACATACAGGCACGTTATTGATAATTTTAGCTCATAATTGAATGAGTTTTTAATAAATAATCCTTATCATATGTATGGTCTTAACTCTAAACTCTATACCAGCGTTCACCAAACTATGTCCCGCCAAAGATTCTCATCAGGCACTCTAAAAATTCTCGATATTTGAAAATAAATTATTCAAATAAGATATGATTTGGTTTGAATTCACAACTATTTATTTCAATTCATCAATTGGTACCAAAAAGATACGACTACATAGAACTCAAAAAATACAATAAATATTTTATATTATAAATTCCAATAGAAATTACATTTACTTACATTATATAATTATATCAGAACACATAAACTAATATCTTGATTGGATTTCAAGACGAATTTATTTGTCATCCGGCCCGCCAAGTTCTCAAAAATTTCAAACCAGCCCGTTCCTCAAAAAGTCTTGTAGCCCCTGCTCTAAACTATTAAGTCTAAACTGTCAATTATTAAAGAAAAGATAATATACCTATTTATTCAGCTCGGTGGAAAAAAACTGCGTTTTATTTTTATTAAACATTTCTGCCATTTAGTCGGCCGCTCAAATTTTCTTCAGATTAGAAGTAGGTATACGTAAAAGGTTAAGAAAGGATTAGTCGTTTCCTCTACACCCTGCTTTCAGGATTTAATAGTTTTGATTGAAAGAGATGAAAACATTACTTATTCTTTAAGTTACTCATTAATTATTTTCTGAAGGGAAACTTTACAGAGTTTTTTTTTGTCTAGTGTGTTGTTAAGGATTTAATAAAACACTTTATTAAATTATAAATGTTTCACTATATATTACACAAGTTATACGTACAATATAAAAATCAGAATACAGAGAAGTCTTGATATGTAAACTGAGCTACTGAACCCTTAGGTTAGAACTCTGAGTTTCGAGTGGGTTTTAGTTTATAAAGGGTCTTTTTATAAGGACGCTTAGTTTTGAAATGTAAATAAAACAAGTTGTTTGTGAGATTTCGTCTAAATTTTAATTTCATTTGTAAGTATATTTTACGGCATTAAATATGGAATATGGCATCAAATGTCTGCCAATATTCATTCATTATAAAATGGGCCATGTCGCTAAAGTTGACTTTTTTTGAGAAATTTGGGTAAACTTCCAACTGCTCCAGAACCCAATCAGGCGTTGTCTGTGGTCGATTACCTGAAGTTCCTTGGTTAGTTGGATTTTATACGGGTGCAGACATAAGGCCCGATTCAAAATTCGCCAAATGAAGTCGCAGAATAGCCAAGTTTTTGTGAACAACGAGAAATAAGCTGCCTTGGGTTTTCCTGTACACTTTCACACACAGCAGCAATGTTTTCACCAGATATTGTATTTTGATGACGTACAGGTAGGTGTTGGCCGATTATTTACTAAACTGGTTGACTCAAATTTGGCCACTAAACAATGAATAATCTACTCAGCAGGACAAAGTAACATATTTTGAGCGTCCCTATTGAAATACCCTTTATTTGAATTATGTGGCGCAGGTATTAAGATACATAGTTGTTAAGGGTAAAAGATGTCTCTATTGACCCCGTTTTACGATACTTTTTCCTTTATTCTCTTCTTTTTTTCAATTTATCGCTGTCTTCCATGTACAATGATTCACCCCAGAAGTAAGCTTCACAGTGTTTTGACGTTGCTAAAACTTTCTCTGGGTAGTTTCAAAAGATAAATAAATTATATCCCACCTACATTCTTTTCAAATTGTCCTTCATAACCAGGGTTGCCATATTTCCAAAATCACAGATCGGGACATTCATTATTTCGAATAATCAAAAAAAACGGGATCTTATTTAAATTATAATATTTAAATGTACACAGAAGAGAACATGTAAGGGGTATTTCAATAGGGACGCTCAAAATATGTTAATTTGTCCTGCTGAGTAGATTATTCATTGTTTAGTGGCCAAATTTGAGTCAACCAGTTTGGTAAATAATCGGCCAACACCTACCTGTACGTCATCAAAATACAATATCTGGTGAAAACATTGCTGCTGTGTGTGAAAGTGTACAGAAAAACCCAAGGCAGCTTATTTCTCGTTGTTCACAAGAACTTGGCTTTTCTGCGACTTCAACTTGGCGAATTTTGAATCGGGCCTTATGTCTGCACCCGTATAAAATCCAACTAACCAAGGAACTTCAGGTAAACGACCACAGACAACGCCTGATTGGGTTCTGGAGCAGTTGGAAGTTTACCCAAATTTGTCAAAAAAGTCAACTTTAGCGACATGGCCCATTTTATAATGAATGGATATTGGCAGACATTTGATGCTATATTCCATATTTAATGCCGTAAAATATACTTACAAATGAAATTAAAATTTAGTCGAAATCTCACAAACAACTTGTTTTATTTACATTTCAAAACTAAGCGTCCTTATAAAAAGACCGTTTATATATTAAATAGTTACCTAATTATACACTAGAACCACAGTCATTAAAATATTTTGATTAGACACAATTACAGGAACTACTGTTTGATTTAAGTGCAAAAATTGATACGATCATAAGAGTTTTATAAAACATATTTTTCTTGGTTTTAAGCTTGTTTCAAAATATGTTCGCCATTTTTTTATTTTTTAACCATATCCGCTCCCAATTTGGAGCATATGGACTCGTCACAGAGTTTATCTCTACATTTTTCTTTTTTCTACGTGATCTGCTTACAGTAGAAATAGAAAAGATACGAGGACTAGGACAGGACTAGTGTTTAACTAATCGCTGTCACTATGCGTCGCTCTGTGTGATCGAAAAGATGGGAAGAGATTTTTAACAACGCAAACACCCATTGCCTTCGAACAGAATTGATTTATCGACTGAAAAAATATGCTCGCACCGGGAATTGAGCCCGGGTGGTCCGCCACGATAGCCAACGTCGTTCGCCACTGCATCACGGACCGGACTCGCCATCTTTACTTGATCAAAATATCTAAATTCATTTAATTATAATCAAAATTTTGTTCGATCATTAATTCTCGGGATTTGTCTATTGATCTCGGGACAGTCCCGCTCAAATAGGGACGCCTGGCAACCCTGTTCACAACTGAAGTATGATAAGCTTAATTCGATACATCTCTTCAAAATTCTTTAACTATTCAAGTTATTTAATTATTTAAAATATATATTCTAAACAAATCGAAAGAATTAATTGAAATGTTTGTATAATTTTAGTTTTAAAGAAAAATATTTTGCCTCTTCCCGAAAACTTTGAATAAATTCTAATGTTCAAATAAAAAATAAAACACAACTTTTTCGTACCAGGTACATATCCGTGTTGTAATGATCAGGAACGGTTTCGCTAATCACGAGAATTTTTAAAAGATGAAATATAAAAAGAGGTAATTAAGTATTTCGACTGAGGGTGCTTGATGGAATTTCAATATCAAATTAGAATTTTTTGAATTTTGTACTTTTCCATGAGTTTTGTCGCTAACGACCCGGGTTTCGCCTTTCGGCATCTTCAGGCATTCCAAGTGCACGGATGTACTTGGACTTGGACTGACTTGTCAGTCCAAGTACATCCGTGCACTTGGAATGCCTGAAGATGCCGAAAGGCGAAACCCGGGTCGTTAGCGACAAAACTCATGGAAAAGTACAAAATTCAAAAAATTCTAAATAAAAAGAGGTGTTTTTTTTATATAATTATGAGATATACAAGAAAAAGAATACTTGTTATTTATCTTTCATAATTAATTGATTTTTAATGTAATAGCTTGCATTGCCAAGAGGTTTTTACATTTTAAATAAGGTTTATTTTGCTTAGTTGTAATACCAATTGTTTGTCATACCTTGTAATTATTTCTTAACTTTTGCTTTAATATCACTGTTTCATTGTATTTCCTATCAGCTGATAATGCTCGCCATGAGTGAAACCGGTCCTAATCCAATAAATTTTATGTGGAATAATTACTAAAAATGTGTTATTTGTTTTTCAGAAAAAGGATATACAAAAAATATATAAATTTGCCGATTATCATGCCATATCAAAAAATGTATTTTTTTTACATTAAATAAGCGAATTTGTGCCTAAAAAATATATTAGAATAAATCAGTTTTTTTATATTTAACTGATAAATCAGAAAACTAAAGCATCGCCTACAAAGATATTGATTGAGTTGGCATTTACTCGGTAGGACTCGGTAGGAGGGTATATTACGGTGAGAAAAATAAAGAAATTTTAATTCTACAGAAATTATTTTATATATGTATATGCTTATAGCTATTTCGGCTTAAGTCCTCGTCAGAACTATGTTTTAAACGTGTATTGGATCTTGTATTATAAATATACCATTTAAGCTAGATACACACTACATCTTCATCTCTGTCCCACCATCTTAATTTTGTGAATGATAAGGCCTATAAAGATAATGAAAAAAAATATATTCGTTAAAACATAGGTAAATTTTAAGCTGGTGAAAACTGTTTTTTGGCTCTCCTTAAAAGAAGAAACAATAGAGTACGGCATCTCTGCTTCTAAGACGCCTCATAACGAGTTTACGTGTATTGTCTGTATTGGGAGAAGACTTAATATATTATCCTTAACTCTTACCACTCTGCAGGCCACGGAGTCTGGCCGGAAAGATTCTAATAGGCAGTTTCGTGGGCCAGGGATTTTGGATAAATACCGTGGAACACTGCAACATGCTGGATTAACAAACATTTTATTATTTTGATCTACAGTTCGTTTATATATCTTCTCGGAAAAATATGTGACTCACGTAACCAACTTTACATATTTTTTAAATTGATAATTTTTTTTAATCACAGTCGCTTACTAGTCATGAGAAAATTTGGTCAGAGCACAAAAGGTTAAAAAAGGTTGTGTTAAGTCAAGGGTGGCCAACGCGGGGCCCGCGGAGCATATGCACACATTTTTTTCTTTTAGTGTACATAAAACCAATTTTATAAATAAGTAAATTTCTCAAAAATAAGCCTGTATCGTCAAACTATGACTAGGCGTGTCGACGACATTAGAAACTATATTGAAGATAATTGGAGAAATCGAATATCCAAGTTCATATTTTATGCTCTAGCATTGGATGAAAGCACAGACCTACCAGATACCACCCAAGCGGCGATTTTTATCAGGGGTTTTGATAATATAAAATTTAAAATAACTTTGATTATTCCACGTATTGTGTAACTAATTGTGACACGTGTTTCGCCTCTTTCAGAGGCATCTTCAGACTCATTATCGCAAAGTTTGCTTAAGTAATGATAGTATGCGATAGTTAGTCTGAAGATGCCTCTGAAGAATTATTTTAAATTTTATATTAAAATGAACTTCCACAAAGTTACCGCCGAAACCATCGAAAATATAGGAGTATTGATGTTTATCTGAACAAAATAGAAGAATTAGCGGCACTGTATCCACTTAAGGACACAACTTGTTCACGAGATTTGTTAGGAGCTTTTACATCGACATTGCATCGCTTTTCGTTATAACTCAATGACCAATCGGTCTTAACAACAGGTGGTGCTCCAGCAATGGCTGGGAAACACGAATGTTTAGTAAAATGTATTGAAAATAAGGCCTGCAAAGTTGGTAATACTTCGATGCTAAATATTCATTGCATTTTTTATCAGGAGAATTATGTTCCAAGTCTCTAAAAATTGATCATTCCATGAAGGTGATCATCAAAACAGTGAACTTTATTAATTCGAAGGAGTTGAATTACCGGCAGTTCCAAGAGTTTCTCAAATCTTTGGATTCATTGGACAAGGAGAAATATCCTGCATTTTAAAAACATGCTCTATCGATGATTTCGCTTTTTGGAAACACTTACACGTGTGGACAGCTTTTTAGTCAAATAAAGCATATTAAATCTCAAATGAGAACACGAGTCACTGATGAGCATTTGGAAAACTGTTTGCGTGTAGCAACAACATCAATCGTTATGAACATTGATGAATTAGTTCTGACAAACAAAATCAGACGACTCACAAAAATTTATTATAGCTATTTCCTGTTTGCTGTGAATAAAAAATAATATTTTATTGTGTGGCCCGGTAGGAAATCTCATTTCTCATTGGCCCGGCTGCTGAAAAGGTTGGCCACCCACGTGTTAAGTGATTGTGTTTCGGAAAAAAACGAATTGACGAGTTCAAATGAATACAGCTTTTACCTAATAAAACTAAACAAGTTTCATCAATATCAGTAGTGAAGAAGTACCAAATAAAGTGAATCTTTCTGCCTGTGTCCCAAATAACAGTAGCCTTAGTTTTAGTATGGGATGTATAAATTCGCTTTCTAGGTATCAATTGTGACTTTTTATTGCGTGAAATACGCTTGGCTTGTCTCTTCGACACCTTCCATTGAAAAGGTTCTAGCCAGGGCTGTGGAGTCGGTAAAAAAAAGTTCAACTCCACCTCCATTATTTACCAAAAACACGAGTCCGACTCCGACTAAAAAAGGTTTCAATTCAATTTAATATCAACCCTCCAAGGATGTACTCAGGAGATGACCTGGGAAGAAGCGAGGAAGTGGTGGGAGATAGAGAATCTTAGAGGCACCGTGTGGCGGCCATATGCTCCGAATAAAGAGCGAATATAGAAAAAAATATAAGTGACAAAAATAAACGCTTCAAAAATCAAACAAATATCGAAACCGGTCTTGGATACAAAATATATTTAATGTAGAAAAAAAATGTGTTTTATTCATTGTAATCAGGGCTGTGGAGTCGGTAAAAAAAAGTCCGACTCTAGTATTTACCAAAACCACGACTCCGACTCCGACTAAAAAAAGTTTAATATCGCCACTTTTTTTGAAATTTTCCTATTTATGTGTACAATTCAATTAATTATAAGCCCTGCCAATCCGGCCAGAAGCTAAATTTGACATTCATATTGAGATCTTTAGAGCATGAGGGCGGGATGGGCTCCGAGTTGTCAAACTTCGATGGTCCCAAGTCACTGGGTGTCGATCGTGAGCGATGCACCTGACGTTGGGACCACGCTGCTCCACGTTGGATGTGCCAATTGAGAAGACCTTTATTCCGGCTCCCTCGTAAATCGAGAAGGAGCCTCCTGTCCGACACTCAGGAAGAGGGATTTTGTGAACGGAGTAGGAGAAACATCGAACTCTTTAAAACAAAACACGATTTCAAAGCGTTATGTTTTATTTAATCGTTAAGGATTTACACAGACGTTATACAACACACAAATATTACGATAGCGAAGAAGATATCAGGAATTTGACTCGAATTTAATTCTTAGGGAGAGGATTAGGCGCGTGCATTCTCAATGCAGTCCAATCTCTCACTGCTGTATGAAAACAAACGGTTACTTTAGAAAGAAAAACAATGGCCGTTTCAAAAATCGTTAACACGTGCGCCCGCCGATAAGGGATGATTTATCGCCTAATGAACTTTTTATGAAGCACATGCATTGTCGGGCGTCAAGAGATAAGAGAAATTGAAATAACTCTACATTGCATCGCTATAGATTGCAATATAGATTATTATAAGAATGAATTTATTTCCTGAAATCGACTGACTCATTGACTGAGGTGAACAATATATCGTTCGAGAGAGTTCTGATGACCTACCACATAAGGCGGTGTCAATATTATATGTAAAAGAAAAAGTTCAAACTTTTCAAAATTTCCGACTCCGAGTACGACTCCGGCCAAAAAGCGCCGACTCCACGACTCTGACTCCGACTCCACAGGCCTGGGTCTAACTGCTCTGGAAACGGTTTTGAGATATGAGCGTTAGAAGTTTCGATTGATTAAAATTCACTTCTAACAATGAGCAAGAAAAAATGTTTAAAATAATTTATTTTAAGCATATTTTTTCACAACTCTTGCTGAGAAATAATTATCTTAAAGATCTTATGATGGAAATAATTATGAAAGTCTTAAAACTTTGACAATTAAATTCCGTAAAAAAGATGTGGAGATACAATGCAACTCCGAAATTCTACTAACTCCGTTATTCACCCATAGATAATTCTGACATATGATAGGATACGGTAAATACAATCTTTTCCGACCAAAACGTTAATAAGAACCGTTTCAAAGTAAGGTAGCGACATGGCACACAGTCAATTGATTTTCTATACCTTAAGCCTTAAAGGACGAAAGTAATTTTAAAGCTAACCATTTTTTAAAAAACACAAAAAATATAATATAAGGGCGTAATATACTTGTGGAAAACGATATATTTTTTTTCTTTCGATGGATTCGGCCGTAATTTTGGTGGAAATTTATTTTAATATAAAATAACTTTGATTATTCCATGTTTTGCGTTATTAATTGTGTCACGTGTTTCGCCTCTTTCAGAGGCATCTTCAGACTTACTATCGCAAAGTTTGCTTAAGTAATAAAGCAAGTTGATTCTAATTTTTTTAAATGATAAAATTACAAAATGGAGTTCGGGATTATTCCTTTTTACTGGCAGCAAGAGAGTACAGTATCGAAGCAAAACAAACGAATAATTATACTACTAACGACGTTGGCAGTTACAAAAATATTAACTTATGAGATGCTTTCAATAAGGAAGGGTCAATCCTTTCATTGAAAATAATGTAAGCAGTGGCGAGCAACCTGTCTTTTTAAGGGAATAATTTAATAATACTTCTTTACTGTAAATACTTTTCTTTATTTCCAAAAATTCTAAACTATTCATTTCCCCAGTAGTTTTAGTTAAAGTAGTGAAACTCCGATTCCACGTTTTTCAAGGGGCCGTAAAAAACAAACAAATAATGCGGGAAAGTTTTAAATATGAAATTAAAAAAATAAACTTTTGGAAAAATTATTTGTTTATTAGGATTTCTTATTATACCTACATAAAGCGTATTTCAATAGGGACGCTCAAAATATGTTACTTTGTCCTGCTGAGTAGATTATTCATTGTTTAGTGGCCAAATTTGAGTCAACCAGTTTGGTAAATAATCGGCCAACACCTACCTGTACGTCATCAAAATACAATATCTGGTGAAAACATTGCTGCTGTGTGTGAAAGTGTACAGGAAAACCCAAGGCAGCTTATTTCTCGTTGTTCACAAGAACTTGGCTTTTCTGCGACTTCAACTTGGCGAATTTTGAATCGGGCCTTATGTCTGCACCCGTATAAAATCCAACTAACCAAGGAACTTCAGGTAAACGACCGCAGACAACGCCTGATTGGGTTCTGGAGCAGTTGGAAGTTTACCCAAATTTGTCAAAAAAGTCAACTTTAGCGACATGGCCCATTTGTATAATGAATGGATATTCAAATGAATACATTTGATAATATATTCCATATTTAATGCCGTAAAATAAAGTGAATCTTTCTGCCTGTGTCCCAAATAAAGTAAAATTTAGTCGGGAAAAATTCGCTTTCTAGGTACAAACAACTTGTTTTAAATTTACATTTCGAACCTTCCATTCCTTATAAAAAAAAGAACACTTTATAACACAATTTTTTCAATTTAATATCAAAAATGTACTTTGACCTGGGATGTTGGTTAGAGATTTTGCAGTTTCCCAATTCAATCGGAAACAAAAAAATGCCCTCAAAAATAAATCTTATATTCAAACAAATTTAAACCGGTCTTGATTCAAACTTTATTTTGATGTAGAAAAAAATTTTTTATTTTGTCAAAGGCCAACCAACCCGATGCTGTTTATTAAAACCATTCCATGGTTAATTATTGCGTTTTTCGCTTTATCTTCTTCTACAGAAGACACAGATGCTCAGTAATTACCGGAAACATTATGACAATGAATCGAAAACAAGTGCACACTTGCAGTCTCGGTTTTTTCTACGAATCGATTGGAAGGTTTCGATTGTGCTTCTAAGAAATATTCAACAAAAACGGTCTATCGGAATAAAATTTGTGACGGGATCATAATTTTTAAACGTAAAATCGAGGAAAACAAGAAATCAAGGAGCGGTTGATGCGGGAATTTTTAACATTGTTCTTATGGGTGTTTACGCCGGGACTATAGAAAATGAACGGGCCACGCGGGAAAACGTATAATGCGAGAACCTAAGCTCGGGGTGTCACTGTAATGTATATTTTGAAATGAATTTATTTCAAGGTGAATTATTCAACAACAAACCGTTTTCCAAATCAATATACATAGAAGGCGCCCATGCTATAAATATTCTAAGAAATGCCTTACATTTTCAAATTCTACTTAGCGACTTTATCAATAACTGATTTCTTGAAAAAAGTTCTTAACTTTTGCCTAGCTGAGGGTGAACCAGTCTACCACCTCTGCTACTTTATCTTAAAAATCTATCTTAATATTAGTGATACAATGTGTAAACTTTTGAAATTCTTAAATCATTGTTTTTCACATATTTTCCAGTAAAAACATATGATTTTGATCGGCTAGTTTCGTCGCAATTAAATAAAAAAGAAAATAAATCAGATTATTATTGGCCGAAGACCATTTATACTGTCGCTACTAGGGACTCCAATCACTTGACATCTCAACTACTCGAGCATCGAGTAGTAAAATTCTGAAATACTCGAGTACTCGAGTATACTCGAGTAGTTTCAGATGCACCAAACAATATATTATTTGTTAAAATTTGTGTCTATCAATAGATGATAAACAAATAAATAAGCTTATATAAGTTCATTCTTATATTTATTTAAATTTATGAAACATATAATTCAAAAATAATAGAGAATTAATATCAAATTTTAATTTGGTTCGAAGTTTTGTTTTTTTATTCCAGCAGTAGATAAAACTCTCTCTGTTGCTGTGGACTTCGGCTTAAAACTTAACAATCAATTAAATTGTGCTATCTAGTTTTTCTGTCCGCGCTTAAAAAACAAAATAAAATATGGAATTAAATCTTCATTTATAAATATAACGAGTATTACTCGAGTATTTTTCAAATTACTCGAGTATCGAGTACTTGAAAAATGGACGAGTATACTCGAGTATCGAGTACTCGATACTCGAATTGGAGTCTCTAGTCGCTACCAATCTCCAGGATTAATATTTCACTGCCCATACGATATAAGATAGCCTTATCTTATCTCTAAACGCGCTTGTTTCAACGAACCTTCCAAATCAAATGGATACTTGTTACATTAAAAGGTGTAGATAAAAGTCGCATTCACGGTTCGCATCGCCAGTCTAGAATAAACAAGAACGTGATCAGGTTGTCTCATTCATGCGCGACTTAAAATATGAATAATTATAGGAAAATAATTGATTTTCATATATTTTTTTATTCATAGACCGATGTATAAAATGTCAAAGCATAATAAATCACTTTTTTATTGCAGTCTATAACCAAATGCCCGTTCCGTGGCGAATTGTGAACGGTTTTGGCTTGCGTGCCGGACCGCTCGTGTTCGAATTCCCGGTACGAGCGGATTTTTTCAGTAGACAAATCTGTTCAAAGGCATGGGTGTTCGTGTTGTTGAAAATCCCTTCCACCTTCCCAATCCTGATCTTGCCACGAACTCATTGGCCAACTACGATACAACTCATTGATAACAAGATATTCTTGGAGGTATGCCCGGTCCGTGGTGCAGTGGTTAACGTCGTTGGCTAACGTGTCGGACCACCCGGGGTCGATCCCCGGTACGAGCAGATTTTTTCAGTCGATAAATCGATTCTGCTCAGAAGCAATGGGTGTTTTTGTTGTCCCTTTCTACTTTTTTGATCCCAAAGAGACAGCGATTAGCTAACCACTAGTTCATGTTCCTTTTGATCCCTACTCTCTTCGAAAAAGAGAGGTTGAGGAACTGAGTAACAAGCAGTTCTCGTAGAAAAAACATATGTTGAGATAAACTCCGTGGGGAGTCCATATGCTCCAAATTGGGAGCGGACATGGTTAATTCTAAATTCTATACTAATAAGTTCATACTACTAGGGTCTTTTTTAAGCCCCTCTTCGGCCTCTGTGTTATTTTTCAAGGACTGTCTTTCGAAGGTTAATAATAATTGTTTTGCGGTATTTGCCGCTCTTCACTCACACATAAAACGTAAATTTCGCCGTTTTGGCTTTACAGCTTCGCTATTTTGATACAATTTATTCGAAGTTTGTGGAATTTGTGGATAACAGTTTTGAATAATAACAAAGACCCTACATAGTACCCACGCATGTCAAATTTCATAACAATATATATATCTATATGAATATATTATATTATATATACTGACATAACTCACGACTAGAATGTGTTCATACCAATTTATTTGTCAATGACTACCCTTAATCCAATGTCGGAAACATTGATTTTCATCATTTGACACTTCAAACCAGTGGCGGCTGGTGACGGGGTGTTGGGGGATGCAAAGGGAAGATTAAACTATTGTTCCGTACTACGGAAGAGAAACAGTTGGTATTGCGAACATCTGAATTGAAAGTCCATGCTATAGAAGTGTTTTAAAATCCAATGAATAGGAAAGAACTCTTGCAAAAATGGTTGAATCTTCCTTTGCACCCCCCAACACCCCGTCACTAGCCGCCACTGCTTCACACTCTGTAGTAATATAAAGTAATTACTTGTGATGATACTCCAATACGTAAATACGTAAATACTCCGATACGAGTATCGAATACTCGATACTCGAGTACACTCGTTTATTTTTCAAGTACAGTGGAACCCCGATCTAACTTTCTCAGATAAACCGTTTTCCCGCGTGGTTCGTTCATTTTCTATAGCCCCGGCAAAACATCCATCTTCTCTAATTTATCTTCTAAAAATTTGTGTCACGTCACAAATACATATACAACTGTTTTTGATGAAAATTTCTTAGAAGCACATTCGACCTCATCCAATCAGTTTGTAGAAAAAAAAACTGAAACTGCAATTGTTAACGATGCATGTAGAGACTCCAGTAGTAGCAGAGTATACTCGTCCATTTTTGAAGTACTCGATACTCGAGTAATTTGAAAAATAATCGAGTATTACTTGTCATTTATAAATGAATTTTATTTGCATATTTAATATATATAATGTTTAACCGTTTAAAATCGACGGTCCGTGGCGCAGTGTCAACGTCGTTGGCTTGCGTGCCGGACCGCCCTCGTTCGATTCCCGGTACGAGCGGATTTTTGAGTCGATACATCTGTTCAAAGGCATGGGTGTTTGTGTTATAAATCCTTTCCCACCTTCCCGATCCTCAAAGAGCGACGCATAGTGACAACGATTAGCTAATCATTAGTCCTGTCCTAGTCCTCGTATCCTCTCCATCCCTACACTCATCGAAGAAGAGAGGTTGAGCAACTGAGTGACAATGCGTTCTCATAGAAAAACTTATTTTGAGATAAACTCCGCGAGGAGTCCATATTTTCCAAGTTGGGAGCGGACATGGTTAAAAAAATATATATACATATTTTGGTACATCTGAAACTACTCGAGGATACTCGATGATCGCGGATGTTTTTGGCATAGTAAAATTATTTTACAGTTAGTCGTTTATATAAAAATCAATGTTTGTATGACTTTCATATCGTAAATTACTGTTGCCGCGCATCCCAATGATTCAATAAAAGATATGCCATTCGGATAAAAAACGTTTTCAGTTTCCGGTGCGACTCGCATTTGCAATGAACATCAACAAAGCACAGGAACAATCGCTACAAGTGTGTGGACTAAATTTGCAATATCTATGCATTTCAAATGTACAGCTGTATGTGGCCTGCTCACGCGATATAAACCCTTCTGATTTATTCGTATTCGTGTATCAAAAAGCACTTCAATGAACGCAATTAAAACAAAGATACTTTTTCTTTTATGGCATTGCAACGCTTTCCGGGACCGGCTAGTAATTTATAATTTAGTAGTAAGTAGCAAGTACTCGAGTATTTTTAAAAATACTACTCGATACTCGAGTAGTTGAGATGTCGAATAATTGACGTCTCTAATGCTAAGCCTATATCCACGAGATCAAATTCAGTATTTTCAGTTGCGGTTTCCGCGAGTTTGAATCTTAGCTTAGACAGATTCTTCAATTGATTTATGTATTTGACACGTGTGTTCTATGGTTCTATGATGTACTGACTATGTTATGCGTTATATGCAAATAAGAGGTCTGCACGGGCTTACAATTTCACCCGGCCCGAGCCCGACATTTTTAACCTTGCCCGAAAAAACGTTTTTTTTCTTCAACAATTCTAATAAAAATTAAAGTTGACTCACCAATTATCGTGTGTTTGCAGTTTTGCAAAATACATTTCATCTAAATTACTTAATAACTTAATGACTTGGACAACATAAATTGGTTACCAACAAAAGTCTCCTTGGGTACCAGTTTCCACTATTTTATATAATTGTAAAAAAGTAAAAGCCCATTTCTTTCCGGTAAATTTTAGAAAAATTAACTTAACAAATCGAATTGCGACCGATTGAAACAAACATTTAAGAAATACTGAATTCGGGATCATATTATGAAATTAATTATGCATACTTAACACACTCCTTAACGACAGACATCATAAAAAAATAATATAGTGATGACAGCAGTCATTAAATTATGAACAACGTTTGTCGTTATATCGAATCCATGTCTTCATACGAGAAGATAAAGTTTTTAAATAAATAACATGGCGTCGAAAAAGATGACTGTAATACGAGAACGTGAAATTTAATTAAATTTAGATTTACGATAATGGTGAGCACATTCGGTAAACAGCCCGATTTTTGTTATATTTTTTTGTATGCCTGGGCTCGGGCCCGAATCCAAACCCTCGTTACCCCACCAGCAGCCAAACCCGAGCCCGTGCAGACCTCAAATGCAAATGTATAAATTGTATAAATACAAATCAATTTTTGTATTTTTGTTCACACTTTATGCAGTGAAATACGGTTCATCCGATTGCAATGAAACTTTTTTGGTCTGTTGTCTAGATGCCCGGGGAGGTTCTTGCGTTCTCAAATCGTTCATTTGATTGTGATAAAGCTTTGTAGAATTGTTGTGTGGACACCCTAAAAAGTTTTTCCGTTTTTTTCTTTAACCATGACCGCTCCCAACTTGGAGCATATTGAGAACTGCTTGTTGCTCAGTTGCTCAACCCCTCCTTTTTCGAAGAGGGTAGGTATGGAATGGATACGATGACTAGGACAGAACTAGTGATTAGTTAATCGCTGTCACTATGCGTCGCTCTTTGGTATCGGAAGGTGGAAGGGATTTTCAACGACACAAACACCCATGCATTTGAACAGATTTATCGACTGAAAAAAAATTTCACTCGTAGTGGGAATCGAACATGGGCGATCCGGCACGCAAGCCAACGCCGTTGACACTGCGCCACGGACAGGACAGCAAAATTATTTTTAATCTACCCTAATATGAACCCATACCACAAAATTTTAAAAAAGCAGTTTAATTGATGAAACTAAACATGGACGTTATATTTATTGGTCTGTTTATTATATAAAGCATGATGTTTATTATCCTAACGGAAGATATAAACAAAATAAAATACCGCTATTCAGTCGTAAAGGCTTTGTGTTTTTGGCAAGGCGAGAATATAATACACTAGACTTGACCAGAATAACATTCCGTCTTCCTTAATCACTCCTTTTTAGAGACTCCTATTCGAGTATCGAGTACTCGATACTCGAGTATACTCGTCCATTTTTCAAGTAATTTGAATGAGTAATTTGAAAAATACTCGTAAGCTATAAATGAAGGTATATTTTAAAATTTTATTTTGTTTTAAGCAGCGGACAGAAAAGCTAGATATCACTTTTTAATTGATTGTTAACTTTTAAACCGATGTCCACAGCAACAGAGCTTTTTCTACTGCGCGAGTAAAAAAGCAAAACTTAAGCAAAATTAAAGTATGAAGCTTTTAATAATATATTATTTTTAACATTCGGAGGACTATCCTTGAAAAATGACACTCAGGCCGAAGGGGGGTAAAAAAAGACTCCAGCTTTGACGAATATTTATGCATCTTTCAGAAAAAAAAAATCATATAAAAATCCCTATTTTTCCTATAATTAATCATATTTAAGTCGCGCATGTAAACGACGACGTTTCCACTCCAACGGCTATGGCGGACTACCAAGCCAATAGCCGTGCACGAATTCACATTGCCTTATCTCTTATCTTATCGCTTATAGTCTTTTAGTTTTGCCATATATGAAACACTCCGTCCATGTTATCTATGACTCACTATGGTCACGTTCTCTTATCGCTTATTAGACTGAAAAATTCCGACTTCTTCTCTTTTTAATCGATTACGGCGTAGCCAATAAATATCATATTTTTTTTCTGCAAAGGGTGTAAACAACTATGATTTGAGAATACCAAAAGTTTAGACATCGTATCACTAGTATTAAGATAGTTATTTAAGGTAAAGTAGCTGTTGGGCCAAAATAGTGTTCGGGATGGCTAGGTTAAAATAAAGGTTTCATAAATTGAATTAAATGTATTATACTTGGTTCATATTTGTGAATACTCAGCAAACATTAAAGTTTCTTCTTTATTCGTTTAAATCAGAGGTCACCAAACGTTTTGAGAAACGGGCTGGATTGAAATGTTTAAAAACTTGACGGGCTGGATGACAAATGGATTCGTGTTCTTATATTATGTAAATTCTACTAGAATTTATAATTGAAATTGTTTATTATATTTTACGGGTTCATACGTTGTCGTATATTATAGGTCCCAATTGGTGAATTGAAATAAATAGTTTGAATTGACAACCAAGTAATTAAATTTAAAAAATAATATTTTTCATATTTCAATTATTTATCTTCAAAAATAAAGAATTTTTGGAGGACTGAATCCGGCCCGAGGGCCGTAGTTTGATAACCGTTGGCTTAAAGAAGCGATCATGAAATATTTTTTTCATGCGGAGGACAATTAATTTTATCTCCTGAAATTATTTACTCAAAGCAGTCAAATTTTTACTTTTAAAATACGACAACGTATGAACCCATAGAATATTTCCTATTATAAATTCTAATAGAAATTACATTTGTTTACATTATTTAAATATATAAGAATATATAAATTAATATTCTAGTTGGATTCCGACCTGAATGCCCGCCAAATGCCCGGCTGGTGACCCCTGCTCTACAGCTTAAGAAAATATCGTTTTCACGTGTATAAAAAACGTATCGTGTTAATATTATATGTAATTAATATTACTTTAAATTAATTTTGATTAGTTACTTATAAATTAAATTTTGACTGTTTGTAATAACGTCTTGTATCCTTTTCTTTGCAGGAAATTGACTAAGCAGTTTTCTACACTATAATAATTGGCCTGTGTTCTCTATGACAGTGTTCCCCAACTTCTTACACCTGCGGACCGGTTAAAAACGCAGAAAAAATCACGGACCACTAATACTGAAATAAAAATGATTTTTATTTAATTTTTTTAACTAAAATTTTTGGCTGAAGGTCCTTGATGGAATTTTATTATAAAATTTGAATCGTTTTGTCGTTAACGAACCGAATTTCGCCTTTTGGCATCTTCAGGCATTTCAAACACACGAATGTACTTGAACTGACGCGTAGTGAACGGTCTATATCAGTGGTTCTCACGTGAAATTTGGCTTTGGCCGCATCAGAAACATCAGCGGTTCTACGGATATGTCTGGTGGCCGCACCAAATTTTTGTGTCGAGTCCTTTTTGCCAAAAAGACCTAAAAATGTATGTGTTGAGTTTTTGCTAACGAGCAATTCTTGATGCGCAATGCAATGCATATAAAAGATTTTATTTTCAGTGTCTTTGTTGACAAATTTACTTAAAAAAAACAATATTTTATTAAATATCAATATTAACAATGAATCTGTTGGTGGCCGCAGCAAAATCCTCTGGTGGCCGCACATGAGAACCACTGGTCTATATACAAAAATAAGAGTAGATCACTATGTTTAATAATTATGAACGTAATCTATATGAATTAGCGCAAATTTTGATCTAAATGAGGTCCAATGAATTAGTACATATTACAAATACTAATTGCCAGATAATATTATGGAAATGGTAAAAAAATAATTCGTGGGTTTTAGCCGACATATTATTTTCGAATTGCTTGATTTCAAGTGTTTGAGTTTATAATAAATGATTTGCAATTTGACATACTGTTTGTGACCCGGCGGTAAGTGTCTGCGGCCCACTGGTTGGGAAACACTGCTCTATAAAACTATATCAGTTAAATCATCAGGTAAATTAATTAGATCTTGAATGTAACACTTATGTAATGCTTCCCAGGACACAATGATACAAATTAATAAATATGTAAGAAGTAATTAAGAATTTTTACTGAAGGTGCTTGATGGAATTTCAATATCAAATTTGAATCGTTTGAATGTCGGGTTAAATTATGGATATATGGTCACGGGACAGAATCCCAATCCAATCGAGCTAAGCTCAAAAAATTTATACATACTGGCTTATAATTTTATGTTTTGACTTTATTCTTTGAGTTCTTGTGGATTATTATAAGATATGGAATCAAAATGATTAAATCTGTAGAATATTACTGATTATTGTATGAGTTCTGAAAGAAGAATTTGTTTTTTAATATTAGCCTATAATAAAATTATTCTTTTTATTTTAAACAAATAATAAACTTAAGTGACTGTCTCTATCTGTATAATATTATTATTTGTGTAGTTTGTGGTTGCATTTTTGCTCCTGTAAATTAAAACAACTCGATTTCATACTTATTGCAAAGTATTCTTTATGATCTTCTATTATAATAAATTTTAAAATTAACGTAAGCCTTACATTCATTTCATTTAATGGGCTTATTTTTCCCATCCATAATTTACCGAATTTTGTACTTATCCATGAGTTCTGTCACTAATCACCGTCAACTGTCAATTCTAAGTACATCCGTGCACTTGAAACGACGAAAGGTGAATCCCGGGTCGTTAGAGACAGAACTCATGCAAAAGTTCAACATTCAAACCATTCATATTTGGTGTACGAAAAACTTAGCCTGCGCCCGTCACTATTCCCCTCAATCTCAAATGCGCCCAAGATGCAATAAGGTTTAGAACCCCTTCACTACATTAACAATGACAGAGCTAGAAAAGGACTAGTGCTCTACGAACGCTCATATGCTCTCGTTCTGACCTGCTACTTTTAGGACTAGAAGAGTGGGAGAAAACGTAGACATCCATTTTTCTGAACACAATGGCATAAATCAATTTCTTGACATTTTCCGCTCGAGGACCCAATCTCATGACAACGTTAACCGGATGTGACAAACGCCAAAATTGATCAGCTACATGGCTAACAATGATATAACCAGGGCTGTGAGTCGTTAAAAAAAGTTACGACTCCGACTCCAGCATTTACCAAAAACACGACTCCGACTCAGACTAAGGAAAGTTTAATTTCGTCACTTTTGTTCCTAATTTTCCTATTTATGTGTATTCAATTAAATATCAACCAACAAATCCAGCCAATAGCCAAATTTGACATATTAAATGCAAAAATATAAAGTTCTAAACTATCCGGTCACCTGCTCAACCTCTCTTTTTCGAAGAAAGTACAGATGGAAAGGATACGAAGACTAAGACAGGACTGCGTTGTTCCCAACCACCACCCGCCACGGCCGTACGTTCTGGTTTCAGCAGACGTTCTGGTTTCAGCCGTGGCCGTGATGGAAAGCGTATCTGTTCAGTTTTGATCGCAGGAATTGTCCGAGAGCAGAAGCTCAAGTACTTGGAGGCTTAGCAAGTGTGCTGACTGTCTCTTTCATTTAAGTTTAAAATATTAAAAATGCAAAACAGTGAAATGACTCTAGTTTCCGATCGCAAAGCGGGGGGACTATACGAATAGGTCCGCTCTGTTGCCGTACGACGCCGCAAATTTGCTGAAGGCCGCGTAATTCAATTTACTAGCCACCAAGTCCGCATGTCCAGAGGGTCCGACAGAAGGTCTTACCACCTTAAGCAACTCTTCTCTTTCTCCCAACATTAATGGACAATCCCACAGTATGTGGTCAACATCCTGTATTTCGCCGCATTTGCATGTCGGCCCATCTACCCTCCGGCCAAGCTGGAAGAGCTTGGCAGCGAAACCACTATGGCTAGATATGAACTGGCTGGTCCAATGATTAACAAAAAGTCCTCTCGAGACTTCCATTCGCCACTTGACGGCAGGAAAGATACGAGGACTAGGACAGGACTAGTGATTAGCTAATCGCTGTCACTATGCGTCGCTCTTCGGGATCGAGAAGGTGGGAAGGGATTTTTAAGAACACAAAAGCCCATTGCCTTTAAGCAGAATCGATTTAAAGACTGAAAAAATCTGCTCGTACCGGGAATCAAACCCGGGTGGTCTGATACGGTAGCCAATGACGTTGAACGCAGCACCTATGACGTATAAAAACATATGTTGAGAAAAAACTCCGTGAGGAGTCCATAGACTCCAAGCTGGGAGCGAAATGATTATAAAAAATCTATCCTGGAGCTACAGGATATAAATGCTATTTGAGTGAATGGAATATCAAAACAATATTGCTTTCTATATGTTATTCACTGTCTGTGACAATCACATACATGAATAATCAATAAATAAAAAACGATTCGTTTCGATGGTGTTTACCATATTCACGACACTGCCGTTACCGTCGTCAAATTATGCAAAAACCCAGCGGCCCGTCGACGATACTACTGTACCGGAAATTCATCTCGATTGAAATAATTTTCCGACGAATTTTCCCGAAAAGAAAAATCAAGGCACATGCGCGAAACGTTAAGCAACCCTGTCGAGGTAAAGTAATATGGTAGAGCATTTCGTCCAAAGACTCCAAACGGATGACACCGCGTTCGCGTTTTGTAGCATTTGGAAGCTTTTGTTGTACCTCGCAACTTCGGAAAAATTAAAAATAAAGTCGTATTTTAACAAACGTAATAATGGTGAAAAAAATACAATATTTTATAGTTTAATTTATAAGACATAAATATCCCTCGATAGACGGTCGCTGAAAAATAACGTGTGATCCAAAAGGGGGGACTAAAAATACCAAAGTGTTATGACTTTATTGGCATAGATTAAAAAAATGTTATATTATGCTTTAACGTATATTTACACATAGTTCTAAAAAAATACATATTAACTTTTGAAAGACGGTCCCTGAAAAATAACGTGTGATCCAAAAGAGGGGACTAAAAATACCAAAGTGTTATGGCTTTATTGGCATAGATTGCATTAAAAAAATATATATTATGCTTTTACGCATCTTTATAAATCGTTCTTAAATATATATATATATTAAATTTGATAGTTTTCGTATAATTATTCATATTATAAGTCGCCCATCGAATGGACAGACATGCAGACCGTTTTGGTGTTCAAGACAGACTGGCGTAGTCAAAACTGTTTGCGTGAGCGCTTATCTACGACTTTTAATGTAAGTAGCATCCATTTTATTTGGAACGTACGTTTGAACGAGACGCGTTTGAGATAAAATAACGTAATTTTAGTGAATTTTGAATCCTGTCATTTGGTAGCGACAATATAATATATATGGTTTTCGGTTAATAATAATCCGATTTATTTTCTTTTTATTTAATTGCGACGAAACTAGTTTTTACTGCAAAATGTGTAAAAAACAATGATTTAAGAATATCAAAAGTTTACACATTGTAGCACTAATATTTAGATAGATGTTTAAGGTAAAGTGGCAGTGGTGGTAAATTGTCTTACCCAACGGGACCGCTATGATATATCTGTGATGTTTTAATCAATTGTTAATATATTAGATTAAAAAACATAGCAAAACTAACAAAATGGATCAAAATTTTTCTTCGTACTTTTACGATTGGAAGCCGACCGGTTTCGACTACGAAACAGGATCGTCATCTAACATGCCCTCGAATATGTACAGTAACACATCTGTTCCGATAGAAGACCGATTAATTTTCAATTCAACTGTTAAATATGCGCCAATCTTCACTGGTAATACGCTCGCTGTGATCCTAGCCTACTGCTTCCTGTTCGTGGTCGGGGCCATCGGAAACTCGACGGTCTTCATTACACTCTTCAGATCTCGGAGACGGAAATCAAGGATCAGCACCATGATGTCCCACTTGGCCGCCGCTGATCTGATTGTAACGTGTGTTATGATACCGCTGGAGGTAAGAAAATTTTCTTTATCTAAATACAGTAGAACCTCGATTATCCGGATTGGTCAAAATAAACAAAAATATTACAAATTTGCTGATATGCACGTGGCGAATTGCGTCCACTGTTTGCGTACGTGATGGAATGCAGTCTTAATATTTTGATCGTGACATTTGTTCTAACCAGGGCTGTGGAGTCGGAGTCGTCGCGGCGTTTTGGCCGGAGTCGTACTCGGAGTCGGAAATTTTGAAAAGTTTGAGCTTTTTATTTTTGCATTTAATATGTCAAATTTGGCTTTTGACCGCATTGCCAATTTATTTACATAATAGCCCTAAATTTTGTATGGATGCCTAGTCAGCCATAGGGCGGGGTTACATACATATATATAACGGTCTTTTTCTCAGCATTTTATAAACCCTTAGCACTCTCAATGTTTTTTTAAAAAACGTTTGCACTAGCTCCAAGTCTATTTTAGCCAATTTTCTCAAAAAAAGATGACGTTGTTAAAAGTGATAAAACAAGGGTTTTTAAAAAAAAATTAAAAAAGGATTTATTGCCAAGATGTTTTTTTATTGAATCAATTTTTAAAATTCGTTATCTATATATATAAAAATGAATGTCTGTATGTATGTCCGCTATGGACTACTAAGCCGCTCGACCGATCGATGTGAAACTTAACAAATTTATTGAGTGCACCCCCGCGATGGTTTCTGGCCTACTAACCTCTCCCCCCCAACCATTTTTTTTTTTAAACTTTAAGAATTTTTTCTTCGAGTTTTTTAGCATACCCATACACTCCCCAAACCCTTCCCCCCAAAAATTGATATCGGGTTTTATAAATTTCTCGAGTACACTTCCGCGAAACCACCCCCTCCCCCACCCCACCCCAAATCCCCCCTACAATTGCTGGCGTAGCAACGCGGGCAGGTACAGCTAGTATTATGATAAATAGCATTCTACAGGGTGAATGGATGGTTTTCGCTCGCACGTATCCCAATAATAGTAAAATTATTAGTTTATAAATATTAAATTATCTATAAAGTAGGGCTGTGGAGTCGGAGTCGGTGTCGGCGCGGCGTTTTGGCCGGAGTCGTACTCGGAGTCGGAAATTTTGAAAAGTTTGAAAATTTTATTTTTGCATTTAAAATGTCAAATTTAGGTTTTGGCCGCATTGATAGAGTTTATTTAATTGAATACACATAAATAGGAAAAAAGGGGAAAAAATTGACGATATTAACCTGTTTTTAGTCGGAATCGTGTTTTTGGTCAATGTCGGAGTCGGACTTTTTTTCACCGACTCCACAGCCCCGTTATAAACGCATAATCGGTCATAATCATAATCATAATCGTCGGTCTCTGTGGTCTAGTGGCAAGAGCTTTGTCCCAGTAATCGGGGGGTCCGGGTTCAATCCCCGGCAAGGTCAGATTTTTTCAATTGATAAAATAGATCTTGGGCTGGGTGTTTGTTATTTATCGTTGATTTTGTGCACAACTGATACATTATTTACCATCGAATTAATCTCGTATGACTTTCACAACTCAGAATATTTGGCGCATTGGCGTAAGCTGTAATGCCAAATATTAAAAAAAAAAAATAATAATATGTTTAAACTTACTTGCAATCAAAAAATATTACGATACTTCACAAATATGTCTAATGTGACACAGTTCATCAGATATTAGGTGTATATTATACCTACGGCACCCGATATTTTTTCCCCACATTCTGGGAAACACTTGAATGTTTCAATTCGAAGGGGAATATTAATTAGCTCTTCTAGAACATGTACCTTGGCTCATCAGGTTAAAAAATATCATGGAAGCTAAAAACAATTTGAAAAAATAATTTGAAAAAAAATGTCCACACGTTGTGGACATTGGAGCTGCCAGTAAAAAATAAACGTCCACTACGTGTGGACATTGGAGTATAAAAGGTTAAGATTGATTGTATATAATTCTATTGAAAAGAGCAATTCTATAATGATAGAATATTCGAAATGACATTGATATCATTGTTATTGTAAAGCTTGTATTATTAGATCTGGCACGTGTTTCTTCTAAAGGGTCTTTTTATAATGACGCTTAGTTTTGAAATGTAAATAAAACAAGTTGTTTGTGAGATTTAGACTAAATTTTAATTTCATTTGTAAGTATATTTTACGGCAATAAATTATGGAATATAGCATCAAATGTCTGCCAATATCCATTCATTATAAAATGGGCGATGTCGCTAAAGTTGACTTTTTTGACAAATTTGGGTAAACTTCCAACTGCTCCAGAACCCAATCAGGCGTTGTCTGCGATCGTTTACCTGAAGTTCTTTGGTTAGTTGGATTTTATACGGGTGCATACATAAGGCCCGTTTCAAAATTCGCCAAGTTGAAGTCGCAGAAAAGCCAAGTTCTTGTGAACAACGAGAAATAAGCTGCCTTGGGTTTTCCTGTACACTTTCACACACAGCAGCAATGTTTTCACCAGATATTGTATTTTGATGACGTTTAGGTAGGTGTTGGCCGATTATTTACCAAACTGGTTGACTCAAATTTGGCCACTAAACAATGAATAATCTACTCAGCAGGACAAAGTAACATATTTTGAGCGTCCCTATTGAAATACCCTTTATATGAGATACACCTTTAGACTCACAAGCACTTCAACGTTTTATTTATAACGTAGAGATAAGTTGAAAGGTTATTATTAATATAATAATGTGAATAAGTTATTATAATAAAATTAAGCATAACTAATAATAATAAAACATTTTTAAGTACTTATTCCACGTCAAATTTATTGGATCAGGACTGGTTTTGCTCATGGCAAGCATTGCCAACTGACAAACTCTCGGTCCCTGTGGTCTAGTGGCAAGAGCTTTGTCCTAGCGATCAGGTGGGCCCAGGTTCAATTCCCGGCAAGGTCAAATTTTTTTAATTGAAAAAATAAAAAGATCTTGGGCTGGGTGTATGTAAATTATCGCCGAGTTGTTCACGACTGATTCATTATTTATCATCGAGTTAATCTCGTATGACTTTCACAATTAAAAATATTTGGCGCATTGGCATTAGCTGGAATGCCAAATATTTTTTTTCAAAAATATTATTTTAAAATCAATTCAAAAAATAAAAGAATACAACTTAACATTTTCACAATCGATTTTTATTATCACTTTTCAGGGGAGCATTGTCGACTGACAGTTGATAATGCTCGCCATGAGCGAAACCGGTTCTGATTCATTAAGTTTTATGTGGAATAAGTACTAAAAATGTTTTATTATTTATATTATAAAGCCATTCCACGAACTATCGACAGTGAACACTGAACATTGAAAGCTATTCATATTGTCTTCAATTATATACAGTTGAACCTCGATTATCCGGATTGGTCAAAATAAACAAAAATATTTCAAAATTGTTGATATGCACGTGGCGAATTGCGTCCACTGTTTACGTACGTGATGGAATGCATTTGTTCTAACAATAAGTCCTGTGTAAAATATAGGTCAGTCATCGACCAAATTCGATACCCATTGGAAACGTGTCTCAGTTTCATTAAAAGACAAATTGGATATAATCGATGCTTTGAAACGGGGTGAATCGGGACGTTTTTTTTCTAGTAAATATGGTGCCGGAACGTCAACGATTCCGGATATAAAAAAACAAAGTCTTGAAGCTTACCAATTGTTTAATGAAATTTAAGAAGAGTGGGTTTCAAGACAATAAATGTGTCTTAAAAGTATTCGTAATTTGGCAGCATCGAAAAGGAAAGCTAGCTTTA